>CAJVOY010000066.1:0-155882 GCA_911197225.1 Penicillium salamii
GCAAAGTGGATTCCACTACTATTGAAGTAAATAACACGCAATGAAAACAAAAGAACAAAAAAAAAAAAAAAAGAATAAAAAAAAAAAAAAAAAAAAAAAAAAAAAAATATACAAAAAACAAAAAAAAAAAAAAAAAAAAAAAAAAAAAAAAAAAAAACAGTACAAACAGGGAGTATGCAAGATGAAAATGCGTCAAAACTTAAACAAAGGCCAGCTCTCCACTGCTCGCTATAGGAAGACCCCGATTGCTAGAACTCTTCACGGGCGGTGGAGGCTCAAGAGGCGAAAACTGCCACTGGTTATTGGGCTTGGTCTGGGTGACTTTGCGATTCAGATGTTCATCCAAATCGGAGACCATAGACGAGCTTTGCGGGATAGCGTTCTCGTCATTATATTTGGTTCGTGAATCCAGCTGCGGGGCACTGGCCAGGCTGTTCTCGCTCCAGAAACGAGGTATCGGGGAGATGGCACCGCGGTATTCCTGCGCCAAACTCAATTGACTCGCCCCATTGACGCTATTTTCAGCAAGCGGGAATAGCCCAGGTGGTTGCATATTTTGGTAGACAGAGTAGCGGTTGTTATCATCTCCGTATTCAGAGACCGAGAAAGCAGTTGACATGGGACGATCGTGGATTGATCGACGATACTCGTCACTGAAGGTCGAGACTGATACCGTATCAGCACGACTGCGAGTACTCCGGTTGCGATTCAGGGTGCGAAGGGCGGAGGAAGGGCGGCGGCTGATTTGAGCGGAGAAGAGAGGGTTGGCGGAGTTACGGTGTTTGGCGCGGCTGTGCACGAAGGCTTCCAGGGAGTCGGCTTCTGAGATGGTGGATTCGTCTGGCTCGACTGTTCGCAGTGTCATGCGCTTGTAGTTGTCTGGAATGGTAGATGCCATGCTGTAGGCCATGCTGTGACGCATCCGTGCTGCTGCTGGGGGACGCGGGAACATGGGCGCCATGTTGTTGAGACTGGAATCGTCACTCATCAACGATTGTCGTGGGTTTTGCCATGATGTTTGCACGATGCCGTGGCCAGGGGGGCCAAACCCACCAGCACCATGTCCGGCACCGCTGAATCGCACGGGGAGGCCGGAAGCTATGGATGAGATACCGCTCGAGCGCTTCGAATAACGCTTGGATTTGAAAGACTGCATAGACTCGCGCTTCATTGCGCGGGGCTGGATTGTTTTCAGCGGCTCTCGTCGAGATCGGTTGGTGGTGCGCCGGCGCATGGGGCTAGTTGTGGATGACAGACGAGGGTTCTTCCTCTTCGACGGGGTGGTTTCAATAGGCTTATCTTCTTCGATTACGGTATCACGTAGAGGAGCGAAACCGCCTCGGGTGGGCGATTGGCGAGCAGGGGAGCGAGGAGGTATAACAGGCTCGGGCATGTCGAAGTTGGCAGGATGCTCCTTTTCGTCGAAAGATGAAACGTTCCATGATGGTCCAAGTTCAAGTTTGGGAAGATCCGCCGTAGGAGAAACAGGACTCCTCCAGTCTTCCGAATGATCGTCATGAGAAGTTCTTCCAGCCATGTCTGGCTCACAGTTGGGCATATCTGGCCTGATAGGGCGTGGGGGAGCAGGCTTCATGTTCGAAGATCCCTCTTCCACCGGAGGGGAGTTCCTGCGGCGACGCCAGCAGCAAAACAGAATGAGAGCACTGAAAATAACCACCACCGGCAGCACAACGGAGATTGCGATGATGCCCGCCTTTTTGTGATTGGGACTAGAACTCGATTCATCATGAGTGAAGGGATCTGTGGGGTTCTCATGTGTGTCTGAAGCTTTGAGAACATCGAGGATGAAATCCCTTGTGTCTGTAGTCGATCCTTGGTGTGCAGTGAGCGGGAGTGTGAATTTCTTCGGGTGCATATCATCGGGAACACGGCCGTAAAGGGTCTTGTTCTCGGGAAAGTATGTAAGCCATGAGAGCTCACTATCCAAATCGACATCGAGTTGGACAGAGTCATCGGTCACAATGGTCTGGTTGAACATGAATTTAAATTCCTTGCCGATAGCAGCCTCGCAGCCATCAACCGTGTTGAGAAACAGCTTCATGAACTCCAGACGAATCATGAGCTTTGCGTCGTTTTGGTAGGAGTTTGACACGGCAATGGTAATATTCTCATTGACAGCGTCATTTGGAGGAGTTCCACTCAGCGAGATATTCTCCTTATCAAGCTTCAACCAATCCGGCAATTCCGCTTCAACTTTACCCAAATCCTTGCCTGAAGTAGGTGAGCCATCGGTGGACAGGAGGCTGCTAAAATTAGGACTGCTAAACTTGTCCCCTCGAGTGAGGTTAAACGATTGCACAGTCTCGTTGAATGCCAGAATATGGGGACCAATGGTCAGTTGGAATGTCATGTTGGCCGCGCTATACCCAGAAACATCAGAAGCCACGAGCTGGAAAGTGAATGTCTGAGACCCCGAGCCACCAAAAGGAGGAGTGTTTCCAGAAAACTTTAGCGCCGCGGGGTCGAATCCCATCCAAGAGGGCAGCGGGGTGTTATTTGGTGAGGTTCCGTAGTAGATCGTAGAAGGATGTGTGTTTTCAAAGGTATCCGAGTCGAATTCAATGGAGAATTCGCGACCTGGGTGGATGAACAGGGTGGAAGGATAAGAAACCGGCCCCATTTTCTGTAATTGGGAGATGAGCGGCTTGTGCACTGTGGGACCTTGGTCCGCAGTCACAATCAAAGTCACGTCCATGCTATCCTTTTCTGATCCATTGGATGCCTCGAGTTTGAATTTTGGCGCGCCACTGTCGCTTTCGTGAGGGGTCCCCGAGAGTGTGCGAGTACTGCTGTTCACTTTGAGCCAAGATGGCGCATCCGATAGTGAGTATTCGGTTTCGTTGTCACTATTGGAAAATGTGCTTTGATCGAAGGCAAATCGGAAAGGCTCTGAGACGCGTGCGACTGGCGGCAACTGCGCGTTGATCGGATAGTTGGCTGTTAGGGCTGCAGCATTGGCAATCGAAAGGACAGCCAGGATAGTGAGGAGTAACGCCATGGTTGGTCGAGGAAGAGCACACTGGGACTGCGTAAAGCTGAGTAGACACAGCTGGCTCATCCGATCACCAACGACGCTTCAATCTCACGGGGAGGAATGGTGAGAGTAGTTAAGATGGAAGAAGGAAAAGTCAAGACAAAAGTGAAAGTGTATCACTCATAGTCATCCGAAAAAAAGGTTCGTGTCCCTGGCACTCGCGCCAAAGGGACACTTGATACAGGGACACATTCAGGGCGTACCCTTTCCAAAAAGCCATGCCTAGATATTTTAGACGTCACCGAAGTATGTAGCAGAACTGCAGTGGGGACTCAGGGCGGGCGCGGGTGCAATCGCTAACATTAGGCTCACGTTTCGAATATGCCCGGGCCTATGCAAGGGGTGATCTCCTGCGCCGTTCAAGGAGCACAGACACACCCAACCACAGGCATGATTTCTTGCCCCTCCGACCCATCCTAAAGGGTCAAATCAGGCAAGGAACATTTTCCAAGGTGAGTGGGCGTGAAAAGGTCCGTGGGGCGCACATTAACGGGTGTGGCTCAAGCACCACGTTCTAAGTCCAGGACCATTTTGATGCCTGTCCGTCCAGGGGCATAGTAATCAGGGATTACTTCGTGCTCCTCGAACCCACTGCGGAGATACAAGGCTCGCGCAGGCTCCCTGGCCTCATCCACCCAGAGTTGGATGTACTGGCAGCCCTCCTTTCGTAGGCGCTGCTGAATGTAGGACAGCACCTCCTGGCCCACACCTTGACGGCGGTTAGCTTCAGTCACACAGACCTTGTGCAAAAGCGCAACGCCCTTTTGTCGGACATAGACCGCGTAGGCGATCAGATCTGACTGCGATCCCTTGGCCCGACTCGCGTACAGAACCCGCGTATTGGGCTTTTTTCTCCATAACTCTTCGCCGAAAGGGAATGCTTCATTGGTGGGGAAGGTCTTTTTTTCGACGCGTGAAATCTTGGCAAGAATATCCAGTGCCCCGTCCCTCTTCAAGGAATGAATGTCCGAGATGGTGAGGTCGGACATTCCTCCCGTTTCGCGTTGAGGCACCATTCCAATTCACGGCTGACAGGTCCAATTACCAGGGATTTGGCACAACGATCTCTGATTGACCTCGATAATGATCAAAAAGGCAGAAAAAGGCAAAATTTTGTGGTAGATGCCCAGGTGGGAATAGATGGGAATTTAGTTGTGAGAACGCGAAGTCTTTTTGTGGCTCCACACGTGTGTCCAATCAGCATAGCCGCGATCTATAAACAACAGCCCTGGCAAGCAGCGTTTTGCTCGACCTGAACTCTTCGTTTTCCTTAATATACCAATGAATCATTTTACCCATATTTGATAGCCCATGGGCTTTTATCTGGGGCTCAAGGGCAACTTCTTCGGGGCTGCTAGTCGCGTACATTACCTCCATTTGGGCAATCTATGAAGCCTAACAGCTAACCTCCTTATGCGAGAGACCCAACCCTAACGCACCGTGTTTGTAAGTCCAGAGCTAGGTCAAGGGGAATTCTGAAGGCATTTGATATCTTTTTCTAGCAACCACCTTGTCAGGTCGTTGTTAGGTCTAACCTTGAAAGATGATGGGAGATGATTACTTCGATGTCAAGGACTCAAGGTGCTGGAACGGGGTTTCCGGCGATACATGGACTATAGTAACCCGTGCTTCAATATTCCCAAATAATCGTGCTTAGTGCTGATCTATTTCGATGGCGAGGTCATGAGACTGGGGCTAGGACACGGTGATCAGGCTATGCCCATATCCAAGACCCCAAGTAATATGAGACATTGGTGGTGGAAGGCAAAGAAACTATGAAGGTTTCTCAATTTGACGACATAATACAAACGACATTACACAAACGGAAAAAGTTGAGATCACCATTCAAACCGCCGATCGCTTCTCTGTCTCCTCTTCCTTCTCCATCCTCTTCATTCACCAGCATCTCATTAAAGCCTTCAACCCATTTGCCAAAATGAGTTCATGGGATCCATATGCAATAACGGAAGACCCTAACGTCACGTTCATTGTCCCGCAAGAGCCAAGCGCCTGGCAACGATTCAGAGGGCAACCATTTCTCTTTCTCGCACTCAAGCTTTATGACTATCGCCGGATCATCCCAGCTCAGCCATCAAAGAAGCCTGTCTCCGTCGTCTGCATCTCAAACACTTACTACCAAAGCCCCAAGATACCAGAAGGTGATATCCTCATCCATGCCGGTGATCTTACCCCCGACGGATCGCTCGCCTTCTTTCAAAGAACATTGAACTGGCTCAATGAGCAGCCTCACCCCATCAAGATCGTCATTGGTGGTATGAATGACCAGTTGCTGGACCGTTCGAAAGGCAAAGGTCGAGGCTGGGACCATGGAGACTACGAAAAGATCAAATGGGGCGACATCGTGTATTTGGAAAACAGCGGGACCACCACCATGGCACCAAATGGAAGGCGACTACGTATTTGGGGCAGTCCGAACTCGCCGATCCGCGAAGGAAAATTAGGATTTCAATATCGACCTGATGATGACTTCTGGTATCGAAAGATTCCTCGGTCCGTCGACATCCTCATCACGCACACCCCGCCTTATGGACACCTCGACTCCCGCATTGGTTGTTACTGGCTTTTACACGAGCTCTGGCTCAATCCTCCTCGTTTGCATGTCTTTGGTCGTGCAGAGGAGAATCATGGAACCGAGATATTGCAATATGATAAGCTTCAAAAAGCGATGGAATACATGATCGGTCGCGAAAAAGGCCCCAAGCAATTTTGGGAGGTTCTCAAGGGCTTTGTGCTCTCTTGGTGGCGACCTTCTACTGGGCCTCAAACCATACTTGTCAATGCCTGCATAACTGGGGGATATTGGAACATGTCACGCCGGGCACCTATCAAGGTTGTCATCTGAGCCCGCTATTACAATTGCTGAGAGTCCATCCGTGACCAATACTTGAGTTTATTTTGTGTGGAGAAAACTACAGTCTGTCAAGTCGAATTACAATGAATGACTTTTTGCATTGAAGATATAACTCGTAAGAAATTATCCCCGGAGACCTAGTCGTTGTCTTAACTCCAATAGTGTTCTTTGATGGTTTCAATAAGAGCATCACCTACTGGCACAGTTGACGCTAGTAGATGCTACCTTGTCCAAATTGAAGGACAACTCGAGGAGTGGTGTACCCTGCATAATGCACTACTTAAGTACTGAATTGCCCATATTAGTTAGCCTGCTTCTTCTTGGCTACAGCTCACTTTCTGGTCCATTTTGATTCAGCCTCAAAGTAACCCTAGGCTATGGCCCCGGGGCTGAACTTAGATTCGTAGATCCCGTTAGTCTCGAAAATTCCGAGATGCTGTTGGTCAGATTCGAGCGTCAGACCCGCTAGAGTGGGGCACGTGACCGACATGCTCAATCACCAAGTACCAAGTACCAAGTACCAAGTACCAAGTGGGGTTCTAGGTCTCCATTTAGGACGCCATACCTGAATACGAGTATGTACATAGCCTCAAGCTGCTTGTGGCTTGTGTAAAGGAGGGGGGGGGGGGGAGACTTCAAGCTCGTCTTTATCAAGCGGTTTATCATGAGTACAGGGGCGATGCTAATCTTCTCTGTATATTTTCTTTTGACCGAATGCCCCGGAGGGCAAAAAAGCAGACCTTAAAGTTCATTATATCCCCTGTTTGGGGCAGAACGTGACCGCCCTATTTGCTTGAATCTAGTCTTATTTGGCTCTCAAGGGAGCTGTGCTTCTTCAGGATGGCTAATGGCTAATGGCTGTAAAAAGATCAAGATTTTCGAAAAACTGGATATGAATAGGATATGCTTGACACTTTTTTTTTGGCGCAGAAGCCGCTAGTGACCACCCAGACTGTGCTGTAGAATTGTTGCGTGTGAAATGACCTTTCGCGTGGAGACAGATGACTGAGATCAGAAAATGGTCGATTCCTGGTGGATGTACGCAACTCTCTTCATCGTGCGCAGGTGCTTGCCATCACTCCTCTTGACATCGATCCCGAAAACCAGCGACTCCGTTTGGTCGATGAAGAAGCGTACAAGGCCCTTCACGTTCTCCAAATCGATATCATGCTCAAATCGAAAAGGTGGGTCGGTGATGTTGCCGTCGAATCTGCCCACTTCCTCGCCATAGAAGGACAGGCTGCTGACTTGCACGATCATCTCGGGTTTCAGGTCGAATGTGCCCTTGAGCTATGCGACATAATTTCATTAGCGTGGTGTTCTTGGATGCTTCTTTCGTATAAGACGATGAGGTCCACGTTGACTGAAAGTGGTTCCATAAAGGAACTGCCCGCGGTATATCCTGTGACTCACCACAATGTTTCCGTGATCTTCAACATATCGAATGCCAAGATCGAACGAGTATGCGTCGGTGTATGGCTCGGTAGAGGTCACCTTGACTCGGGTTGCAAGTTTAAAAAAAGGTCGCTCGGGGATCGATTCCTCGGACGTGTCCGAGGAAGGCTCTTGTGGTTTCTTGGTCGGCATGGCGCAGTAGGATGAGAAAAGGACTCAAAAACTTGGTTGTTGGTGTCTGGAAATCAGAGGGCGGGATGGCAGGAGAGAATGGGGAAACGTCTGAGATAGAAGATCAAAAGACAACTTTGGAAATCACCCCCGGGGTCGTGGACATCGGAGAGACAGCTGACTGGTGGCTCACCAGAATGTACCCTTACTTTTCAACGGCTTTCTATCTTCATCGCCTACTGTGTCTAGTGTGTATGAACGAAACATCATGGAAGTAAATATATGTATGGAATATTGATGTACAACTTGGAAGTCCCTAAGTACTGAGGGAGCTTATACAAAGGTGAAAGTATCACCACCCTTCTCACGCAACATATTCCCTGTCCGAGACGTACCAACAACACGCTCCAGCTTCAGCGCATCCCACTTAGAGAAAAGAGCGCGAACACCTCCTTCAGCAGCAGCAACCAACTCAGCTGGATCAAGGCCAAGATATCCAACGATCTCGCCGTAGAACTGTGCATTGTCTGGTAGCCCATACATGACAATACGCTTTACGCCGCGAATTTGGTAGCGACGGAAATGATGCGCACGCTCGGTGTACAGCAAGACCGAATGACGGCCTGATAGGAAATGACTGCGAGCTCGATTGGCTTCCTTAGGCTCAGTGTACTCGGAAACAGCGCCAAAGGAGATGTGCGTCGTTTGCGTAGAGGTGGCGAAGTGGTTGCGCACGCGGACGAAGTCAAGGTAAGAGGGGATGAAGATGAGCGTTCCGGTTGCACCCTTGCCACGACCGTGTGTGATGTTCTTCACAATGGATGACAGGACTGCGGTTGTAAAATGCTTGAAACGCGCATCGGGGTCTTTCATTGGTGACAGACTATCGATCCGAGTGAAGGTTTGCTTCACGGAGACTGGGAGCGGTAGTTCAGTGATGGCACCTGCATAGGTTGGGGTTGCCTTAAGACGTCCAGATGCGTTCTGCATTTGGCCGGAGAAGAGGGCGTTGATCTCTGGCGTGATACAGGATGACAATACCACGGTCTGACGCACATGGCGAGCTTGGTTGTCCAAATACCAGTTACGAACGCGGCTGAAGTCGCAACCGTGAGCTTCCTTGGGCTGCAGGTTGAGGTGTTGGAAAATCTGATCGACGTGGTCCCAGTTTTGCATAAGCAGGGCGTCGGCGTGGTCAACCACTACCAGTTCGATCGAGGAGAGGAAGTCATGGTCGCGCTTCTTGGCGTCGGATTGATCCATAATTGTGCGCAGACCCAGAGGACTGGCTAAGATGATGTCGGAGCTGTAGAATTGGGAAAAATACTTGACTGTCTTGCGGGTGAACTTAAGACCAATGCGGAACATATCGTCGTCGTTGCCACCAAACAATTCTCGGAAATCTTCCGTCTTGTGTTCCCAAGCGTCGTCCTCTGGAGCCGAGAATCCGTCGGTGAATCGCTTTTTATTCTCCTGCTGCTCGGGTTGATAGATCCGGGTGATTGCTTCGAGAACCTTCACACAAGACTGTCGTGTAGGCAGAATATAGAGGACCTTGGGTCGGGTGAATCCCTGGTCACGACACTCGATATCAGTATCTGGGTCCTTCGCCAGACGAGCGCTGTTCTTTAGAACTTGATCACGAGTCTTGAGCAGATGGTTTACTGCGTGCACGGCAAGGATATCGCGCATTTCCTGCGCATTAGAAGGAGATCGTGCACCGTAAAGAACATCTTGATAATCGAACAAATAGGGAGCGATAATCTGAGCTTGACCGTTGATTTTGGGCAGGAATTCCGCGGCGCGAGCCTTAATCTTCTGTTTCAACTGTCCAGGTACGTGTTAGCTGAATCCGACAGGTGTATGTTCTATGGACATGGCATACCTTTAAGCCATTGGTGTTTTTCATTGGGGGGAGCAGTTTTGCACTGTCGGCACCTATATCAGGAACACTCTGCACAAGTCGCAGCCCATCTATCTCTTTCTTGGTGGAGGTCCATTTGTTGGATTGGATGGCCTCGACTTGCTTAACTAGGACAGTGCTCTCGGGCAGGACGTAGTGTTTTTCGAAAGGACCGGTTGGGTCTTCATCGTCGTCCTCTTCTTGCTCTTCTTCGTCATCGGATGGAGCCTGGGCTTCCAAGTCGTTGTCCGAACTCTGCTCTGGATCTTCCGCGGTGTCGGCCATTTGGATCTCTTCATTGGAGTCTGTTGCAAGCTTGCGCTTCTTCCGGGCGGGTCCACTGGTCTCTGCTGGTTGAAGCAATTGGAGTAGTTCGTTGTATGGGCGTTCTGTAGTTTCCTCCTCTTCCTCGCTACTGGAGGATCCGTCGTCCATAGGGGTGTCATCACCGGATTCCTCCTGTGACAGCTCGCTGGCTGAATCATCACCAGAAGAATCATCGGATCTGATATGAATGAGTTAAGAAAATGTCGAATTGATAGGAAGCGCTAGCACTCACTCGGCTTCGTTCAATCGCGAAGTGGCGAAGCGGCCACCACGACTTCCACCACGACCACGACCACGACCTCCTCGGCCTCCACGGCCACCACGACCACCACGACCACCAGGTCCGCGACTTCTGAAAGAACCACCGCGCGGGGGAGGCATGTTGTCAGAGAATGTAATGACCAAAAGGGCTCGAAGCTGTCGGCCAAATGAGAATTTCCTCTTATCTCTTATCTTAGCGCGAAATTTCCCACACAAAGCAGAATCGGAACAATCACGGCTCACTCCACTCCAAGGAAAAATTGAACCTCCGAGAGAAGCCTGTCGAGTTTGGGGATTTGAACCTTCAAGATTTCCATCAACGATTAAACATGGCTGAAGATTCTTTCCTCCACCTTGCTCGCCCCCTGGGCCCCGTCAGCGTGGGAACCGCTCCCACCACTGCCCCTCTTAACGTTGTCATTCAACCCCAGGTATGTATAGGTGTCCTATGATCTGAGGGGTAAAGCTCATGCATTTCTAGGCCATTTTCTCCGTTCTCGACCACTCTCTCCGCCGCAATGCCGATCAGGAGCGCGTCATCGGTACACTGTTGGGAACACGATCCGAGGATGGAAGCGAGGTTGAGGTCCGATCCGCCTTCGCCGTCGGCCACTCTGAGGCTGAGGACCAGGTCGAAGTCGATATGGAATACCACAAGCAGATGCTCGCCCTCCACCTGAAGGCCAACCCCCGCGAGGTTCTGGTTGGCTGGTACGCCACTGCCTCCGAGCTCAACACTTTCTCCGCCCTCATCCAGAACTTCTACAGCGGTCAGGGCGATGGCACATGGCCTCACCCCGCTGTCCACCTGACTGTCTCCACCGAGGCCGGCAAGGACCTCGAGACCCGGGCTTACATTTCCGCCCCCGTGGGTGTCACCGCTGAGCGCGCTGCCGACAGCGCCGCCTTCATCCCGGTTCCCTACGAGCTCCGCTACGCTGAGGCTGACAAGAGCGGTCTCGAGTCCATCGCCAACGCCAAGGATGCTGAAGACCGTTCCGCTACCGTCACCTCCGATATCGATTCTCTCGAGCGCGCTGTTGAGGAGGTCATCTCCATGATCGACCGCGTTTCCCGCTACGTCGAGTCCGTCATCGACGAGGAGACCCCTGCTTCCACTGCTATGGGCCAATTCCTCCTCAACGCTCTTGCTCTCGCCCCCAAGGTCGAGCCCGCTGACATCGAGCGCGACTTGTATGTTAAACTTGCGATTGATCTACTTTTGTTGATTTCCACTAACTTCCCACAGCAACAACCACATCCAGGACGTCCTTGTCGTTTCTTACCTTGCCAACACCGTTCGCACACAGATGGAGCTTTCCACCAGACTAGCAACTGCCCAGCTCACCCTTGGCGGCGGCGAAGGCCCCGCTACTGGGGAGGGCCAGCGCAACAACCAGCGCGGTGGCAAAGGCAACAACCAGGGTGGCCGCCGCCAGGAGCGCACCGAGGAGGCGCGCGCATGAACGGCTTCTTACACCCAACCTTGATGCATAATGTGACGATACGCGGGAGGAACAACCATCACCAATAGAACGTCGATTATACGTCCAACGTTCACCTCCTCTTATCCAATCCCTCCCGACGTTCCTATTTTTGGCTGATTCTCTTCCCTGCTACCACCCCTCTTCCGCCAATTTCCCAATTTCTTTTTTCCACTTTTCAAGTTTTTTTCGCGAGACTTTCATGTTCTACCAAGATCTCACGGGCCAACGAGTTGATCACTTCTGTTCCTTGGTTTCGGGGCCAGTTTGTCTCGAACAGATGATAGGTCCGACATAGCTGGTCTCATATAAAGACCGATATATTGGAATTCTGTGAGAACTGATCATTCATGTTCTGTGCAGAAATCTTGGGGTGATGAGTCTAGACTGTTGAAGACGAAACGGGTCGACGGGGTCGATCTTTACGAAGTCGCATCTTATGGGCGCGGCGTTTTCAGTTATGATGAAATGGACATAAAAGTTCTAGAGCTTCTTCGTATTGTACAACGTATCAGCCTGATATTGACATTGACATTGATGCTGAGACAAATCTCTATTTGGTGCTTCGGGGGTGCGTAGCTTCATGTCAGTGCGTTGTAATCCACTCATACTTCGGGCTCCTTGTCAAGCATTGTTTGGGTATGACCTCGGGACACTACTGGCATGTCCAGGATGACAAGAGAGGTAGGAGACAAGTTTACGCTTGTTGGATTGGATCCAGCTCGAAGACGTCCCATGTCTGATATATGCCCTAGCAATTTCTCCATGGATACTAACAGTCACTAGATGGTGACCTAGATAGGGAGCTTTTCTACTTCAAGCAATATCTTGACACAAGGTTACTTCAATATTCTCTTTTTAGAACGGTATCAGTGATTTTCTTTCTGGGATCCCTTTCGGGTTGATATCAGATGTGCCTGTGCTCGGGGCCTACAGATTTTTTCAAACAAGTGTTGGCCAGATCCGTTTGGCTCATCACTAGGGCTTTTTGTCACCAAATATACTCGTACGAGCCGAAGAAATATACTCCTGGACTTCTGCGTAATGCCATTGGCGAGGAATCACCTTCTCCACAGCACTAAAAGGTTCGGACCCGTGGGGAAAGCAAGGTATGTCACAACTTTTGGAAGTGGGCACTTACAACACAGCAAGGACTGTTCTTTCAACCTTGGAAGATCTTCTAAGTCTCTTTCTGGTGGTCTTCCTGCAATATTTGGGGAAATTCCCAGTTTGTTCTTTAAGAGCTCTTAAAGTATTTCTAAAGTTGGTTGCTTCCCAAAGAAGCTGGTACATCACCTCCCAGCAACAGCTCGTCTTGAAGAACGCCAATGTTACTCCACATCAAATTCCACATTATAAGAAACTACTCAAGTAAGTATAATATTCCATTCTAAGCCCTGGACTGCAGGCCGTGCAGGCTGGAACTCAGGCCTCAGCCCTTTGCTCCTCTCAAAACACCATGAATAGGGCTTTATAGGGCTTCTAGGGAAGTCAGGCCAATGGGCTTTGAAAGCCTACTCCAGCCATTCATGGATTCAATGCGAGCTGGCCGCCTCTGAAGTCTTACGTAGGACTTCAGTATCATGAATGAAATTGATACGGATTCTAGGATTGGACTCCAGGTTCTACCACATGACAGCTTACTTGTGTATACTCAAGTAATGGCAACATCTGTTTGGATCTATAGATACATGTGTAAGTATATAAAGTCAAACATGATGGTGTGGACAGAACTCCGGTTTACCATCTGCCACAGAGTAAAAGCATCGTTTTTATTATGAATCTTAAGCCGTTCATCTTCTTGTGCATGAGTGCATTCCAAGCCTATATGTGGGGGTGGTCGTATAGACTTCAGTGAGTTTTGACAGTTTTCTTTCCTGCTACTTAGTACTCTTCGATCTGTCATCAGTTATTATCGCAGTGCTTTCTCTGGGGATCATCGTCTAACATTGCACACTTGAGCAGCACCCCTCGATTTGCAAGTGATCCAACAACTAAGCTGGGTGGGTGTGAGAATTGGGTCAAATTGGAACTCGACGAGCAGGGTCTTGATGTGATGCGAGAGTTCTTCTGGGAGGTCATACGGTTCATGGTGCTCTGCAAAGTTATCAAGAGACTTATTGGTTATCTTGATGAGGCTCTTGTGGCTCTTTATTGGAGCCTCTACGTACCGTGAGTTCAAAGAAAGCATGTCAGATTGTCTTCCAAGATCCTGTTCATGCAGGTTACTGTTTCCCTCCTCTTTCTAACTCGCGCTCTTTGATGGCTATACTGATGTCAAGAGCAGCTACTTACGCGAAACTCTTCTGGTGATCGGGCACTGGGTGGTGGCTCTCTGGGAGA
Source organism: Penicillium salamii (assembly GCA_911197225.1). Lineage (NCBI taxonomy): Eukaryota > Fungi > Ascomycota > Eurotiomycetes > Eurotiales > Aspergillaceae > Penicillium > Penicillium salamii. The sequence goes on from CAJVOY010000066.1 coordinate 13,812, forward strand.
GTGCTTGGAAGCACTCACCTTTTCTTCCACATACTCTCGACGAGGAAAGTAGTCACAACCCAGAGCTTTTCTTTAAACTGTTGTTGAAAACCGAGCGAGAAACCCAGGAAGACCAAGATCTAGTCAACCAGAAAGCCCCAGTTGTGCGCCGAAGCCAGCGAATACAGGCCTGGAAGAACAGGAAGAAGTCCACAGATGAAAAGAACAGGGCTAGGTAAGGCTAGTGAAAAGATTTACATGCAGTCTGAGACTAACCCAATCTTGTCGATTCGATAGCTCCACTAATTAGCGTCTTTGGGCTGAGTTTACTGCCGCCTCTCTGGTATCTACATTGTTGACCTTGTCGCACTTGAGGCTGTTTGTAGAGGTGAGATCAATTACTGTTACTTGCCTTGGTGCATGAATGTCTCTGACAGAGAGTATCAAAAAGGGTTCGAGTCGCCTTGCCATGCTCATCTTCCAAGTTCAAACTTGTCCGCAATTATCCATCGCACCTCTCGTCTTTCGACTCGTGCAATTGGCAACAGAGTTGCCAATGGAGGCACCAAATAGTCTGGATACTATGCACTGCCTGCTAGCATCACTTTCTAAAGTTTGCATGGCCAACATGGTTCTCCTGCCATGCGCGAGAAATATCATTTCTTAAACGTGATGATATCCAGCCGCTATCCGCGGGTCAAGGTTATGGATTTGGTTACTTTGTGATGATCAGAACTCTTGCGAGACCAAGAATAGTCAAATTTGACGTGTTTTCATTCGGGTATCCTAATAAGCAAATTCACGCAAGTCTCCATATTCATAATTCCCGAATCCCAGCCGCATCCCGCAGTCTGTTTAAATTTCCCAACGCCTGTACCCATGATGTTTGTACAACCATAAATTCCCGACCTGACGCCATGTCCTAATGCAAGTGCGGGTTAAAAAAAAAGCAGATACTGTTCAACCAAGGGTCTTGCGTTTCTTTGTGACAGACTCCTCAGTGGCGTCTGACCCCCGACGAGTTGCATCCCTCTTCCCCTTGCCCTTATTCTTCCCCTTCTTGCCAGTGACACTAGCGGCGGCGGCGGCCTCTGCGGCCTCGGGATCTTCACCCGCTGCAACTGCGGCGGCAGCAGCAGCAGCTCCCTTCTTGCCCGCCTCTTTGGCAACTTGGTCGTCGTTCTGGTCAAAGGCCTTACGAGCCTCTTTCAGCTCACGCTCCATGCGGAGCAGCTCCTGGACACGTCCGAGCTTGTTCGGATCGCGGCGCAGTGCAAATCGGAAATCTTCGACCTTGATCTTCTGGCGACGAGCGTGATGTGCGACTTGCGCAGCGCCGTGGCATACTTCTAGGACGAAGTCCGTGACAATTTCGTCGAGGACACGAACTGTTTCTGGGAGTGGCTCGTTTGGAAAGGAGGGGTGAGGGCTTGGGTCTCCGTAGGCGAGAAGCAGAAGACGGACTGTGATATGTGAGTTTCAATTATATTGGTGTGATTGATGGAAGTGAACAAGACGTACGCTCGTTCTGGAAGTTCATTTGCCCCTTGTGGCGGGCCATTCGGGCTCGTGGTTCCGCCATGGCTGATTCCTTCTTGCCCTTATTCTGAGGGTCGGGTTCTGATAGATTGGGTTTCCACTGGGGTTGGTATCCAGCGGAGATTAGGCGAGTGTCCTCGGTATTAAATGGCCACCGAGGGGTGCGCAGAGCATGAGCTTTCTGAGGCTGGAACTGTGTATTGGAAGCCGGAGTGGTCGACCGGGCAGTGACAGTAGATCGGCGATTATAGGCCGAGTGGTTGTTTGTCGCGCGACTTGCGGTAGGAGTTTGCGGAGATGACGATTGGAGCTGGTAAGTTACCCGCTTCCTGGGTTGGTCCGTGCGCTGGGCGGACATTTTGGGCAGAATGCGGAGTACGCTGGGACTCATCAGCAACTGGACACTTCAATCTTGATAACTTCGACTGTTCTTCTCAGCCCAAGTTACGGGCAAGGATTCGACATGGTGAGCTTGTGAACATCCAAAATATTCCCTCCTGGTCCCTTCTTGAGGGTCAAACCATGCACATCTCTCCGATCAGATCGGATTTGCGACAACAACACCGTTACAACAAGCCTCAATGCGCTAACTTGTATAATTACCTAGTCGGCCCTTTTCAACTTTCGCTCGCTGCTTCTTGTGCTCCTCTTGATTATTTGCACCAGTAGCTATGCCCATTCGATAATGCCCGGTATCATGGACCGGAATCAGAACGGGTATGTCTGGGGTTCCTTTGGTGGACAAACGATTGGGAGTTAGATTGCAAATGCTGATGTATTCTCGAACCAGGATGTTCGGGATTTTCTGGAAGTGTGCACGTATCGGAGAGCGACTCAGTCCATACGTGAGCATCTGTTGTGTTCTGATGGCTGTGAGTTCCGTCCCAACGCGCCACACGGTTGCGAGGGCCAAGTTATATACTGACAATTGCGTACCCATATACAGGTCTCTATCTTCTTTGGTGGCTGATCACTAGCTATTCATCCTCAGTTCTCATTGCCAGCACCCCTGACTCCTCGCTGGGAACCTACTTTATCTAACTAAACCTTGAGACCATCATATTGGGAGGCTCACTGTTGAGTGTCGCTGTGTTAGAACTGAGAGCATGCACCTCTTTGAAAGATGCTATTGGTTCAAAGGCAATGGAAACAACCAGATGAAAAAAAAAATCTTTATGATGCAATGTATAGTACATGATATCCCAATTTACAAAATGAAGTTGAAACCAACTTCTTCAAACGCCATCCACAAAGAATGCTTCAAAATTGCTCAGACCAATAAGCGTAAACACGAAAGGGTGTCCGTCTTCACTTTGATGACTTTGACTTCAACTCCAGTTTCTGCAGGCCACTATCAATCAGATCGTCATGCTCCAGCTCTTGCGGGCCTGTGTGCACATCAGGCGTGGGTTCCGTAGCAAGTGGCTCTTCATAAGCAGAATTTGCGGAGGCTTTGTCCAATTCCGCGACTGAATCCCACAGGCGCTGGGGATCACGGAGATAGCGTAGACTGTTCATGGTGTAGCGATCAATAACAAATCCTTGCTGCTCCATCTGCCTAATCGCAGAAGCGGTTTCTGTGATACTTTGGGTATTTGCGAAGCCGTTGATGATAGTGTTCCAGGTCACCTGATTGTACCTGACATTGTATTTGGCCATCATCTCCTTGACCTTCTCCGCTGCATCAGGTTGGCCGTTGTAATTAAATGCACTGAGGAGGATAGTCCAAGTGTGCTCGGAGGGTGCAACGTGTTTCAAAGGTACCCCGGTTGTGGTATGTGTTGGAAGCGTAGAAGTATCAAGCATATCTTCAACAAGACGGACACTTGACCGAAGACTAAGTGGGCTCTTGCGGAAGGCAATGAGGAATTCATTGTAGACATGATCGGTTTCAACCAGAGAGGCGATGGATGGGTCGCCCATGCGCACCAGTTCGCGGAACTGGTCGTAGATACGATGTGCTTGAGTATGTTTGTTCTTGCAGCGGAAGAATGTCGAAATCATAAGGAATAGGGCCACTCGAGAAGGGGGGATTTTGTTTTGCAGTCCAGTTACCGGCGGTGTGTAGTGAGAAGGGACGATCAAGAGTGCTTTGAGGGGGGAGATGTCGTGGAGTTTGTTGTACATTTCAAGCATGGAGTAAAACACACCTGCAGGATCACTTTCAGGGTCCAGATGCTTCGCAGTGAAGGTATAGTGAGCATGCATAAGTTTGCTGAAAATGTAGGGGTTTTCGTTGAATTGCTCTTGCGTTTCAATTTCTCGAGTCAATTCGTCCACACGGGAATGATCGCCTCGAGCCACTGCATCCGTGAGGAGAGTCACATAGGTATAAGAGTCGAAAACGTGGTGGTGTCTCTGCATGAAATCGAGCATATCAGCCCCAAGTTGGGGATCACCGGTTTTGTAGGCATTGGCAAGCACCAGGTTCATCATGTCGCGGTCTGGCTGAACGTTCATGTTGAGGAGCCTCGGAAGAATACGGAAGTTGCGGCCTTCTGCTGTGTCCTCGACTGAATCGAGTGTTAAAAGCTTGCAACAGTGCCGCAACACCGCTGAAGAGGCCATGGTAAAGTCTGGATGGTTAATCCTGGGGATAGATCCAAGAGCCTTCAAGGCAAGTTCCACATTTTTCTGGTGCGTGAACTTGTTCATGAAACAAAGCAGTGTTTGCGCTTCCATCGTGATGCCCCGCTCGTTCACCAGCCTGAATGCCTTTACAGCCCTCGCAGAGTCTGTTCGGCGAATATAGAGCCGCAGGCCTTTTTGGGGTGGATTAATGATAGGCCAATCTTCCGGTTGCATGCAGTCTGCAATTGCCGTCGCATATGTGTGTGTATCACTCGACCAACCCCGAAGCCGGTCGTGGTAGTAGAATCTGTCCAAATAGATGAAGCAATCGGATACCATGTTGGCGTCCGGCTTGTGCAATGGCTTTGTGGTAACAATGAGAAAGTCAAGTGCCTTCTCGGGGGCGTTCTGAAGTAGCCAGATAGCCAGACGCTGCCAGGCCCAGGCTTTGGTAGGCCGATTCAGGTCTTCCCACGTCTCTTGGAAAGATCCGTAGCAATCATCGAGAACCATATCGAGCAAATATTTCGCATCATCGTTCAATGAAGGCAACCGGCGGTGAACAACGCCCCCATCTAGCTTGGCGTTGAAAATTGCTGTGTATGAACCTTTCCATTGCCAGAATGCCAGGGTTTGGGAGTATAGTGAGTTGAATCGTATAGCTAGGGACAGAAACAACCCTCGGTCTGTGAGGATTTTGTTTTTCAGCTGGATTCCGCGATTAACTTGGGTAGCTGCCCTGCGCACAAGCCTAGGGTCAGCGTTATATTGGATGGCTAATGCCCTGATCTTGCGTCCTGTAACCAATGGCAGTGTCGATGTTGAATAGTGTTTGTGAGGATCGGGTTGTGATCGTCCATCTTGCGTATCTTGCAAATGCGTTGCGCTCGGTTGTGACAGTTGTCTTGTCGGTGGATGCGGTTCGGAAATATCATGACTGGGCGGCCTAAATGTGGAGGATGTCGCGGCATCGGGTCCCATTCTGGAGTCTAGGGCCACTGGGGTATTGAGCGCAGAGAGGCGCGCTCTCTGTCCAAGATGAGTGCCAAAGCCCTGGTGCCATTGCTGAGCCCGGCATGGCGAGAGCAACCCGTTCAAACGGGACCGGGCAATTTTGCGTACGCCCAATGACATTCAGGACTTATGAATGGCATACATCCAGAATGTTGAACAGTCCCGGTGATTTGCGCGGAGAAGAAAGTTGGGCTTCCGCCCGATTTTGCCGTGGCTAGTGTGTGGCGCACCGCCTACTTTTATTGATCGAATATCTTCTTCACTTCACATTTCGAGACGCGGAGCTTGGTTTTTCTCCGGATCACTTCAATCATCGTTCCTCCTAGCTATCGAGCTCAATTCCACTTCAGAAATCCTCTAATCCTTCTCCAAAGAATATGTCGTCGAACCACACCAACTTTGATGCGGCAGCTACCGACCGCAAAGCCCGCCTTGCCAAACTGGCTGCGCTGAAGCGCAAACAACCCGAACCGGACACAAATGAAGATGGTGACGCAGACCAAGAGCTTCCTGACGCCGACACAACCCCAGATGTCACTACAAAATATCTCTCCGGTCGCAACTATGATCCTGAAGCCCGCGGGCCCAAATTGGGCTTTGAGCAAGGTCCGCAAGAAGGCCAAGTGACATTGGAAGAGCAAGCCGCAGAGATCGCAAAAGCTACAGCAGCAGACGTCATGGATTATTCAGAGGACGAAGACGAGCCCATCGATCTACTCAAATTACAACCCAAAAAGCCAAACTGGGACTTGAAGCGCGATTTGGCCGAGAAACTTAAGGTTCTTGACGTACGGACGGACAATGCTATTGCTCGTATTGTTCGAAAGAGGGTGGAAGAAGATAAGCGTGCTGCTAAGGAGCGTGGAGCCGCTACCAAAGGGGACGAACAAGGAGAGGAAGTGGGCATTGAAGGCGAGACTCTTGTTCAGAGTATTCACATGCGGGAGCACGAAGAAAAGAGCGACGAAGAAACGATTTGAATGCGATACCCTTTGTTGCAGAAGGAGGTTATTTAGCTCTTCTGCCTTCATATGTTTTTCCTTCCTCCTTTTTATTATATCCTGTCCATTTGATCATACTCTTATTTTCCCTCCTCATGCTTGAAAGGCGTCTGATTGGGAAAATGGCATACCGCGAAAAACCGAGGCGTTGGGGTCTAAATATTAAAGCTGTCTCAAACAGCATTTCTGTATTGTACCCTTTGCAAATGATTGGCTTATTTTTGCCAATTTCTTTTGTTTTGTTGCTGTGGAGGCGGATGGGTTGATACCCTGGTAATAATGCTAATAATACATGGTTCCCTCGCATTGCAAGGACATGAAATGGTGCCAAATGAATTCCATCACCAATCTGCACCGTGGGAGATCTCTTTCACTTGAGATACCCGTTCAATTTTATCTACCGTCCAATATTCATAGCTTGAGTCAAAGCGAGACGTTTGCTGAATGGGCTGAGACTCCGTTCTCGAGGAGGCTGATTGGCCCGCGGTTTACTATCGTGCCCAGAACGTCCAGGTGGAGGTGGAACTTGGCGTGATGGGCTTGCTCGATCCCTGTATGGACGGTCACGGTCACCAGCAGCATCCGGGGTCATGGAACGCCTTTCTTTCGGAAGTCGGTCCCTGTCCGCGCTCCTACTGCGGCGGTGCCGACGCTCACTGTGTCTTCCTTCTCCGCGATGGCGACCCCGCTGTTCAGGGCTAGACTCTCGGCGTCGGCGTCGGGTGTTTCGGTCACTGTTCCGCTCTTTTGAGGGTGAGCGGTGTGTGGGCCCTGAATGCACAGAGCCAGAGCGACCCTCAGATGAATCACTATAGCGCCTTTTGCGGGACTTTGTTGGGTCTGGTGACGCCGAGACATCTCGACGACGGCTGCCATGTGTGTCATTTCCACCGCGGCGGGGCGAAGCAGAATAGGACCGATTTGTAGATATTGTGGAGATTGAGCTCATTGAGTGGGATGAGATTGATCTGGCACGCTTTGGAGAGGTACCACGGCGATCTGTTGCATCTTCGAGGTCTCTCTTACGGCCACGCTCTTCCTCCCGGCTGGCAAGTAGTTCGTCTGCCACACCCTCTCTGTGTCAAGTTAGCCACGGTGAGTCTTGGTTGGAGGCAAAGGGGGCAGTATCATCGACACGCACGTTCGCAACAACTCATTTGGGTTTTCGGTGGAAAGCTTAGGGACTAATTTCGGATTCAATAGCTGCTGGGTCCGCGAAGGCCGCGGGATATATGGACGTTCTTGCGCGGGTGCCTTGCATTCATAGCTGTAATGTCGTGCACAGGAAGTTAGCGCGGGGTGTCTTTGCATCAATGACAGGGAAATACATATCTCGTTTCAGGCATTTTTGGCACAGTGTAGTTGCAGAGGCTTTGCTGGGCCCTCGGAGGGTTGGAGCGTTTCGATATCGATTCATTAGGCCGTTCGGTGGGTCAGGCTGGAATAAAAACAGGGGCTTATGATCCTCTTGGCAATCTCTCTTGTGTCAACAAGTCCACAGCCAATTCTAACAAGTGAAAGTGAACGTAAAGTGAATCGGCGCAAAATGGCTATTAACATTCGAAGCCCAAAATTGTAGCGCGCAGTACAGGCGGTGGGGCGCGGCAATAATGCGCCCACGAATCTTTAGGCGATCAGGATCAGAGGTCCAACTGCGCTTCTTCAGGACCTCAAGCTCTCAGTCGACTCTATCGTCATCCATCTCAGATGACCTAGGGTTTCTCGTCTTCACACTGTCGAGGTACTTCCAGGTTTCCTCCCAATCTCAAATCGAGGTCTTCGTCTTCCTGATCATGAGCCAGCTTTGATATAATGTAAGGAACCGAGACTTCTGTCCAGAGGTTTTTATTGCACTGGATTGGATCTATGTCTATGCTTTTTATTCGGCTGCTTCGTTTTGGACGATCATTTTGCTAACGTCCATCGTCCTCAGCTTCCTCCATGGCGATTGCCCTCTTCCAGAGATATGTCTTTCGTTTTGGGCTTGTGTGAAACTGAATTACGAAGCGACCTTACTCTGAATCAAACGAGCATCGCATTCTCTCAATTCTGCGAATCTGAAGCGTGTTGAGAGGCATCTGCATCTTGTCTCGATCTCGGATCTTTTTTTTCTTGCGATATCTACACAGACTCGGCAACTACCCTCACGGAGTGTAGACATGGTCTCAAAAAGCCCCCCAAGCGGAGATGCCATTCTCTCCTTTGCAAAGGTTAGAATGACCGGCAGAGCTGGTTCCAATTCCAAATAAGATCTGTTACTAACTCAGTACCCAGATTGCCGCCATGCCCGCACCTTCCAACCCACAACCTTCTTCAGTATCTGATGATCAAATAATTTCTCACTCGGAAGAACACTCACATTACTCGGAAATCAATGGTCCTGGCGTTTCTTTGCCCAACCACCACAATCTAGACAAAACACCAGAGGCTAGTTCCATTGACTTGGCGGTGGATGACCTTGGGAGAGGTGTGCAGGACATCAGTTTTACTCTGAAAAAGCACAACGAGGGCGCCGGCTCTCTAATTTCTCACCAAGATCATGGCCTGCTTAAGCGGGAGAATTCATTTGAGGATGATCGCACACATCTTTCCACCTCGTCTACCAAAATGACCAACTTCGATTCGAAAAGTCTTGCCTCTGTGACAACCTTTGCCATGGATGAAAAAGACTCTGTACGACCTGATGACAGCGCGAGCGTCCAAGCTATCGATGAAGAAGAGTCTCTCTCTGGGCACGCTTCTGGTGCACCAAACTCAGTAGCAGGCTCTGAAGCTGGCAGTCGTGCGTTCCGCGAGCAGTTCCGAGATGGTATTCCTACACGCTCACGTGGCATCTTGCCTGTCCCCGGTCCTTTGTTCAATGGCTCACAGCCAGTCAACGGGACGATACCCCCGGATTCAGTCGCGAACAATTTTGTCATGCCAGCCAATCCAGACAGCATTCAAGATGGTCAGAATCTCCATGGATATCCTCTTGAGCCTGACGAGAAGCTTTTGGAGGCAATGAAATCACCCAAAGATCGACTGTTAATTCTACAGCTGGAGGAAAAGATACGATGCTTCATCAAGAATTGCACAGAGCAATCCTTAGAACTGCCACCCTCCAACGCATTTGGACGTCTTCTTGCCCACAAGCTTGGAGACTATTATCATCTCACCCATTTTGTTGATAATAATGTCACCTCAGTCAGGCTTCATCGCACGCCCTTCTGCCGACTACCCCCTCCCTTATCTGCTGTACATGCTGCCAGCAATACTACCCCGCCTCCAGTTGTTCCAGCAATGAAAATCATGCGACGAAATGACGGAGGGCAATTTGACGGAAGTATGGGGGGCTCCTCAAACCCCTCAAAGGCCAATTCGGATGACGGTGACAGTGGGCCGGACGGAGAACGCAATGGCTCTTCATCTGGCGCTGCCCCTGCCAAAGATCGGATGGCGTTAACACGGGAAGAACGGGAGGCAAAATACCACCAAGTACGCGAGCGGATTTTCCGTGACTTCCCTGACTCTGCAAAGTCAGAGCCGACCAGTGGTGACTCAAATCAAGACGTCTCGCGCTCTAGCTCCACAAACGGTCGCAAAAAGAACCCCAAGCAAAGGACCCCTGTTGATGATAGCTTCGAGGTTCGTTCTCAATTCGAAATCTGGTACCCTGGAGTACAATACGGCAATGGTCCAGCTTCATACAATACGCCAATGAACGAAACCTCGACTGCCAACCAGGTACCCTACCTGGTTGGACCAGGTGTACCACCACCAGCGGGTGGCTACCTGCCATCAGGGCAAACAGGTGCTATACACTCGGGTCAAATGCCAATGAACGGACCACCGCAGTATCCAGCTACAATGTCACCTCAAATGCCACCTAACGGCTCCTGGCAAGGTGTTGCCATGCCACAGCAATCGCCCTATCCTGGATACGCTTCAATGAACCAGCCGGGGATGATGAACCAGCCGTCTTCGAACGCGTCCTCGCCAGCAGTGAGTAACTACGCTGTGCCCAATCCCGCACCATACCAACAAACCCCGAACTGGAACACCGCGCCCTACCAGCCGCATTTCCAGCAGTCCCCACAGCAGCGAACTGGTCCTCCTGTCCATTGGCCCAACTACCAACAACCTACGCCCTCTAACATGCAACCCAACATCGGTTCTAACATGCCGCCCCATATGGGCACCAACATGGGTGGATATCCTTATGCTCAATATCCGGGTCAGCATATGAATCATGCATTCCAGAACTCTTCTGCGACTCACCCCATGCAGCCTGCATATCCTCGGTCACACTTCAACCCACAGACACGGTCATTCGTCCCTGGTGGAGTTCCAACTGGGCGTCACCCGAGCCGACCTCCACAAAACTCGCAGTACGGCCTTATGCAACCAGGACCCCAGAGCCAGTGGAACGGGTATAGTGAAGCTACTGTCGGTCGACCTATGGACCCAACACGGATGCCCACGGGCCCCCGGGACTCAATTGCCAAATGGGGGACACCATCCCACCTTCCTCCCAAACCTCCCCCATCAGAGGTCCCGTCGGATTTCAACATGAAAAACCGATCTGTCCCAGCGTCCGTACCTGCACACGTGCCAATGTACGTCAACAACACAGCGCCCAACGGACCGCTTGTGGTCTCAGGGGGCGTCGCCCTCCCAAAACAGAATTAGTCCCGGATGATCTGTTCAATTTTTGATCTGCACTGCTCGTGTAGACTTGGACATGTGGGTTGTGACCGATAGATCTATTTGGGTTGTTCACGGGCTACCTTGCCGTCTTGTGGAGACTATTCGTCCTTTCAATGTGATAGTGGAGTCTCAGAGCTTGTACAATCGACAATACACGGCGATTTGGGCACTCGGGTGTCTATTCTCGCCTAGGTAGCCATCGGTCTTCATGTTCAAATAATTCTCTCGACATGCGAATCCCTCAATAGCCTAGAACCTCCAGAAAACCGGTTACTCAACTCCTAGAATCCAAAGGGTATCTATAGTTGTAGTGAATCGAAAGAGAATCATCATATTTACCAGGCTATTTCTCGGTCCCGCTCCATTTTCCTCCGTCTGCGGTCTCTTGTCGGAACAGACAGACATTCCAACGTTTAGTCCATGGATCAGTTTACTATGAGGAACTTGTAATCATGTCACATTAAGTGCCCTGGGAACAGAATAGCTCGTTACTGAGATGATAGGCCCTTCCCCGAGGGGAGCCCGAGCAGCGATCGAGAAAACAGAAATGTAAAAGACCCCTATTAGTGGTGGTGTGTGGCGACTATTGATGGGACAATAATAACAATTATAAGAATAATCGCCGTTATAACGCCACAAGTGATTTTGAATGTATTTTTCCTCTTCCTGGGCCTGCTGGCCTGCTGGCCCTGGCCACTTTCATCCGCTTCTGTCTGGACTCCTGTTTGATGTGTCTGGTCTACCATCTCCTTGTTTGAATCTTGAACTCGTCTGTTGACTTCAAGTGTGCAATCGCGATCACTGGGCTCTAATGTGCAATCGCGGTCATTGACCTGTAGTGTGCAATCCCCATTATGCTCGATTGTCGCGGGCTGTGGCTGTGTGACTACGACTTGCTTGTACGTATCTGTCGCCGGGGGTTGTTCGTATGCCTCGGTAGTCATTTTGCGCAATTCAAGATTCAAAGCCCTCTCTGTCTGCGAACTGTTGCTTGGGGCTAGTTAGCCAAATAAAACACCGGAACACAGTGACCAATATGCATATGTAGGTAATCCCATACCTTGACCACGGGTGGAATGTAGGTGAATCTTTCGAACCTGAGGGCCTTGGAACTCGTGGGCTTCGATCCGTGCAGTAGTGGCTGTGGGGGATAAATGAGAGCAGATATGAAATTATTTCATAGCAATTCGAGCAGGCAGTGCTCGGTGCAATGAAGATCTTGTTCAAACGCGACTTAGTCTGGCCCCTGGCTTGGCCCCCAGAATCAGCCCCCAAATCAGCCCCCAATTTAACTTGGCGTCCAAAGACGCAAGATCAGGTCTACCCAATCTTCATAGGTTATGGAAAATGATGGGTGGGGCTCGGTTTTGTTCCCGGATGCTTGATTTGCACATCTCCGCTGTTGACTCTGTATAGTTGCTCCATTCAGATGTTGAGATCACGGTTCTCTGCAACTGCAGAGTAAACACGGAGTACGAAATACCCCAGGTGCCGCATTATACGGGGAATCGTTAGTAATGCGACTGTCAGTACCGTGTGTTCTGGAAGTGTGCTAGAAGCAAGAAACGGCTATTTAGGGCTGAAAGTGGCATACTACTCCTACTCCGCGTCGAAGAACAATACACATCAGATTCCCGAAATCAAATGAAACAGCCACAAGAAGCATTCGTTCCGAATTCTTCTGGGAAATATGTGAATGTGCTTCAATGAACTTCTCGTTTCGCCATTCTTAAGCTCCCTATCGTCTCTCGTCAACAGGAGCCATGTTTCCTCAATACCGGAGTGAATCAGAAAAGATCCTGGAATCACTTTCTACTTCAGCCTTCAAATCCACGTACAGTCGATACGATCTGCCCCCTTCTTTGGCTGTGCTGCTCGTTTGGTGGTTTTCACATTACACTTGATGGTCGTTTCCCACTGCTCTACGCCCTCCTTTGGCTTCATGATATTCCAATGAAGTGTCCAGGTTGATCGAGAGAAAAGACATGTCCCATTCGCCGAAGTCATGTATATTCTAATTAGGTATTTGATACAGAAATGTTGATGAGCCTCCCATATGTACCCGGGAATACCAGTCCCTACCCCCAATATCAAGACACAAAGAACCTCATCCCTCATGGGGAAGGTTCCTGGGGCAAGTTATTTTGAGCTTTGGCATGTCGGGTACCGAAAATCGCTGAAGGAACAATGATAACAACAAGTACAACAATAACCCCAATGACCGAGCCCGCAATAATCCACTGTCGTCGATTTGATGTCCGGCGCTTGACTGTCCCTGACACAGAATCCGACTCAATGTCTCGCTTTCCGTCCACGGTAGACTGCCGTCCGCTCTCATCTGCCTGACTGTCAATGCCAGCTTCGGCCTGCTTGTGGGTCTGCTTGTCGTCGACGAATTGGTTCAACTCGAGATTGCACTGTCGATCGCTGAACTCAAGTTTACAGTCCTTGTCACTGACTTCTAGTGTACAGTCGTCTCTGGGGGCATTCTCGATTGTTGCTGGTCGACGGGGGGGTGGAGCTGCGGTTTCTTTGAATGTGCCTGAGTCTGGAAGGGTCGTGGATCGTTGGTGATGAGGCTTGTATGTTTCGGATGACATTTTGATGTGATTTCTTTTTGGTATGCAGTCTCTCTGTTTTGCCCAGGTGGTTAGTAGGTGTTGGATCTATATATATCAAATCACACATACATCACTTGGGTGTATCAAGGAGCGTGGCAGCAATGGATTGATCCGGGATGAGAGTACGCAGTTTCTTCTATAAGGACCAAGGCAGAGAAAATGGATACCAAGCTCTTAATATGGAAAACTGAAGCCCAGAGAGCTTCCCCGGCCTAGGACGGAATCTAGTGCCCCCTTGTGCAGACCGACTTGGCTGTGAGCCCATAGGCTTAGATCATATGCTAGAGAGTTTGACTATTGGAATTTCTGCATTGACATCAGCTGTCCCTTGATTGTGATTGCCGTGTGCAGCGCTAGTCTATTTCATCGAAAATTAAGTTGATGTATCAGATGTTCCCCAAATTGGGTTTGGCAAGGAGAAGAAACCCCATTGAGGATCTCGGGGGAGCATGGATGCATTTTCTGTACCCTGTAGAATGGTCATACCATCATCTCGTGGACCTATAGTACCTGGTAATGTCATGGTTGCGGTCTACGGGTAGGGGTCAACTTGAAAGTCAGCGCAGCTCTACAACGCGATATATACATTTGTAAGCTCAAGGTATCGAGTTTAGTTCAAACAAATCCACCAGCTGGGCAGATGGTTGCTGTGCCTTTATGCAAAGGGGGCGTTTATTGACAGGGTTAGCCCGATGCGTCAATATATAACCCTGGAACAAGTTTCTGGGGAAATACTTGAAATTGCTCTCGAACCTTGCAAGAAGCTTGAACTCAAGCGAGCTAATTCGGAACCGTTTCATGATAAATTTGGCCTGGAAACAAGCCCAGAATTCAGACAACAAACTACATACTCTTCCCCTTCCTCTTTTTCGGATTATTGACCCAATTTGACTTACATCGCTGCTTGGGCTGTTCAAGAGCAGTCTGGAATCAATTATGTCGAAACATGACCGAAGTCATCAACACGCAAGAGTAACAAGCACTGGAACCAGTAACAGAGTTATAGAAAGGTATCAGAATCTTTTATACAGAGGCTATGTCACATGCGCAAGCATCCAAAGACGGGATGCGAAAATAAACAGAAGACAAAAACTCCCGACAAGGAAAACAAAAACAGAGAAGATGACCTTATGCAAGCAACATTATCTAGTCCTTTTTGACATCCTTGTTGGACACCTTCAGCTTGGAGATCGCATCTTCCAGAGCCTCAACACCATTCTTCCGGAACTGCGTAACCTTCTTGACATTCAACTTGGTCAGTTGATGCACGAGATCCAGGCCCAGCTCACGCTCACGCGCAACTGTGCGTGCAGTCATTGCAAAGCGCATGTCCTTTGGCCCATCGACCAGCTCGAGAATGGCGGTGGGAGCTTTCACTTGCGGCTTGCGTTCGGGGGTGGCCATTTTGTCGCCTTTGTTGACGGAGAAGTATTCGGTCTTCTCGCGGGGCTCGACACGCAAAACTCGTGTGTAGCCGCCTGGTCGGTCCGCGTAGCGCTCGCGGAGGGGTCCGAAAACCTTGGGAAGCATCTTGTGCGGTGTCTGAGGATGTGTTAGTACCGGTGCCTTTTCTTTGCTGAAATACCCAGGCAGAAGAGATTGATGGTCAAGTCTGTCCGTCATCGAAAAGTAGAATTGGTACAGTTCCAATCCGTGACCGAACCGAGTCTCATCTTTCGGGCTGGATTTGATGGGGGATGCAGATATCCAAACGTACGTAGAAAATCTCCAATGCACGCCTCCGGCTCGCCTCGGTGTTCTTCTTTCCCAGAGTGATCAGCTTTTCAGCCAAACGCTGAGCCTCTTTGGCCTTGGGCCATGTTGTTGTGATTGACTCGTGCTCAAAGAGGGAGGTGACGAGGTTTCGGAGCAGGGCCTGTCGATGCGCAGAGTCGCGACTCAAGTGACGGTATCTGCTGCCACCGCCAGCCATTGTGAGAGTTATGCGAGTGAAGAGATGGAACACAAAGAAATTAGAGTACTGAAACAGAGTGGAAGCCCAAGCGTAGTGATGTCCAAAGGCGTAGTTGGAAGGAGATTCGGTCCAGAAGAATTGTCCCGGACTCGTAGCCAATCGGAGCCCTTCCGCCACTCGTCCGACTTCGGTTTTCCGCGTTCCTAGCACTTGACCTGCGACTTTTCGTTTTTTGATTCCTTTGATTCTCTTGATTCATTGTGAAAGGCCGTGTCTGAATCACAAACATCAATATTCACCATTCATAATACCATTCTGTGAGCTGTACTTGCATTCGGACCTGGCAACTACGGCAACCACTATCGAGCTCCCGCAACAAACATGGGCTTCTTCACTGGCTTCGTATGAGACCCCCAATGCCTAAAAGCAGTCAATCGCTAACAGCGTGACTATGACAGCTCGGTGGATTCGCCTTCACATCATCCGTTCTCTACGTTACCGTCCACGTCCACCGCTCAACACGCATAGCGCAGCGCCAAGCTATTCGTGAGCAAGTTGACCAAATAGACTGGCTAGTCTCTTCTTCCGGTGCATATGATCGTCGCAATCTCCCAGTGGACATTCCGCGGCGCCGACGTGAAGAGCTAGAGGCCCAGAAACACGCGGAACCGACCATGAAGGAGATATTAAAGCACAGGTGGAACACAGAAGTCGAGACCCTGACAAGGAAGGCTTATGAAACAAGGTGGCAGGATATTAGGGATACTGCCGCCGATGGTTGGAAGGCCGCCTCGCAGATCATAAAGCGCGAATAAGCTGCCTCTCTTCCGGAACGATCAATGAGGGAGACTTGGCGTACATACATTATCATGTCTGTTTTTTTATTGGATTTTGGGCAGCGGAGTTTGGATACCCCCCTCTTTTTTTTACTGAACTTCTTCATATATTACATACATTAGTGTGGTTGGATTCTGCCGAAGTGATGTCAAGGCGCCCAGCGCCCTTCTCGGATGGGATGTAAGATATTAATGCGGAGTAGACGGTGTAAGCCTCGGTAGTGCCTAAACATGGCACAGTGCTAGAAATGAGTGCGCCGCTGAATGGTGGTGGTGAAGACGAATAGAATGAGCAATTCAGGCAATCAATGAGTCGAAGAAGGCGCAGTTGTCGTGACACTCTCGGAATCGCTCCAAATATCTTTGCTCTCTCGTTCGACAGTACGCATGGCTTGGGCGACTTCTTCCAGCTTAGCAACGACATCCAAAACACCCTGGTTTACGCGATCGAAGTACCGATCATTAGCCTCGCGGCGTTTGCGAGCAAGACGGATATCTTTCTCCGTCTCCTCGTCCAGCGTATGATGGGATACCGAGCCGCGTCCAGCGCTGGTTTCAGTGGCAGCATCATCTTTGATATTGGTTTCACCTCGTCTGGTTGAGTTGGCTTTGGCACTGGCGGCATCGGGACCAGTATGGCTTGGGTCCACGACTTCATCATCTGCCTCGCTGCGTGCCCAGGCCTGAGCAAGCTTCAGTTGCTTTGAGCGCAAATCCTCCAATGCTTCAGAGTGCTTCTCGCCAAAGACATTTTCACTTGTGACGGCACTGAGTTCGACCTCCGATAAGGCGCTTTGCATCTCTTGCCAAATGGCATCGGATCCATCTGGATCATTCTTGGATTGCCGGCGAGAGACAAAAGGTGACAGCAGGCTTGATTTCTCGACATTTTCCCCCTCTTCTCCACGGGGTGTTCGATTCCGATGGAGAGGTGGGGGTTGGCTTCCAGAGGGAGTTGCCAAGGCTGAAGATGCGGGTGGTACGGAAAGTGAGATATTAGATGCATTATGTGAAGGTGGGCCTTGAAAGAGGGCCGGGGGAGGCAAACGTTGGGGATTCGTTGGTTTCCTGGATAAGTCCATCTCCAAGGCGATACACAGAAAG
Organism: Penicillium salamii; assembly: GCA_911197225.1. NCBI lineage: Eukaryota > Fungi > Ascomycota > Eurotiomycetes > Eurotiales > Aspergillaceae > Penicillium > Penicillium salamii. Next base: position 31,081 of record CAJVOY010000066.1, read on the forward strand.
TGAATGATGTATGAGACAAACGCGGAGTATGGAGAGCGCGGAGCACGGAGTACTTGCAGGGCTCTGGAGCGATAACCGATAATGTTATCTTATCTAGATGATAACAGTCACCTGATATGCTGCATGCCAAGATTTTACGAGCCCTAGCCCTACCTTCTGTAAATGGAATTTCGGGGCTAAGCGAGTGACTAATCAAGCGGCCTCACTGAACCCCGAATGCTAGCACTGTGGTATGGAAATCGGAAATCTTCGACTTTTCGACAATCGACCCTACGCCCACTTGGCCGACAACACCCTCCCAGTCGGTACGTATTCGATACTCTCCCCTTCACGATCGCTGCATTGTCTATTCCTGTCGAACATCTATCGCTTTTGGGACCACGAACTTGGTCAACGATCGCAATCTGCACACCAAAATTCGATATTCAATTCTCGATCACCCTCGACTGGACAACACACACACACACACAATCAGCTTTTCGGCCTTGATTTCGACAAGAGACTAACATTTTTCTGTCTGCTCAGTTGACCGTCGAACATAAATCGCCAACATGGGTAAAGGACAACCCCGTGGTTTGAACGCCGCCCGCAAGCTCCAGTCGCACCGCAAGGATCAGCGCTGGGCTGACGACCACTTCAAGAAGCGTCTCCTCGGAACCGCCTACAAGTCATCTCCCTTCGGTGGTGCTTCCCACGCCAAGGGTATCGTTCTCGAGAAGGTCGGTGTTGAGGCCAAGCAGCCCAACTCCGCCATTCGCAAGTGTGTCAAGGTCCAGCTCATCAAGAACGGCAAGAAGGTCGCTGCTTTCGGTGGGTAACCCCAATCCCTATTACAACTGTGCTGGAGATGGTCTACACTAGTGGAATATCACGACGAGATGGAAACCGCCACACAGTGCTTGAAGTGCATTTGCTGACGAGCGATCTCTTACAGTCCCCAATGACGGTTGCTTGAACTTCATCGATGAGAACGACGAGGTCCTGCTCGCCGGTTTCGGTCGCAAGGGTAAGGCCAAGGGTGATATTCCCGGTGTCCGTTTCAAGGTCGTCAAGGTCTCCGGTGTCGGTCTCGCCGCCCTCTGGAAGGAGAAGAAGGAGAAGCCCCGCTCTTAAACAACTCAACGCGTTCTGTTGTTTCGAAATCAAAATGCAGCGACCGGGAGACTTGGGAGTGTTGAACGGCGCCGGACGGAAAGCCCGCCTCATCAGCGCCTGATTTCACGAGATCTTTTTTCTTTTTGGGGAGTCCCCCGGCGGGCTTTCGTCTGGAACGTGATCGATACGCTTACTTGCGAATTAAACACGATTTGATACAAATTCCAAAAGATTTATGGCGCCATGATTCTCTAATTCTGTGTTTGGTCTTTGACCTTGTATTACCACTTGCTTCCCAGCACTCTGTCAGGGTGTCAGTAGGCCATAAACTACTTGTTTTGTCTATCGTCTATCTGGCTTGGTGTTTACAAATCACGATCCCAAACCTACCTTACTCCTATATTTGTGTAGTTTCTGTCGCTCCAGGCCTGTATGCGGCTACGTCGGTGTCCAGTTGGCGGCGTATGCGCTTGGATTCCTTGAGATTGCAGCTCCTGAGATACGCACCAAGGTGGGGTCTCTTCCTGGCAGGCCACCCAATTTAATATGTCCCGATCATGCAGGCGTGGTGATCTACTGTGGAGAACTAACTTGAGCACCAACCTTCCACCTGGGCAAGAGTCTACAACGGCACTGGGATTTACCAATATGATTCCATTGGTACTGTTGATGTCTATGTTTTCCCTCCGTCCTCCAAGAGCAAGTATCTTGAACCCATGACTCCCGCGCGCATCAATCGTCAACATAATTCCTCGGGTATCGTTGTGAATGTCCTTCGATGATCTCATTGGACAATTTTCGTGAACTATGTACCACAACTGCCTAAGTAACACCCTAGAAGCTGATGTCCTCCTTTCGGTAGTGGTCTGAGACAATACGGTAAAGGTATGAAGGCGCATGGCCACCACTGAAATAAAGGTTAGCATTTTCGATTAAACATTCAGGGTGGAATATGCGATGAAACTCACAGGTTTGTGATGTAAAGGTCAACAAGTTCGGCCGGAACATAGTCATAGATGGGGTTTTGAACATCGATCTGGTCAACAAGGTCGCCGTCCTCGTACGCCAGAACCTTGCTGGGATCACCGTACTCAATGAGAGAGTCGAAGTCGAAGGGGTAGACCGGGCTGAGCTTGTAAACACCGCTCACAACCACGACGGGAGTCTGGTGGACCTTGGCGGCACGCGCAATGATACGAGTGCCGGCGGCAGCCACAAGGCCACCGTTGGCGAGAACAGAGTGTGTACCAAGGATGACCTTGTTGACTCGGGACATCATTGCAAATACTGCAGAGTCTGGGATGAGAATGACGGTGATGCCGTGCTCAATTAGTGGTTTTTGGAAGGCCTCTACACCCATGTTCTCATCCTCGTTCTTTGCAGCGCCACTAACAGTGGCGTGTACTGCATCATGGTTGTTGGGGAATGATTCAGCATGAATGACAGTGAACTTGCGCTTGGCAGCGGCTTTGAGTAGGAACTTTTGCACGGTTGTCGAGGATGTGTGGGTGAGGATGATTTCGTTAGAGTGGATGTGGTCCAGAGCATACGCAGCAATTTGGTCGTCGACCTGACCGAGCTCGTCAATGATCTCTTTGATACCTTCAATAACCTCGGATCGTACGTCCTTGGTGGAACCATGGGAGAAGAGACGTCCGCCTGGGGACTGAGATCCTGGTGTGCTGGGAAGGGAGTTCTCGGGTTCGGGCTGGGAGAGAAGGCTGAACATAGAGGTCAGAGGAGGACGAGGGGTCCTATCATCACGGAGCGAGGGAGAATCGCGGTCCAAGGGCAAAGAAGGATCTAAGAAATTGTGAGTCACCGCTGTGAATGTTGTTAAAAAAGTGCGACTAACCATCATATGCCCGGGGTGTTTGAGGCTGACTCTCTGAGCCAACTTCGCTAAGAGAGAACTCCGCTTCGCGATCATCTTCGGCCTCGTCGCGAATGAGACCGAGGACTCGACGCACAATGTTGCCCACAACCATCTCCCGCGGTTGAGCGGCCATCAGCCGTCTTCCCACATTCTGAACTCGCTCAATGAGTTTCGCCGAATCATTCGTACGGCATGATGTAATGACACCGCGAAGCAGACAGGCGGTTGCTGTAGCGCATGAGCGCGAATGGCGGATTTGGCGTCTCTTGAGCAATCTGCATAAATTGTACTAGTTTAGCAACCTGACCCGCGGGGTAGTCTTTTTTTTTTCTCGGCTGGCCGAAGAGACGTACGAAATCAAAGTCTCAATAGAAGTATCAATCGGATTTGTTTTGAGACATTGGAGGAATGACCCCAGGCCCGGTGTCAGGGCTAACGAGGTAGACGGCATGAGGAAGTGGGATGTAAGAAATCTGCGCGGTATCAGTAAGATTCTTAACTCGACGAAAGACCTGCGGGACTCAATATGCGACATTCATACCTATTCCAAGTAACACTCGAGAGGTTGTAAGAAGGAAGTCAAAGGATCACCGGAGCCAAAGTGGGAGAGCGACAAAGAACTGATGATTTTCTGCCGTTCGAACTTGTCCGCTTCCCCACACTCGGGGATCCTTCTCGTTCGGCCTTCTTTTTGGGAGCTCGGTTTGCTTTGAGTTGCGCAGTCCTTTTGTTTCATCGTTCTTATTTCCAGACCTCATCTCCTGACTCGACTTGACATTTAATCCGCGGTACATCTTGGTTTACATCCGCGGAACTACTTCCGAGGCAACGGGCGACTGGCGCATCGAGGTTAGAACACCAACTCCTTGCGATCCCCCCCCTCTTCCCCCAAACCAGTTACCCTCACATTGACTTATGGACCGCTCCAAGTGGCTTTGATGATTCGCTCACGATCCAACTATTAATAGATCGCCATCTTCCGGGTCTTGAGGGAAGATGAACTCGCTGAATATCCTGTCCTCGCGAGTCATTGGCCAACCTTCCAGCTCATCACGACCACGATCGCAATCCCAAGGCGACAACAAGCGCATACCGCTACCAGCCGACTTTTCAAAATACCGGTCCTATAGCGAAGACAACTTCCGCTCTCTTGATGCCACCGAGCACAACTATGATGGTCCACCCGCCGGTGAAGACGGAGAGGAAGATACAATATACGGCTCGGATGAGAAAACACCGTTGATCCATGAAAGCTACAAGAATGGCACACTTACTGCCCAAAGCACTTGGCGGTTAATTACCAAACGGTTCTTCGATGCGATTACCGAGACCATCAAATTCATTCTGTCTACAATCGCTGCCCCCGGCGTGTACCTGGCCCAATGCTTTCAAGCCGAGGAGGGCCATTATTCATTCCTTGAGCCCATCCGAAAATTACGGCGCTCCTCTGCCGACCCAACGACCCGGTCGGATAAAGGGGCTACCCGGGTAGAAGGTCGGCGTCGCAGTGGCTCCACCCGGAAGCTCCGACCCCAAATATCCAATGAATCTATCGCATCAACGACATCGGAATCCGACACAGATCGACGGAAAAACTTCTCAGGCGGGAAACATCGGCACACCAAGTCGAGAAGTCATGATCCAGATCCAATCCCAGAAGCGGACGAGTACGAAAATACGCCCCGTCGGTCCATTCGCATCAAGCTCCATAATGAAGAGTCCCTCAAACGGCAACGACAACGAAGATCTCAAAGTGCAGACTTAGGTCCACCCATGCCCGAGGGAGTTTCTCGGGTCCAGGGCGCTGTGCAGCTGGACAGCTTGAAGTCTCCTACCTCACCCAACATTCATCGCATAACCAAATACCCTCACTTTCCAACTCCCCCGCGTCCACTTCTCCCCCAACGAGTCCCTTCATACACTGCAGCTCCTCGAAATGCCAGACCTCCCCAGAAGACCTTGGTTCTGGACCTCGATGAAACTTTAATCCATTCGCTCGCCAAAGGCGGTCGAATGTCCAGTGGGCACATGGTCGAGGTGAAGCTTTCAATGCCCACAACGACTGCATTGTCCCCCGGCGGACCGCAGACGACCTTGGGGCCGCAGCATCCCATTTTGTACTATGTCCATAAAAGGCCACACTGTGATGAGTTCCTTCGCAAAATCAGCAAGTGGTACAAGCTCGTCATTTTCACGGCTAGTGTCCAAGAGTACGCCGACCCTGTCATCGACTGGCTCGAACAGGAACGCAAATACTTCGCTGGTCGCTTATACAGACAGCATTGTACGTTTCGCAATGGCGCGTACATCAAAGACCTTAGCTCTGTGGAGCCGGATTTGAGCAAAGTAATGATTTTGGACAACAGCCCAATGAGCTACATCTTCCATGAAGGTAATAAGTACCCGCGTCTCCTTTGAAGACCTGGACTAACGGCAATCATCAGATAATGCAATTCCGATCGAGGGGTGGATTAATGACCCCACCGACAACGGTCTCATCCACCTGATCCCCATGTTCGAGGCTTTGCAGTATGTCACAGATGTCCGGGCTTTCCTCGCCCTTCGTCGTGGTGAGATTGAGGCATAATTGTCTGCATTTGTGTCCCACGCGCTTGTAGATGTGTAATGGTCTGGTGTTATTCTAGAAGCGAGGTCCACTTCAGCATGAAAAGTAGAGAGAAGAAAAGAAGAAAAACCAGAGAAAAAAAAAAGGCCTCCCCGGCGCAAATGGGGATTGAGGACCAATCAACGGGATCATGCATGTGCAATTATTCATAATGCCAATTGGCGTCTTGCTCTGTTATTAGGAATCGAATGAATCCGTACATATGACTTAATTCAGACGGTGCGAAATGGATTGGGAGTCGTTGCAACGGCTGGAAAAGCTCCAGGCCAAAACGAAAGTTGGACAATACGTGAAGCAAGTATCTGGTGATCATGATCAAGTTTCGCATTGCTCAAAGCTTGCCGTTATGCCCCAGGTAGCCTTGCGGAAGAGCAACTGCAGCCCTTTTTCCAAGGTCGACCCCTAACTGTCAACGAGAACCGCCATAACCTTCCCTCCCAAGGACGCGGTAGTGTTGACGGCATGCTCTGTTTCCCCTCCGGTTGTGACATAAAGAACATGGCGATCACTTTGTGTCCTCCCCAAAGCCGCCGCGGTCACAGACATCAACTCCCTCGAATTTTTCGAGCCTGCAACCACCTCATGAGACCCATCAGGGTAAACCTTGATGATCTCATTGTTTGTCGGACTAGCCAGGTATTCAATGCCCCATGAGTCAACCGCAAAGTCATCAGCAAGTGTATCATGACTGATGATTTCATAAGGCCCCAAAGCTCGACCAGTACGTGTATCGATTCTAACACGGCAGAAAATCTGCTTTGGACTATTGCTGTAGTACATGTAGTCGTGCAGGATTTTCAGACCATTGACACCGATCAAAATGCCCAAGTCAGAATTCGCTTCCATGGTCTCATGTCGGTGCAGGATGCTATAATTCCCAGATTGGATGTTGAGATACCACACGAGACCCAGTTCGGAATCCGAGATGACAACCGCATTGCCCTCGTCGAGTGCAGCCACTCCATTCAGGAACCCAGCAGATATTATATCTGCGATTCGAACTGGCGGGGGAATATGTGCATGCTGGCTCAGGTCAATCCTCCAGACGGAATTGGAGACAATGACTGCATAGGTGTCTGGTGCAAGTTCGGCAATTCCACCCACGGTTGCGGCTTCGAAGCGATGAACGAGGTCGGGAGAGCTGTGGGTAGTGTCAGTTGACGGCTTGATCTCCCAGAGACTTGATGTTGTTGCATCTGCGATAAGAAGGTTGCCGTTAGGCCGCACTGCGATGTTTTCGAGCCAAGTTCCGTTTGGGAACCTATATAGCTCACGAGTATTGGGAAAGTGAACGGACCCCAGAGCAGGCAGAATCTGGAGCAGAAAGATCAGAAATCTCACAAAAGCTGCCATACTAAGTAGTCACTAGTGGCTGTCGTAGGTCTGACCTGCAAAAATACCAGTATAGGTAGCTCTAGAGCAGACTAGTATTCCATTGTTATCCCAGAATTGCAAGCAAGACAACATTAGAAATAGCATAGCTTTGTACGACAGTGAACTGAGTCAGATGACGTTGCTTTTTGGCAGTCATGGTCTCTTGACAACGGTTATCCATGTCCTTCGGGTCCCCGGAAGTCGGAAATTTCTTAAGTACATGTTGGGGACTGGCGCAAAGTTCGGCGACTGGTTTCAATACTAGTTGTGTTATGCTTGTTGAGACCACATGATATTGATCCGACTAAATATTAGACGTATTGTGTAGTTCTAAGGTCAAGGAATATGTACATGTAAATGTGATCAGTCTAACCAGGGTAACGTACCTTTCCGTTCCCCGGCAAAAGCGACAAACGATCGATTTCCACAAGCGGTGAGCAAAAGAGTGCATATGCTAGGGTTAACTTCGGTTAAATATTCAGCAGGATCGACACATCGAAAAATTGGACAGAGATGTTGCAGGTATGTTTGATTACGCTCGGACTTAGAGCAATTTACGGAGTTATGCGCTTTGCTTACCTCCAGTGGGGAGATCCAGGTGGATCAAGAAAAGAAAGCAATGTGATTGGCCAGAGTCGATCACAGCCGCCAATGGCTGAACGTTAAAACAGGCGCCGAGATCCGCTCTCACGCTAAAAACGACCTCTTGGCCATGACGTGCAATAAGCAGCTCGCATGAGTTAGGCGATGATAGATACATACATTGGCACAGATGCCGAGAATCGGCAACCTTGGCATTTAAGGCTGCAGTCTTGAGAGTTAAGCAATGGAGAAACGAAGCGAATCAAGTGCTCAACTTGTTGAAGCTTACAGGTTGCGCGCCACCTCTAGATGACATCAAGACTATAAACAATGGGGTTCGATAAGCGACATGTCTAGATCGAGTGTGTATTTCTTGCTGTATCCATGGACAATGCGGGATGCCGAGTCCTATTTTCTTATCGCCGGCTTGGCGACGCCGGTTCTGTAAGGTTACATTTCCTAGTTGGGAATGAATTCTACAGCTTACGGATCTGAGAATCTCGGCAATGGATTTAAATCTTGGCCATCGGCACATTTAAGAAAAACTGTTCTCCTTTCCCCGGTAACTAATTGTTAATCGTCAGTAACACCGCATATAGCGAAAATGCCAGCTCGCAGGTCAATATCCGAATATCAGCGACAAGCTGGAAAGCAACCCTTGCGATTTACTGCAAATGGCACATTTCAAATATCCGTATTTAGCGACCTTCATTTTGCGGAAGGTATGAACCTTGGAATACAGATATTCATATCCAAGCCAAAACCAAGTCCTGACAAGATTTATAGATGACGAAAATGACAAAAAGACACAACGAGTAATGGACAACGTCCTCTCTTCCGAAGAGGTGCAACTGGTTGTACTTAATGGCGATCTGATTTCTGGTGAGGCGACACACGCCTCGAACTCTAGCACCTATCTTGACCGGGTTGTTGCACCGCTCGTTGATCACGACATACCATGGGCATCCACTTACGGCAATCATGATAGCGAGGTCAATCTGGACCCCGAAGAGACGTTCCACCGAGAAAAGAACTACACGAACAGTTTGACCCAAAAGATGGTTTCTGGGCCTACTTCCGGCATCACAAATTATTACCTCCCGATCTTCAGACATGATGCTTCGAACAACACAGACCCGGCGTTTATCTTGTGGTTCTTTGATAGCCAAGGTGGCCACTATCCCAAAACAGCAAGCGATAATGGAACTGTTGTTCCAAGACAGGACTGGGTGGATGAGTCGGTAAGTATCATCCATTCAACGAATGGCTAGCATGCTTTTCTACCTTGAACGATGTATACTAACCGACTCGGAACAGGTTGTGAAATGGTTCACGAAAACGAACTCAAAGCTACTCTCGACTTATGGCAAGCCCATTCCATCTTTGGCATTTGTCCATATTCCAGTTTATGCAATGCGCGCATTCCAGGTCACAGGAGTCAGCCCTACCAGCGAACCAGGCATCAACAACGAACGAGTGCAACAACAGGGCTACGCTAGTGAGGGTGGATATGAGGCACAAGATTACCCATTGATACGAGCGCTTCTGAACACTAGCGGCCTTGTGGCGACTTTCAGCGGTCACGATCATGACAATGACTGGTAATTTTGCAACTTTTCCTAGCCCTATACGATGACCAGGCTAACCCACACTCATAGGTGTTTCAAATGGGATAGCAAACTGCCGGAGCTTAATTTCACAGGAAACGGTATCAACATGTGCTATGGGAGGCATTCTGGATATGGAGGGTATGGCGATTGGGCGCGTGGTGGAAGGCAGATCATGTTGGATCAGCAGTCATTGGCAACTGATATGCAGAGCTGGGTTCGGATGGAAGATGGATCTATCTCGGGTAATGTTCATTTGAATTCGACGTACGGGCAGGACCGGTATCGATTGGTGGAAAGGAGTACAAGTGGACAGACGAACGTTGCTCCTCAATACTCGAGTCTTGTCTATCTGTGGGTATTTGTATTTTCCCTGCTCATGCAGAGATTAGGGCTATGAATGGGATGCATTTGGTATAGAATTTTGAGCTCAAACGATAGTATGTAGTAACCATGCACAGCTGTGCAAGTATTCCGTAAGCAATGAACAATGCCAATGTACTCCGTACTCGTGCTAACCACAACTGTATGCAGTTCTCGAACCATTCCGAAAATAAAGAAGCAACCATTGACAGCCATGTGGGGCACTGTCGGGACTTCGGGGCGGAACATTGATGAATAACGGGATTGTACCTGCGTTAGTCGTCGATATTGAGGCTGTCAGTTTTATGAAACCTATCGTATACTCGTACCGTCAATTTCGTAGATGGTGATCTGACACAGGTGGTTTCAATCAGGCAGCGGAAGTGTGAGGACTGATACAGCTTCAATATTCCCCCAGAGGCGATGAAAATTGGTGTCATCGCAGGAATCAGGCGCCTGATATCGACGTGTTCGATCATTCGTACTCGTACTTTGTGCAGCAGATTGGAACAGCAGAATTCAACCCCTTTTTCAGTGGAGCGACACAGCCCTCGAGGGTCGAGTGAACGATCGTCCAAAAGGGCAACAAGGGTTTTCCCGCTCTGACGTCAGCGGCCCCTGGATTGGACCCACTCGATCCATGGTTGAGTTGCCCAATGCGGAAATCCAAAGGCGGAAAGAGCGAAGAATCAGAACAGGAAGGAACGATATATGGAGTGATGGATGGGAAAGAGAGAGAATGGAGTTGTAGTAGGAAGTTATCATTGAGTTTTGAATTTCCAAAGTAAATCGTGAAACAGGGCCCAATCTGCGCACAAGGCTGTTCCACAGGATCAAGCAACGTTGGACACGCGTTTCAGGGCTTGGCATCGATGTGCTCGAAAAGTGGATATCGGATCCCTTTGGACCCTTTGAAAGCAGAAAGTCTTGCCAAGTTGAAACCATCAAATGACGGTTGAATTAGCCTCAAATAAACAATATCTTCACCCTGGCCGGTTGATAATTCCTCGCAGACAATATGTTTGCATCGGATCATGTGGCGAACATATGATACATACGAGTAGATCTAGAGGGGATCGTCGTTGGCCCAAAGTCAACCAGAAGCTTGCAATTTCTGTGCCCCCCACAGAAAAGTGGAGGAAGCCCTGAAACTATCTTTAATTAGGAACTTTGAACGGGCTGGCTCATACATCATCGCCGCTCGCTTCCCCAACCCCCAATCTTGACATCTCACCCCATCTCTGCGACTTCGTTTCCATCCCTTCGAATCACATATCGATGATTGATCCGAGTCGTCATGCAATTATCTGGCACATGGTCTATCCTTAATGGGTTGATCGCAACATTATGTCTGTCAAGGTTAGCGCTTGCGATCGAACTAGACATTAATGATAAAGGTATGTCGCATTCTTCGTGATAAGATCCCATGTGAGACGGGAATTAACATGGCCAATAGATTCAATTAAAAAGGCCGCCAGTACGAGTACTTACTCGATGATGGGATGGTATGCCGGCAATGAAACTGGACAAATCCCTGGCTCTTTCCCAACCAAATGGTGGGAAGGGTCTGCGTTATTCCTCGCCCTGCTTCAATACCAGCAATTCACCGGTGACGATCAGTACAACGATGCGCTGAGCCAAGGCCTACAGTGGCAGTCCGGTGATGATGGAAATTACATGCCCACCAACTACAGTAGCTACCTGGTAAGTGAAGATCGCATTGAACCTACTCACAGCAAATAGCATTCTAATCGTCATTCGAATCGATAGGGAAATGACGATCAGATGTTCTGGGGCCTTGCGGCCATGATGGCCGCCGAAATGAAATTCCCCGATGTCAAAGGCGGATTCTCGTGGCTTTCGCTTGCCCAGGGAGTGTTCAACACCCAGACTGCTCGATGGGACACAACGAAATGTGGTGGTGGTCTTCGCTGGCAGCTGTTCCCTTACCAGAATGGTTACTCCATGAAAAACTCCATCTCGAATGGAGGTTTGTTCCAACTGGCGGCACGTCTTGCCCGATACACCGACGACGATAAATACACAAAGTGGGCGGAGAAGATTTGGGACTGGTCTACGTCTTCTGTGCTGGTCAACAACAAGACGTGGAACGTGGCAGACTCAACGAACATGGATAACAACTGCGCTGATGCTGGTAATTATCAATGGACATACAACTACGGCACATACATGATGGGCGCTGCCTACATGTACAACTATGTGAGTGAGACCTGCGCTGGCGCGCGATCATTTCATCCGCAGTATGCTCACAATCCATATAGACCAGCGACGAAAAGTGGAAGACTCCTGTAGATGGGCTCCTGAAGAAGTCATTCAGCACCTTTTTCCCGCACGACAACGTCATGGAGGATATCACTTGCGAGCCGAAGGGAATTTGCAACTTCAACGAAATTCTCTTTAAGGGTCTCGTTTCATCTTGGCTTGCTTTCACCAGTATCCTCGTACCGGACACAGCCGATTTAATCAGGCCCAAACTACAAGCCTCTGCTCAAGCTGCGGCGCAGGGCTGTACCGGAAATAACAACCAGACTTGCGGTATCAAATGGTACACAAACAAATGGGATGGAACGACAGGAATGGAGCAAGAGATCAGTGCGACCAATGTCTTCCTTGCAAACCTGGTGCAATTTGGTGGCATTGATGGTCCCGTTACTGCCAACACCGGTGGAGACAGCAAGAGTGACCCCAACGCCGGCAGTGACGGTCAAAGCTCCGACAAGAACAAGGAGAAGCCCATTACCAACGGTGACAAGGCTGGTGCTGGTATTTTGACCACCATCTTTGTTGTAGGCTGGGCCGGGTCCATGGCTTGGTTGCTCACTGGCGCTTGATTCAGTATACCATCTTCTTTGTGATCATTTCTTCGGTTTTGGGAGGATTGGAGTTCTTTGGGGACTCGTTTAAGGCTGCAAATATTATACCATAAATCATCTCTCTTCATGAATATGCTCTTAACCTCGAATTTTTACGGAGGAAAAGTTTGTCTCGGTGCGGAGGCCACCTGTGTATCCCTGGGCAGGGATATCTATGGGTACAAAACTTCATTTGTATGGAAAAATTGAGGGTATTTCAAGTTTTGAATAAGGCTAGAGTAGAGAGTACAGAGAGAAACCAGGAGCTAAGCAGCCTCAAAAGCATCAAAATACTGTTTGACACCACGATCCAAAATCTTGACACCAACCGGCTTGACAAAGTACTCCTCAGCCCCAGCAGCTTCAGCAGCCTTTCTATCTGCCGGACTATCCTGGCCCGTGACCATGAATACGACAGACTCTCTCCATTTGTTTTCCTTTTCAAGTGATCGAATTCGCCGCGTAGCTTCGATGCCATCACACTTGGGCATTTGAAGGTCCATGATGATCAGTTGGATTGCGGCTCGCTCGACGCCGACAGGGGATGACTGGTGCTGGTTGAAGATTTCTACCGCTTGCAGCCCGTCAGTTGCACAGCAATATGGCAGCCCTCGCTTACTGCAGTACATTTGCAGAATGCGGAGATTCACAGCATTGTCATCGACGAGAAGGGCTGTTGGCCGAGGTGGGTTTGCCAATGGCGATGAGAGGGGAATGATGAGATTTGATTGTATGAGATGTTCTGTTTGTGAACGGTTCCTGAATGATACGGAAATTTTTGAACTTGAGGGCGAAGAATCCTTTGCGAGTGGTCCGGGTGACCAGTTTTTTGAGCGAAATGCATCGTTGACAGATACAACTGCTTCGTTGGGATTTGTATTTTCGTCCATTTGCTGTAGTGTGAGCGATTGCTCAAAAGATTGTGCGAGACATTGTGATGCGGATTTGAGATTTGGAACCAAGTCATCCGCTTGTTGCAGTGCTGAGGTTAATGTCGAATTCAAAAAGGGACCTTTTATGTAGATCAAGTTTTCTGGCGGGTCATCGAAACATGCAGAATTATACGAATGCGGCACCAGACAGACGATGACTTGATCTGAAGGAAATTGTGACAAGGACAGGCGGTGTTGTTCGGCATCAGGCACAAAATCAAGGATCGCGAAACAATCTTGCCGGGAATTCGAGTGGGTAAACTCATTAGAAGTAAGGTAGTCGGTGAAAAGGGCTGACAACGATGGACCATTTGCGTCCGATGTCAAATTATAGAAGTTGGAAGGGATGTTGTTGAAAACCGATGCAAGTGGCAGTGAGGGGAACATCATAGGAAAATGCTCGATCTCGTTAAATACAGCTCTGAAATGCGAACCTTGATCGATTTTCGAAGAAACGAGCTTCACAGATCCACGGAGAAGTGCTGCAAATTTCGATGAAAGAGTCAGGCCCAATCCAGCGCCGGTCGAATGTGCTCCAACTCTTTCGTATGGCTCGAAGATTCGTTCGTGGTGATCGGTGGGAATCCCACGGCCGGTGTCCACGATATCAATAGCAAGCTGCTTTTGTTCAGGGAGGACCGAAGTAGTTATCATCACAATCCCTCCAGGCGTGTTTTGAATCGCATTAATGATAAGCGGCGTTAAGCTGTCGCGAAGCAACTCGAGATCGATCCGAATTGTATCGCAATTAAGTGGTAGCTCGTGGCTAAAGAATATTGAAGACGTGTAACGTTTATCACCGGAGAATCCCTTAAGGATCTCGTTTGCTAGCCCGTTTTCGAGCTCAAATATTGTGTGTGTCGAGTGTTGCCGCTCTCTCATGGCAACGTCAGCCCATCGATTTAAGGTGATCATGCTGTTCACGATAGACACCAGGTCCCGACCAGCGGTTTTGATGATGTCAAGGTGAGCAGAAGGCCCGCGGTAGCTTGCTGTAGTCGACGCCACTGAATTCGATTCAGAACTTGAAGCTGTGTTCAAGCCTCCTAGTCCTAATTCCTCTGCCAGTAGTTCCACCGAACCAATGATGCCATGCAGCGGCGTCCTCAGCTGATGAGAAAACCCTCGTAGGAACTTCTCCTTCGTTTCCATGACCTCTGCCAGAATGTGCTTGTGCCACATTTTGGTGATCATACCCGCGCAAGTCTGGACAAACCAAGAATCAATATCGTCAAACACCAATTGAAATTTCTTGGTGGCGACTACAAGCAGAGATTGGCCTGATATGTTTTCGCATGGTGCAGACATGGCTCGCACTGCCTGGGTGGACGGGAAATCTTGATTGTTCGAGTTTTCGATGAAGTCGTCAATGTATTCAGTGTCTTCCCACAGCCCATGTTCGAATTCGGCGATTGGTATCGGGTTCCGCCCTTCTATTTGAATATGGGTCGTGCTCGAGGGTTGGATACTAATGATGGCGTCGGGGTACATGATATTCAAGATGCTGAGCACGGGCTTCTCAGAGATAGTCTCGTTGGTTTCATCCTGTGCCGTGGCGATGAGCTCAACCATGCGCTGGCGTTCATGTTGTCTCTTTGCTCTTGCACTTTTGACTATATCGGACACAATCCAGTCGGCCAGGCGAACGAGTGTCATTTGTTGCGATCTGGTCAACGGCTCCTGCTTCGTGCTAGATGCCACACAGAGTGACCCAAGATTAACACATTGCCCTGGTTTGTGTTGTAACCGAAGAGGCGCCCCAGCGTAGCCCCGAAGTCCACCTGATTCAAGGTATGGCGAGCCTTGGAATCTCCAGTCTTCCATCAGGTCTGGCAGTAGAAAGACACTCTGGCAATGTGATTTAGCAAGCGGTCACAAGAGATCGGGGATATTGAACTTACACTGGGAGGTTGGGTGACAGTATGAGCGCACAAAGTCTCACCGCGCGGAAGAATGCCAAGTTGGAGCCCGACGGTGGCCAAGCGAATATAATAATTCACATCTTGGATCCCGATGACGGCAAATTCCCATCCCGTGGACTCCTGGGCAAAGCTGGCCTTCTCTTGAAGCCCAGAAATGAATTCATCATCATCCAAAATGTCGCGGGTGTGATACCACAGCACCGACAGTCTGAGTCTTTCATTTTTGGCCAGCGACGGTCGAAGGTATTTATCGGTACAAGACTTGGGCTGTGGTGGAATTTCTGTCGGTGCGTAAGGCCCTTCTTTTGATGAATAGCAAGAAGCCTGCATTTCTGCACACCAAGGCTTGACCGGGAGATCGACATTCTGCGGATCATAGATAGGCCCGACAGCCTTCGGCCGGAGCGATGGTCCATGCTTGGACAGCAAGATGGGCGCATCAGATATGGGAAAATAGGGCATCCTGGTGCCACCCGCGGACATCATGTTAGATCATGTAAGGAATCTCAGTTGTTGAAAAGAAGAATGAAAGAGATGAAAACAACTGATATCCTCATGAGGGGCCCAGGCGCTGTCGTCGGCAAAAAATACTCTGAGCTGCAGAAGGATTCCCCAGTTCCAAATTGTTGACCCGAGGCTCACTGTGACTAAGCCCTGATTCCAAATATCCAGGGCTTTTTTTTTTTCTGAACACAGAATTGAGATCAAAAGAAAAGCTTGCAAGTTTGCTTTACAGTCTGTTTATTGACTGAGACACCAAACCAGGTTTTGGGCTGTGGAGCAGAGCCCATCGGCCCGCCGAGACTTCAACGTATACGGAGTGAATAAATTGGGGCAAACGCCAAAGCCTCGAATAGATTCTACATATCCGGTCTAGGCTATCGAATCTGGGATTGTCCGATGAGTCTAAATTCAAGGACTCAAACCCATCCATGGACCAAATGAATCACTTTCTATGCAAGGCATGGTGATGAATTTACTCACCTTCCTTTTCGAGATATCACAGAGGCCAAAAACCGGGGGTTTGAGAAAGGACCTGTATACGAGTACATGACCTTCAAGACTCGTGGGCTCGTGATTTTGCCGCTGGCGCGCAATAGGCGATTTACACCTTTGGGATGTGTTGACCTTGATGCATGGCAATTTTACAACGCAAGCATAATCCATAAAATCTGAGGGCCCTTTGCTCAACTTCTTCAGCTGTTCCAATATATCCTTGGCCATCATCCAATATGATTTCCAAGTCCGTTATCCGGTGTGATCTTTCCGGCCTCGGCTCGATCTAGATGACTCACTTAGCATGGCTCATGCATAGGACAATCCACTCAATTTTTGTCTATTACAAAAAAGCCTTGAAGAGCTTTCAATGTCTCTAAGCCCCGAAGAAAAAAAAATAAGGACTCTTAAAATGAACCAGGGCCGAGTGATAATCATTGGGTGAAGCTTTCTCCAAGCAGCCACTCTCGCCTTGAGCTAACAACTTCGTGCAGTGCCGGTGTGCTTGGTCTCAGCTCCGCCGTCCAGCTATTGAAACATGGCTACCAAGTGACCGTTATCGCCAGAGAGCTTCCAGGCGATTATAGTATTGATTACGCTTCCCCATGGGCGGGGGCCCATTTCCGCCCCTCCCCCGCAAACACCGCTGCGGAGCGGCTAGAACAATCTCTCATGCGAGAGACCTACCAGGAACTCGAAAGAATCGCAAAGGAAATTCCCGAGGCAGGGGTGAATTTTGTACCAGCGATTGAATATTTTGACGCTGCCGCCACCTTATCCCTCGATGAGGGTGGTTATACCGAATGGCCGGCGTTTCGTATTCTGGAGGCTTCGGGGTACCCCGTTGGCCATGAGTCTATTCAGCTTGGCGTGACTTACAGCGGCTGGGTTTTGAATTCTCCGGTCTATCTCAAGTGGCTGCAACAGCAGGCAGAAAAACAAGGGGCCCAATTCATTAAGGCCCAGTTGGCAGGCCCACAAGAAGCTGTGGCCGTTTACCGTGCCAGTCAACCGCACGGTGTCGCAAGTGATATTATCGCGGTCGTCAATGCAAGTGGTCGGGGGTTCGATGACCATGCTTCGTTCCCATCGCGCGGTCAGTTCATCATCGTCTCGAACCAGTGTGATCAGACGATCAGCCACCACTGTCGCGATGGCTCTTCTACGGTCATCATCCCCCGGCCTCTTGGCGGAGGGACCGTCATTGGTGGGACAAAGCAACCTCATGACTGGTAGGTATGTCGCAGCTTATAGGGCTTATCATGCTTATTTTCAACAGGTCCGAAGAGATATCAGATAGTTCGACTGAACAAATCCTTCAACGGGTCGGAGATCTATGCCCTGGTATGGTCGATCGGCATACATCAGGCTTGGAAAAGACACATGGCTTTCACGTGAAACAGGTCTATGTTGCTCGCCGTCCTATGAGAAAAGGCGGACTTCGACTCGAAAAGGTAGACGTTCAGTGCAAAGAGCTCCAAGCCACTCTTCCTTTGATCCACTGTTATGGTGCCGGTGCAAGTGGATACAAAATCAGCTGGGGAGTCGCAAATCAAGTCAATGAGCTTGTGTCTCAGATCCACGCCGTATCGAACTAAACAGAGGACGAATGAGGTTCTATGGGGTTGTGTTTGTGGTGGCCGGAAGTTTCCGACACCAGCCATGGCTCATCCCATCGCCTATTTCCTCTAATTTTATCCAGGGCAGGCATACAGGTCCTCAATGTGGATAATTTGTTGCAGGGGATGGGATATTGCCAAGGATGAGCAAGAAGTGATTAAGTTTAGACTCAAAGAGGCCGTGATTGGAAACAATCAAGAGATACTTAAGTATAAACCTGAGGGAGAAAGATTATCTACAGCATATTATAGGCCTGAAAACCAAGGCAGAAACTTCTCCACACAAATTGCCCCGCCGAACTAAGCTGATCGCTATGGCCGGACGATACTACTTCATGCTGTAGCTGTCCTCGGCTACATAGAGCTATGTCGCACTCCGCTACTCCTGAGGTCACAGGAAGGGTCGACTACAACACTCGAGACAACTTTGGCCGCACCGCTCTATACGATACCGGTATGCAGGGTCACCACAAAATTGTGGAGCTTTTGCAGGAGCTATCAGCAGTCTCAGCCCTTGTGGTAAAGCCAAATCTATGAAACGCAACGCGTATAGGGCATGTGATGCCTACCTGGTTGATATTGGCCGAACTGAGGCTTTCCAGCATTACTTCACCTCCCATAGTGGATATTTTGATATATACGACCCATGTTACGAGGTTGGGAATATCTAATCCATGCGCGTTTCAAGGTTGATCTATAGATGCCCTAACTACAAACTATCAATGTCAATATACACTTGTTTTCTCTCTTTCTGTTTTCTCTTTTTCCTTTTTCCTTTTATCTCTCTTTTCACCTCTCCTTTCCTCTCTTAAGGGGGCAGATCGTCACATCTTCACCTCCTTGCATACCTCATCGATAACAACCCCTGAACAGGGATAAAACGATGATCTGATAATCATTCTCCGACCACGACATATGCCCGACAACCTCGCGCCCTTTTGATTAAGCTCAAAGCCTTCGCACTCCTTGCCCCCGAGAGTATGAGCTTATTATCATGACTGACTCTCCCAAAATAGAACAAGCCCATCCTCTATTACGAGAGTCTGAAAGTAGCTCTCGCAGCAGCTTTGAATACTCGCCGGACGCGATCGAATTTGACCGAAATGGAGATCCGGATAATCCACTGGAGTGGCCAAGCTCCTACAAATGGGGAATTGTGGCATTGTTATCTTTCATGGGCTTCACGATGTACGTATAAATGCTGGGACCGAATTCTGATTTAACCTTAATATTACCAGAACATTCACGTGCATCTCAATCGCCCCGATAGCAGGGTATATAGTCGACGATCTGAAAGGTGGCCCACAGTCTCCGGGGTCAAAGTCGGCCACCGTCATCCTCGTCACTATTTGGGAGCTGGGCGAGTCAGTAGGGCCTTTCTTCATTGCCCCCTTGTCTGAAATGTTTGGACGTTATCGTGTGTATATGGTCATGAACACCATGTTCATCATAGCCATTGTGTTTGCAGCTTTGTCGCCTAATACAGGACTACTCCTCACCTCACGCGCTTTGATGGGCATCTCGGTGGCATCGAACGTGCTCAACCCTGCGATCATTGGCGACATGTTTATTCCTGAGCAAAGAGGAACTGCCATTACTATGATCATGTTCATTCCGCTGGCTGGTGCGACCGTCGGTCCAGTTATCAGTGGTGCCATCTTGCAGGTACTGGGCTGGCGCGCTATTATGTGGATTAGCGTGGCAATGGCAGCCATTTGTCAGGTGTTGTTTTTGAAGTTCTTCCAGGAGACTTACCAGGTGCAAATTCTCAGTCAAAGGGCAGCTAGACTGAACCAGGAGATTGGAGCATCAGAAAAGAACTCACATAACAGGATAGATTGGACCGGCTTGCGGAGTTCAGCCATACGCCCGGTGGTGGTTCTGTGCAACTCGGGTGTTATAGGGGCTCTTTTGTTGTTTGGTTCTTTCGTTTTCTCTCACTTCTATATTGTCACTACCACACTTCCCGATATACTCAGGAATGTATATGGATTATCGCCTACTGCAACAGGGCTCGCATTCACCGCGAACGGTAATTATACGACAAACGAGCTATGATCTCGTTGGAACCATGGGCTAACGAGATTTTCCAGCCGTTGGCACCCTAGCCAGCTTTGCGATATCGAAAGTCTTGTTGGACAGGCTTTACATCAAGCTCCGCTCCTTGAATAATGGGAAAGGTCTACCTGAATACCGCCTGCCGCTTAGCATCATCGGAGGATTGACGCTTCCCCCTGCCGTGATACTATACGGCTGGTGTGCTGAGTACAAGCTCCCATTGTTTGTTCTGCTATTTACAATGGTCTGGCTTCGGACTTCCATGATGCTAGGGATATCGCCTTTGACGGCGTACATTGTGGATTCATGTGGTATTTATTCAGCATCCGCAATAGCTAGCCTTGTGTCGGCCCGGTGCTTAGCTAGCGCGGTTTTACCTCTCTCGATGTCGCGTTTGACTAGCAGACTAGGCTACAGTGGAGGATTCTATGTGCTTGGGGGCCTTGGCCTTGCTTCTACTCTCCTTCCTATACTCATTTACCGGCATGGTGAAAAATGGCGACGACGGTCGTGGTATACTTCGAGTATCTCACAAAGCAGATGAAGTGAAATAATCCAATGAACCATCTCCCACTTCATATAGCCTTACTCTTAACAACTCCACGAACATACAAAAAGGGGGATTGGGGAGGCCCAAGCCAGGCTTACATCTGGGCTTACTACCTTGGACGGCAGGACATCTGGAGCATAGTGACAGTCACAGAACCCCAATGAGGATCTTTGTTGCCTACACCAAAACGCTGATGAGATGTTGAATTGGACCTTGGAACATGAGAACGGCGATTGGTACATATTAAATTTTAGAAAAGAATGAAAATCAAAACAGAGAGGGAGGGAAAGAGAGAGGAAAGGAGAGGTAAAAATAGAGAAAACAAATCTATATTGATATTGAGATATGAAATGAACAGATGATCTGTGCAACAACGCCGATTTAATAATACATACAAAATCCATATAAGGCCAGGCCTGCCTTTGATTCGGGCGAGATTAGAACCATTTAGATTCTCTTGCCTTCCGCTCCCTCGCTTTCATCTTCTGCATGAGCGAGTACCCACATCCAGCACCAGCAACATAACCACCCAAATGAGCAGCGTGGTCCATCTTGGTCAACCGGGAAAGTGGCCACACACGGAAGAAGCGCGCCGGAGCTAGCAAGCTGAAGACCTCGGTTGCAACCAAACATGTGAGGAAGAACCAACCGTGCGTCCAGATCTTGTCGCGCAGGTCGTGAGGCAGAATCCACATGGTGATTTTATCACTGTCTTTCGTTAGTAGATGTCGTAAAGAAGCAAATGAACCACATACTCAAAGTGAGACATGCACCACGCGGCGACAATGCCGCTAGTGGCCGCACTTGCGCCTAGAGATGTCATGCCGAGGTGACCGAGAAGAACGCTTCGCGTGAGGGAGAAAATAGATCCCGTTACTCCGGAGGCGAAATAGATTGCAAGGAAATTTCCACGGCCGATTTCATCGTGGACTTTGAAGATTAGAAAACGTCGCTCTCGATCTAAGAATACTCCATGACTTACCTCTAGTTCCCATCAAAGCCAGGACCATCATATTTGTTGCAAGATGTCTCCATGTTTGATGACTGAATGTGCTCCCAACCAACCCGAGCGAGCTAGGGTAATAAGGGACGATGACGAAATAACGGTTGAGCAAGCGCCAAGCAGGAGGGACAAATTTCCAGAGCAGAGTGACGGCCAAATTGGCACCAATTATTGCACCAACAGTCGCTACCGCGGGAGGAACATCCGGCATGAGTCGATCCTTTCGTTCGGGGAACTCATACTTCTGCGAGAAGGCGTAGCAAAGCCCGAGAACTGCAATCGTGAATAGAATCGGAGCGAGTAGACGTTGGGTCTGCCGATGCAAAGTCAATAACCAAAGGGAACCCCGCAGGTGGGAAAGCTCAACGTACAGTAGTAATTTCAATATCGCCAGTTTCGTGAGTACCCGCGATGTGGTGCTTTTGAACCCAGGCAAGCAGTGGCCGTTCATTAGGATCCGCGCGAGGACGGGCTTAAGTGTTTCAAAAATCAGCTCAGGTATCCAACCAGACTTCCAATACATACCCTCGGTAAGTGCGTTCTCTTGATATTGCTGCAAAGAGGTATCCTTGCTGCGCTGACTGTTCAGGCGTTCTTGTTCCTCTTTCTCACCATCAAGCCATTCCTGACGTTTACGTTCTTGCTCAGCCAGCAAACGCCTCTCGTTCTGTTCACGTGCCTCTTTCAGAACACTCCTGCCATATGGAGAACCCTCCTCTCCTAGCTCAGCTTCGTAGGAGCCACTCTGCGGCTTATACAATCCCAGTCTCTCGGCTCGGCGCATGAGTTTATCTTGTTCGGCTTGGTCCTCTCGCTCAATTCGGGCGATGATGGCTGCGTCCTCGTCCACAGGGTATCTGTTCCGAAGCCAATCCATTGCTGTATCGATTTGCTGCTGATTAACGGCACGGACGATATCAGCTGGCAATTCCGAGTCCAAAGTTCCAGTGAGTCGGTGGCCTTGCAGGGTGTTTAGGATGCGATTTCCGAGTTTGGGATTGAACTTGGACGGTCCGAAGATAGCTTTTATTTCGGCATCCGGGACACGAGGGAGGATTGCTTCGGGTTTTGGTTTGGCAGATGTGCGCTTGAAGCGACGAGAAATGTTATGAGCTGGCGATCGAGGTAGCTGTGCGGTCAAATGAGACGTTGGAGTTGGGAATGAAAGTAGCGATGAGCGTGTGCTGTACAGGCGCAATGAGGGCAGTTTGGCAGGACGGGAAGCCACCGTGCGGAGGCCCACGCAGGAGACCCGCCATGCAGCCCAAACCGCATTATTCATATCCTCTGGCGCCGCCTCAGAGAGTGCTGCTTTTTATACGATGAAAGTTCACGGGACACTGGATCAATGATCCGCGGATATCTGTATACCCCCACGTGACGATAAGCAATCAGCTCCGCATATTATCTACCCGCTCAGTCAAATCAGTCAAACATTCACCAAACAACATTGGAACTTCCAAAATGTCAACTGAAGCTCTACCTATCACCCCAGGGGCTTTTGCAGAGGCTATCAAGGAACTCCCCTTGGCTGTTCTCTATAGCAAAGTCTCCGAGCTCACAAACTCCATCGCCCACCTGCACCGCTCAAATGCCGAACTCCGCACATACTTGATTGAGACCAACGACTCAGAAGAAGACAAAAAAGAGATCGAGCAGTATGTGACTGAGAATGAACAAGTTGCTGTTTCAATGAATGAGCGCATTGCCTTGTTGAAGACCGAGGTAGAAAATCGAGGACAGCCGTGGATTGAGCTCGAGGACCTCAAAAAGGTGGATGATGAGGCGCCAAATGGCGATGGGGCCGGTGGAGCTACGGAAGCTACTGAATCTACCGGTGGAGGTCAAGATGGAGATAGCCATGAGGGGGTCTACCTGTGATTTTCTCGGTCACTTTTGCAGGGACATGCATCACCAGGCATCTGAATCGGCGATATTACGACACCTTTCGTGCATTATCAAGAGATACTCCTTCACCCAGACCTTTGGCGACTAATCTCATGTGCTGAAATGGGTATGGGCGATTCTTGACCAGTCCCTATTGGGTGCCTTTCAAGGCATATCCCCATTGCAGCTAGGCTGGGGCTAAGTTACAAGGGCGTGTGGAAACGAAGCTGGAAACTCGGATCGCACACCGCAACGGGGCTCGAAGATCCACAGCAATTTCCAACTGAGAACACTATCAACCCAAATATCGCCCATCTTCATGGCCTTGCCTTTGTTCGTCGAGGCTTGTTTAACTTCAGTTCCATTTCAGGAGGCTCATTTTGTGGAAGAGCACGGCTCAAAACAAACTTCAATGTGAATAAACTCATAATGCGCTATGAAATCATGATCAGATCAGGAAAGTTGTAAAGCAATAGGTGGTACTGAGTACCGTGCAGTGCAACGATGACCAGCTGATGCTGAAGATATGCAATATCATCAAGTAAAAGTCTTCACCGTGCATGCTAAACGCTCAATCGAAGCCCTGATTTTGTGTCGTAAGGCAGATCCACCGATTTATCGGGTGGAAGGCTTGATACGCACGTAGAAAGACAGCGCGGCCCAACGCCAGGTTAGAGGACAGACATATCATGGTCGTCAATGGTCAGTGTAACAGAAAAGAAAAACTCCAGGCCCGTGGAGTTTACTGTGTGACTTGCTGAGCCCAGTGGCCCCCATTAAGCGCCTCGGGAGGCACGCGCTGTTGCTTGATGAACAGCTCAATCAAGGGCTGCATGGGCTCCATTTCCTTATCAGAAACGAGTCCGTAGTACTTGGAGACTGTCACAAAGTGCACAAAACACATGTTCAGGATGTCGTGTTTGTTGATGTGCCAGAAGGGGTTGAGCCAATGGGCGTGGTATAAGTGCGCGTAGCAACGGAACATTTGCTTCATGATACCCTGGCAATCCTTGTAGAAAGTTTGCGGGAAACCACTGGACTTTCCAATCCAATCATCGGGGTTGGTAGGGTCTGAGGGAGTTGTTGAGGCACCATTGGCTTCTTTGACGGCAGAGGTCTCGGGAGTACCCTTGACATTTTCGGTAGGGAACATAACGGGATCATGAATCTTGCTGACGATCCACTTTTCAACACGGTTGATGAATTTGGGCGCGGAGATTTTGGCAGCCCGGCCGTCGACGAGCCAGGTGTAAGTCAACCTGCGGGTACGTTAGCTCGGTTCCTAATTTACCCCGCCATATCCACATACCGTCCAGCAGACATCGTCGGGCAGGTGTTTTCATTGCAAATGGGAAGGCCGGTCACGCTGTTGACCTCCTGAATGACCTGTAGCATGCCATGCAGCAGACGGTATTGTTCGACAACTAAGTGGAATTGTATCAGTATCCCGCAATCCAGATAAGCTTCGACATTGCATACTTTGGTGAGCCAGCCACTCGCCCAACTCCACATTCTTAGGACAAGCACACAGGGTCAAGAAGTTTCCCCTCACATTCAGCGGGGCATACTTCTCCTGGAAGAAGTACTTGGGACCCTCGGGGTCGTTGGCTTGGCTTTCAACGCCCAGGCTGCTGGAGATCGAGGGGGAGTTCGACATGTTGGACTGATGTTGAGGGGCAGAAGACTGTGCTGGGCTTTTAGGGGGGTTCGTCCCCTTGTTATTTCCTCCCCGGCCAAATCCTTGGCGACTGTATCCAAGATAAAGTTAGCGAATGGTGTTGGCGAGGTATGGTGCTCGAGAGTTGATGATGGACAGAAGATTGAAATTGAGGAGCAAATGCAGCGATCAGAATAGGGCAAATATTAGACTTTGGGAATTGGAATGCTGCTTTGTGATTGTGGCGCTTGGGGGACTGCAGTATGAGGGGGGGAGATCAAAGGAAAAGGGCCGCATTGCCACAGCCCGCGACAGCGCGCAGTCCACTTACACACTCTGGAAAAAGGTCGCCATCTTGTAATTGAGCAACAATGTTTGTAATTTAAGAAATCGTAGTCGGGAATGATACGGTGAGATGTCCAGTTTGAGGGTCCCCTTTTGGTCTGGCCCATGCCACTAGTCCCTTTACAGACCGGAACCCGGGGTAACCTTAATGCTGACTACGAAAGCTCCAATGCTGCGCGGAACAATCGTATATCCATACACGGAGTACCCCATCTCTCTTTCTGCCATTGATCTCTTGTTTCAGATCTCCTCGGCTTTTTTCGTCCTTCTCAACTCTCTGCAAGAATCACAAGAAACTGAGCAATGTCCTCTGACGAGGAGGGCGTTCGACGCCCCGGCCGGGCTGCCGACAATGAGAGCCCTGCGCCTAGCAACAATGCCAACGACTCGGGTGCCGAAAACCATACCGGCGCAGATCATATGGATGAAGATGACAACGATGATCTCTTTGGATCAGACGGAGAAGGCGGTCTCGACGACATCGAGTACGCACCTCAAACTTATGCGACGAACCCCATTAGCTAACGAAATGCTAGGCCTAGCCGCAATCTAGACGATGAACAGCTCGATTCAGGAGACGATGAGAACCGCTACGATCGACGGGATGATCACATGGAGGATGTTCAGGAAGAGCAGCTAGAAGTCAATGTTGCTGAGCAGGACCTCGCGCGTGCGCCAGTTCCGCTGACGAATGACGGAGAGGTTCGCGGATTTCACCATGAGTCTTTCGTTCTTAGCTAATGCTTTGTAGGTTTACGCAATGCGTATACCCGACTTCCTCTCGATTGAAGCTGAAGAGTTCAACCCCGAGACCTACGTCCCACCCCCATACAATACCGCTGCCACCTCTCTGTGCTGGCGCAAGGACCCAGCAGATGACTCTCGATTGCAATCAAACGCTCGCTTCATTAAGTGGGACGATGGATCAATTACCCTTCAGCTCGCTTCCCAACCCCTTGAACAATACCGCGTTGCATCCAAGCCTCTTGCGCCCCTCGCCAGTTCTGGCGCCTATGATCACAAGCTTGACTCCCACGTTTACCTCGCGGCTGGCTTGGAAACTTCTCAAGTCTTCCGACTAACTTCGCATGTCACTCACGGCCTGACTGTACTCCCAACTACATTAGAGACAGATGATGCCGTTGCTCGATTGCAGGAGCAGCTTGCTGCTGCTGGTCGCGGCAGCAAGCAAACCGCTGCGGGAACTGCGCCCATTTATGACCAAAAGGAGGATCCCGAACTGGCTAGCAGACGTGCCGAAGTCATGGAAAAAGAAGCCATCAAGGCCGAGCGCCGTCGCCAGCAACTGGCGGACCGCGAGGCAGACCGTGGACGCCGGCAAGGTGGTACTCGCTCTGGACCCAGTGGTCTCAGCGTTGGTGGACTTGAAGACGGGGGCTTGCATACTACACGTCCCCGTGCCAAGCCTCGTCGTCAGAACCGCCGCGGTGAGATCTACACTGACGACGAAGAAGACTACCCTCGTGGCAATACTCGCACTCGGGAAGACGAGTATGATGAGGACGATGGATTCTTGGTTGGCAGTGATGAGGATGTTGAAGAGGGCGACGATGACGAAGAAGAGCTCGAGGACGAAGACATGGATGCTGAAGGCGATGACGACGAGGAGGCTGCACCGAAGGCCCGCTCCAAGCCGGAGCCCAAAGCCCGGGCCGGTACACCACCCGCTCGCAAGAAGAATCGTTACGTAGTAGACGATGAGGATGATGAGTGAGCCGTTGATCCTCCAACGGCTTTGTTTCTATTTACTGCTTTCTTGATACATATCCACATGGTCCGGCGTCATTTACATGGACAAGCATTTAAGGAATGGGCTCCTTTCAACTCGAATATGAAGCTTGTACTAGCAAAAATTTAATGAAATGGTCAATGACAATACATTCTCCCTTTGTAGGCTTATCAATGAAGTTAAGTTGCGATGTTAGATGCAAGTCACTATACGGAGTATTTTTCCAGATCGAAAAGATTGAAAAGCTGAAATGTGGTATACGCAAAAGAAAACAAAAACAAAAACAAATAAACCACCCCAGCCGTTACGTTCAATAAGTAAATACGAGTAGGATAGCCTGGCCAATGCATTACCTGACTCTTGGTTTTTGATGGGGAGTCATCGGTTCAACACCCTCAGGATAATCAGAGGGATCAAAATCGAACTTTGCGATAACAGATCTGGCACTGCCAACGATGCGAACGCAGAGAAGATCTTCGTCTTTGCCTTCATTCTCGTGCTCGGACTGCGATCGGTCTGAAGGTGTTGGGGCCATGGGGTTGCACTCCTCGAAGGGATGTTGCCCAGGTTGATGCCAGCGACGCTGCCGGTTTTCAATTTCCGTGATAATGGATAGCAGAGCCAAATGGCGAGAACAGACAGCTGCAGCGCCATCTTCCATATAGCCACCAACGACGGCGCGACGAACAACTTGACGAAGCCAGGTCTTCCAGGCTTGTGCTGGATCTGGACTTTGCATGACTTTATTCACATACTCTGCCGGCGCGGCGTTCATCCCAAGTTCCGTGGCGTCGCCCTTCGAGAGACGTAGCCATGAGTCAGCTACGACGCTTAACAAAGTTCCCACAAATGTGATGTTTTGTATGCCGGTGGCGAACACTTTGGGGCAGATTGGGCAGCGAATCACATCTTGTGCGGTTCGTGCTGCGATATATAGAGAGCAGATGGTGTTGGAATCAACGGGGAAGGATGCTATTGATGACATGTGGCTGAGGGAAAGGTAGAGGTAGGAAAGACAGGAGCAACTGGCTGCCGTGGGTTCGGAGGATATAGAATTGGAAGGGGACAGCGGTAGAGATCCCACTGCAGGGAAATTTGTCGGATTTGGAAAAGCCGCAGGTATGGTGGTGGCTTCAGAGACTGTGGAGAAATCAGGCCATGGGCTTGATGATGCAGGAACAGGGAGGTTCGGCTGTTTCAAACGCTCTGGCTGCCATGTGTGATTATGATCTTCGTAACCAGACAATGGATCTGACAGCTCTGGCGTAGGCTGCGAATGTGGCGATTTCGCACTCATGCTTGGCGGCCAGAAGAACGAGGGGCAAAGATGATCAGAGTCCGGAAAATGTGTCACCCCTGGACCAGCCCCGGTTGAAGGTTGTTGCAAATCCTCTGGGGTAGGCCACGTCTCCGCCCCGGATTGGGCTGTGAGGTCGGCCTCATCGTCGTCGGCTCTTGTTCTCTTTTTGGGCGGGCGGCCCATTTGTTTTTGTATGGAATAGTTGCAAGTAAGAGTCTGTTTGACGCATCGAGAGCAACCTGTCGACTCTCCCGAGCATTTGAGCTTCCGTTTTCCTGTGCCGCGGTAATATAAATAGTCAGTCCTCTGTAGATGACTTGGGGTGGTATTTGCTTGTGAGACCCACTGCACTCGTCGCATGCCGCATGTCTTTTTACCGAAGCATCTTGCGTATCAAGATGAGCGGAGTCCCCACGGGTATTCCCTGGTGCGAGTGGCATTGTGTAAAAGTCACCGTATATAATGAGGCGATCGAAAGAAATACCAAAACGCAAGAAGATTAGCGCTTAAGTCATAGATAGGCCCGATAAGATTGAGGTCATGTGGGCGGTGAGAGCCGTCTGGCAAGAAAATTATCTAGAAAAAAATCCATGGATCGACTGCAACGGAACAACATCCGCTAAACGACATCATGAACCCCAAGGCGGCTTCCAAGAAGCGCAAGGCTGTTACCCGCGATGTGGAGGAAGAGGCCGGTGTTTTCTCCGGTGACGAGCTGAGCAATGGCAAGATTGACGGAACTTTGTCTGATAACGCCAACGATCTCTCGGAGAGTGAAGACAGCGACTCGGAGGTTGAATTGGTCGACGAATTCAGCGATGATGAAGATGAGGAAGAGGAATTGGACAGCGACGAGATTCCCTCCGACACCGAGGGCGACAAGCCGGCTCCTGGTGAACGTGATTTCCGCGTTGTGAAGGACGCCAACGGAAATGATCGTTTCCTCTGGGACGAGATCCACCCAGACGACAACTCCGAAATTTCCGAGGCCGATGAGAACGCTAACACCATTGGCGATATCCCACTGAAGTTCTACGACGAATATCCCCACATTGGTTACGATATCAATGGAAAGAAGATCATGCGCCCTGCTAAGGGCGAGGCCCTGGATGCTTTGCTGGACAGCATTGAGATCCCCAAGGGCTGGACTGGTCTTACCGACCCCCAGACCGGAAAGCCATTGGAGCTCAGCCAAGATGAATTGGAGCTGTTGCGCAAGGTCCAGATGAACGAAATTACCTCTGAGGGCTACGACCAGTATGAGCCCATGGTGGAATGGTTCACCAGTCAGACCGAGATCATGCCATTGAGTGCTGCTCCAGAGCCCAAGCGTCGCTTTGTACCATCCAAGCACGAGCAGAAGCGTGTGATGAAGCTTGTGAAGGCTATTCGCGAGGGTCGCATCCTGCCCTACCAGGCTCCCGAGGACAAGGAAGACAAATTGGACGACCTCATCAACTACGACCTGTGGGCTGATGAAGCTGAGCGACCCGACCATGTCATGCACATTCCGGCACCCAAACTTCCACCTCCAGGTTACGAGGAGAGTTACCACCCTCCTGCCGAGTACTTGCCCGATAACAAAGAGCGCAAGGAATGGGCACAAATGGAACCCGAGGATCGTGAGAAGGACTTCCTTCCCAACGATTTCGGCTCTCTCCGCAGAGTTCCTGGATACGAGAACTTCGTCCAGGAGAAGTTCGAGCGTTGCTTGGATCTTTACCTTGCTCCTCGTGTGCGTCGCAGCAAGCTGAACATTGACCCCGAAAGTCTCCTTCCTAAGCTTCCCAGTCCTGAGGAGCTGAAGCCCTTCCCGACTGCCTGTGCCACCGTCTTCCGTGGCCACAAGGGCCGTGTGCGCTCTGTCAATGTGGATCCCACCGGAATCTGGCTGGCCACTGGTGGTGACGACGGCACTGTTCGCGTTTGGGAACTACTCACCGGTCGCCAGCTGTGGAGCGTCAAGTTGAGTGACGATGAGGCCATCAACGTTGTTCGCTGGCGCCCAGGCAAGGATGGTGTGGTTCTCGCCGCTGCCGCAGGAGATGATATCTTCCTTTGTGTGCCTCCTATCGTCGATCCTGAGATCGAGAAGGCTAGCTTGGACCTCCTTGACGCCGGTTGGGGTTTCGCTGCCTCTAGGCCCGCTCCTAGCGCCTCCGAGGAGGGCAAGAAGAACGCACCTCCCACCTGGATCCGACCCTCGCCCGCCCTCCTGGACGCTGGTGTGTGCGTGGTCATCCCGCTCCGCTACGTCCCCAAGTCCATCTCTTGGCACCGCCGCGGTGACTACTTTGTCACCGTCTGCTCTGGCGCCTCGACCCCCGCCTCCGTTGCAATTTCCATCCACACTGTCAGCAAGCATCTGACACAATTCCCCTTCCGACGTCGTCTAAAGGGTGGTGGTCCCCCTCAGACTGCTCACTTCCACCCTTCGAAGCCTATTCTCTTCGTTGCAAACCAGCGCTCTATCCGCGCTTACGATCTCTCCCGCCAGCTCCTCGTCAAGATCTTGCAGCCCGGTGCCCGCTGGATTTCATCCTTCGATATCCACCCCACTTCATCCAGCGCCTCAGGTGGTGACAACATCATTATTGGCTCTTACGATCGTCGTCTCCTCTGGCACGATCTTGACCTCTCCCAGCGCCCTTACAAGACCCTTCGCTATCACAAGAAGGCCATTCGTGCCGTCAAGTTCCATCCCAGTGGACGTTACCCGCTGTTCGCAGATGCTTCCGACGATGGATCCCTACAGATCTTCCACGGCAGTGTCACTGGTGATATGCTCAGCAATGCTACCATTGTGCCATTGAAGGTTCTCAAGGGCCACAAGATCACAGGCGAACTCGGTGTGCTGGACATTGACTGGCATCCTCGTGAGGCGTGGGCCGTCAGTGCCGGTGCCGATGGAACCTGTCGCTTGTGGATGTAAGAGATGTTGCATGATTGACATTTGGGCGTTTTTCTCTTGTTTTGTGCATAATTATTTCCTTTTGTATAGTCACATTACAAAAAAGTTGTTCTCAATATACCTTCTGGAATTATTATCAACTAGTCGCACCACCTCCAACTTGATCTCCTGTCTTTTCTCGGTAGGAGATGATGCTAGTGTTCTTGGGGGTTGCTGCTTGGACAAAAGCCACTTCCAACATCGCTCTTTGGACACTTATGCACATGTATTGCAAGGAAGCTATTCTCACAGTACTTGGAGACATGTGGGAGCCCCGCGGTGTGATAGTGATTCAAGGGCACCTTGAAAGGAACTGCCCGGGTATTGAGAAAGAAAATGAATGGTTATGAACAAGAAGATTAATTTTGGTTCCACCCAGGCTCGCTAGGTATCTGGTGGGTATATAGCATCAAACCACGCCACCACTCCAATCCCTCCTCAACTTCTCATATTTCTTCAAATCAGTGACACTGGGCCGAATAAAGGACTTGGCATTGACGAAGTCCTGGATCTTGATAGTGTCCCTCCGCTTGATAGCGGAGTAACCAGCCCGACGCAACAAGCTGCCCAAGTCCGCACCACTGAAGCCCTCACACTCCTCTGCAAGTTGGCGTAGATCCTCTCCAAACTCAATAGACAAATTCCGCACAAGAGTATGTAAGATGTCGACACGCTCCAGCGGCGAAGGCAGGTTGACAAACAGCAGGGTTTCCAAACGACCGGGACGGAGCATCGCAGGATCGATGATATCAGGTCGGTTGGTGGCGGCAATCACATAGATTCCTTGGCGGGAACTTCCTAGGCCATCCAGCTCTGTGAGAAGTGTGTTGACAACGCGAGCAGACGCTTCTGAAAGGGTGTCGTCGCGACGGGGAACGAGAGCATCCAGCTCATCGAAGAAGATAACACAGGGAATAGATGAGCGCGCGCGCATAAAGACTTGGCGAACAGCGCGCTCTGATTCACCCACGAACTTGTTGAGGAGTTCGGGTCCCTTGACGCTGATGAAGTTTGCGCGGGACTCGTTGGCGACTGCCTTGGCAAGAAGTGTTTTACCACAACCAGGGGGTCCCCAAAGGAGAACACCTGTAGGCGCTGTAATACCGACGTTGGCGTAGATGTCTGGGTTTTTGATGGGTTCGACGATGGCGGTGACAAGTTCCTCTCGGACCCCGCCGAGTGCACCAATGTCTGCCCAGGTTGTGTCAGGGATTGTGGCGAAGCCTTCACGCTTCGAGGAGGGCTGGATTTTGGGAAGGGCTGTGAAGAAATCGGCATTGGAAACAAGGACGACTTCGGTTTCTTCACCCATGGGAGAATCCTTGGCGTGGTTAATTAGACGGCGAAGTTCGCGGACTCGAGGGCTGATGTCGGCCTCGCCTTCAACTTCAACTTCCATCTCTTCTCCGCTGTTGGATTTGAGAATGTCGAGATACCGTTTGATGGCTGCTGCACCGGCCGTTGAGACAAGGTCGTTCAGATCCGCACCGACAAAGCCGGGGGTACGCTTAGCTAGTGTCTTCAAGTCAATGTCATCTGCCAAGCGCATTTTGCGGGTGAGAGCTCCGAGGATCTGCTCTCTGACCGGCTCTGAGGGTACGGTCATGTTGATTTCTTTATCGAAACGACCACCACGGCGCAGGGCGGCATCGAGACTGTCTGGACGGTTGGTGGCAGCAAGAACGATAACCGGCTTGCCATCTGTCTTTTCGAGGGCAATTTCATCCATGCAGGTCAGAAGTTGGGCGACAATTCGCTTCTCCATCTCTCTCTGGGCGCTCTCACGCTTAGGTGTGATGGCATCAATCTCATCGATGAAAATGAGACAAGGGGCAAGTCGCTTGGCCTCGTCGAAGTACTCGCGCAGGGCCTTCTCGGATTCACCAGACATTCCTGACACCACTGAAGGCGCGGAAATTGAGATGAAGGGCACACCGAGCTCCGCAGCGAATGCGTTTGCAATCAGTGTCTTACCACAACCTGGCGGGCCGTGGAGCAGGACACCGCGCGGAGGCTGTACATTTGATGAGAGGTAGACCTGTGGTCGGGTCATGGGCAGGATAACCAAGTCTCCAAGCTCCTGCACAACATCGTCCAACCCACCCAGATCGGCAAGACTGACATGCGTTGGTGGTGATCGGTCCGCAGGCTCAGCCTTGCGACGCTTAGACGCAGATTCTCCACCGTCCTTCTTCCTCTTCGATGCAGTTGGGGCCGCAGCAGGTTCCTTTTTGGCTTTGGGTGTGGCCCAAGAGCCCACAAGACTCTGGTTCATTCCATTGGGTTCCTGTACCGAAGTCAATCAGCATTGGTACTCCCTACACGCATAACAAATTCGCAGAGCATACCGCCGCGGGGGGCTCCTCGAGTCCCTCGAAATCCCCCTCCACTGAGTCTTCATCGTCGTCACCCATATCGGCCTTGACTACTTCCAGGACCCGCTCCAGGCTGTCTTCGATCAATCGCTTTGGCTTCCGGTTCAGGCTCGAGTTCGACTTTTTGATTGTCTCATAAATCGAGGGGACCGATAGACGGATGCGCCCATTGTCGCCTTGGTCGTCAATGATCTTGCGCACGACCTGGTAGACCTGTGGGGGGTTAGTAAAAGCAAAATTGTAATATTCAGTACGCATACCTCGCGGTCCAAGCCCTGGCTCAGCGTTGGTCTGCCTCCTTTCCTCGCAGGCATTGTGAATTGCAGAACGGCGATAACAAAAATTGTTCCGAAAAATCGGAGATTGACATTGAAAGATCGGGTGTAACTTACAGTGTATTTACACCTCCGTTACAGACTCACGTCATCTACAACCCCCCGTAGCTCCAGGTGGCTCTTTATCTCCTCAACATCATGGGGAACTCGAGCAGTTCACAGAAAATCTCGCCTCAGGATAGGTAAGTGGTTGTTTTTGCACACAGACCGTCCACAGTGGACTATTCCTCAATCTCAGGCCTCCGCGGGCATCCCCTCAGATCCCCTCATCCCCACATAAACACCGCAAGTGGTAACTGACAGCATTCGGTCTAATAATAGGGCCATTCTCGACCTCAAGAACCAGCGTGATAAACTACATCAATACCAGCGCCGCATTACCGTTCTCACAGATCGCGAGACCGAAATCGCAAAAGAATGTCTCGCGCGAAATGATCGGCGGCGCGCCTTGCTCGCTCTCCGGCGCAAGAAATACCAAGAATCACTACTTGCAAAGACAGATGGACAGCTTGCGCAATTGGAGCAGCTCACTGGACAAGTGGAGTTCGCGCTAGTCCAGAAAGACGTACTATACGGACTGCAGCAAGGCACGCAGGTACTGCAGACTATTAATAAAGAGATGGGTGGTATTGAGAACGTGGAGAGGTTAATGGGCGAAACGGAAGATGCAAGGGCTTATCAAGAGGTAACGATATTCAACAATACCTGGGTTAATGTTAATTGCTAACGACAACAGGAGGTGAGCCAAATGCTTGCTGGTCATCTGACAAATCAGGATGAGGATGAGGTCGAGGATGAACTGGAGGCTTTGCGGCGTGAGGCTGCTGGTCCCGAAGTCCTGCCCGAGCCTGTCGTCTTGCCTAGTCCACCTACTGCGAGACCTGAGCGGGCTCAAGAGCCAGAGCACGAAAGGACTGAGCCTCAAGCCGAGCGGAGGGAAGCTCTGCCTGCATAAGTGAACAGTTGTGTATTGCATCTTGACACAGCATTTTGGGCGTTGGTTTGTTCAAGTCTGTCTATATTACTGATAGACTTCATGTTCGTGGCGTTGGCGATTGCGCATATTTTACTTTTGTACTTGATTCTTGTGGACACTCTATAGATCATGACATCTCCAAGCCAAGATACTCCTCCAACAGTGGACCAGCATCAGATCCAGAATAATCTCCGGCGCTCACATTCAGCTGCGAGGGCTGGAATTGGGCCCCGCTGTGTTGATATTAGGCCAACAAGCTTAGAGAGAAAGAAATTACAAATGGTATCCTCATTAATCATACGACTGCCCAACCAGTCCAAGTTTCCACATCATACTCTGGCCTGATCCAAACTACTGCCCAGGCAAGACGCTCCCGATTCCTCCAACACCCGGAACAGCAACATGGTCTTGTGGGTTCGCTGCAGCCTCATAGAGGAAGTTGATCGGCTCGCGCGTCAACTTCATAAACTGCCCCTTGAACCCCACATACCCAACCTTGGTGACATCTTCCTCGCCATCACTCCAGTTATCCTCGAAGAACAACGTGATCGAGGTAGTGGCGTTCCAATGCGCACGGTTGAGCGGGAGTTCGAAAACGTCTGCGCCAGGTACCGGCTGTGGGATCTCGAGCGTCTGTGTGGGGTGTAGTTCTGATGCCGTGGAGAAGTCCAAGTCGTCGCGATTCTTGAATAGCTTTACGGTCTTTGGGGCGGAGATCGTGGGGGCGGTGTAGAGGAGCACGGAGTGGATGTTTGCTTGTCCGCTGAAGCTTCGGGATTGTCAGTGAGGAGTAGTGGGGTTGCTTTGGTGAGGTTTTGGCTTTGAGCGCGCAGAAATCGAGCATCTAGCGCGATGGGTTGATGTTACAGGGAAGTAAGTTGATACTCACGGAATGGTCATGAGTAATTGCTCGTCCGCATCGCTTTCGAGCTCGGGTTCATCGTTCAGTCGCTCCGCCCAGGTCTTTTGCACAATAGCCGCACCGGCCTTGGGAGTAGTTTCTGTTGTGGTGGTGAGCTTTGTTTTCGGGCTTGCAAAACTGCGACCATGGCTTTATCTTACCATTTAAGGTGATAATCCTCCCAAAATCAATCTGGGAGTAGAGTAGGGACTGGATGGCGGGGGTGATGTCGTTGGAGTGATCATGGTCTTCGCTGTGGCAACCGCCACTATGGTCGTGGTGATGATCAGACATTATGAGAGTTGCGAGGTTCAAGTGAAGAGTTCGAGTGTCTTTCAGATTTGATGTTCGTTGGAGACCGCTCCCGTGATGTTGACTAAAGACATTCTTTATGCCACTTTTCGGGTGTTTTCGATGCGGACCAGATTGATGATACATGTTACGGCTCTCTTCAAGCTACAGTCAGTGCTTCTGTTATTCAAGCTTCCAATGTTCCTAATACAGTAATTTGAGGGCCAGTAGCAGCCCTAGTACTGGATCGGAAACACTTAATGACCTCATCCACCCCGGAGCCCTAATCTTGTCCTTGTTAAATGTGAATTGAAGAACCTAGATGCTTCTAACAAGATTGGGCCGTTCGAAATCTCAACAGACTTTGTGCAACCAATGATACTTGTATGCAGAAACGAGACCGAAGAAATGAAAGATGCAGCCAAGTACAGCGAATGCGTGCCAAAGCTGATGCGAATGGCCCCAGATGTCGAAGGTCCCAGGGCTCAATCTCTCTGGGAATCGAGAGACAAACAGAGTCACTCCGGTCAGTAGGGAGAATGCTTCTGCAAGATACCACCCAGCCCCAATTTCATTGCGTGCACTAGTCCAGCCTCGCTCTATCACGGTTTGGATGACGGGTAACATAGCAGAGACTGCAAGCAATGAGAAGACGCCTCCTCGGAGGGTTCGCATCTTGCTGCCTCCACCACCGGTATCAAACAGAGTGACAGCAGCTCCTATTGCGGATAATAGATTCAGTCCCCAATACATCCACTGGATAGAGGGCCTGCAATAAAAGGCGTAATATGTCATAGATGTTCCAGCCCCAAGAGCTAGAAAACAGATGCCCAGAAGGTCCATCTTGCCCCAGAGGTGGTGGATGTTGTAAGAATGACTTCTTAGTGTATGGAAGCCAGCACTCAGGCCAAAACAGATAGCCACTGAGACCAAGAAGGACCCAAAAGCAACTGCATCCCCGCGGCTGAAATCAATGTCCTTGGCTATGAGTGTAAAACCAATGGCAATGAAGGCTAAGGAGCTGAGCAGATGGGTCCATATGTTCATAGTCTCCATATGCAAGCAATGCCACAGGCGCAAAGACCGTTCATAGGAATATGTGGGCATAGGGTGGCTTCCCAGAATGTAATCATTGTCTTGGAGCCATTCTGGAATCTCATCTTTGCTTGCTATGGCTGGCCAGTATGGCAGATAATCCGGCTTGAGACCCCTCGTGCTTTCACCTGACAGGGGGTCAAGAGGTGAGGACGCAGGTTGTGGTCGGCATCGATTCAACCCGGGGGTTTTCATGTTTCTGTATCTAGGCAAATAATTAATAGTCCTGGAGAGTCAATCACCGTTCTACTTAACTTTGATATGTGAAACGGCCCATGTCGATGTTTTGGCTCTTTGGTTATAAGCGCCTCTATTCGCGCGCACCATGCAAGTGTATCACGGGCTTACCTTCGTTTGCTTATTTGCCCCTCTTATTGAACATGGGGTGGGAGAAGGTCTACTAAGCGATCTTGCCGCACCCGTGAACATGTGCAGGCATGCGAATGGCGGTATAAGCATTGTTGATCATGATCCGGAGTTCGTGTGTTGAACTTTTTACGATTTTCGCGAGTTTCAGAGCCTCACTTTTCTTGATCGCTTCACCAGGGGAGTCCATGGATGCAAGTCGGCAGAGTAAGATGTGATAAGTTGCCCATGTGGTCTCCCTTAACTCCTGGGTATTATTTTGTACACGAAATTTTTCTGAATAGCTGAAAGCCACCAAGACTTATCTGATTTGGTAGTATTCAGGGGCATACTCCAGCAGGTAACTCTTCTCGATCTTCGTGACATCACGAATGTAAGTCTTTTCCCCGGTTTGCATAATTTCATGGAAGATAACCCAATCAGCTTTCCGGTTCTAGCTTCAAGTTAGCAAACTCAGTCATGGTTGTTCTGGGAATCACATCCAACTTACAAACATCAATGAGCTGGGGTGGGCATGTAAGGTGAGCCCTCCACTGACGGTCCTGAACGTTCCGTCTGGCTGCATCTTGGCCGCATGGGCAAAGTAGCCAGCTGTAAGACATCGCCGGATCTTCTCAGGCTGAGCACCCAAGTCGACGCTGCTATGCGACGAAAGCGTCTCGTCGACTTGAATGCCGAAGCGTTCTAGGTACCGCTTTAACTGACCGCGAATACTCACTGCTCGTAGCAATGCTTTATAGTTCAGGAGATTGTCACGACACCATTTCGGGTCTTTCTTTCCTTTCGTTACGAAAGCTTGGTAGACATTCAGGTACGTCAGGTGGTCACCCTCTTCAACGGCAAACTTGCGCCGATTGGTTTCGGCAGACCTTTTGTCGCCGGAGTGTTGGACCCAAACCGTTCCTTGGAGGTTGACCATGGCCGCGATGGTGAGCATCTCACTTAGACATCCAAAAGACGGTGCAGCCAAGACAACCTTTGCCATCATAGGATCCAGGGCAATCTCTGCCATGCGCATTCCAAGTGGCTTCGTGAGTTTGGCATAATCGTCTACAGCTCCAAGTGATGACAAAAGCTCAAGAGCGCGAATGATCAGCTCGGCTGGCGGAGATGTCAAGAAGTCGAACCGGACAATATTGTCGATTCCAAGGGCTTTCAGTTGCATTATTATAGGTGCCAGATTTGACCTTTGGATCTCGGGTACAGTGGCATCTGGCATCTTCTCATAATCCTGCTGTGTGTAAAGCCGGAAGCACTTTCCTGGTTTGGTTCTTCCTGCGCGCCCAGCTCGCTGGGTTGCAGATGCCTTTGAGATTGGCACCGCGGTCAACGTGTCAATGCCAGTGGTGGGGTTGTATGCTCTGAGCTTAGCAAATCCACAGTCGATCACATAGACAATGCCATCAATCGTTACTGATGCTTCTGCGATATTGGTGGAAACAATAACCTTGCGAGTGTTTTCTGCAGTTGGCTCGAAAACGTACATCTGCTGTTCTGTGGTAAGGCCAGCATAAAGTGGCAATGGCTGAAGCAAAGGTGCTTTGGGATGAAGAGTGGCTGCTCGTTCGGATATTAATTGGATTGCGGTGTCAATCTCTTCTCGGCCAGTCAAAAATAGAAGTACATCGCCTTCTGCTTCTTGGTTGTGAATGTCGAAGACTGTTTTTACTGCGCGTTCAATGTAGTCTTCTGCCGGAGATTCAAGAAACAACATGTCCACAGGGTACATGCGTCCTTCCAAGCTGATGATCCTTCCAACACTCCCACCTAAGTCAACTGGTTCTGCCTCGGGATTGTATTCTTCGCCGGCGAAGAAGCGGAGAAAATCCTCAGCCTGGAGTGTAGCACTGCTGACAACGATTCGGAGCTCAGGTCGCTTCTTCATGATCTTCTTCAGAATTCCAAGAAGGATATCTGTGCTCAAAGATCTTTCATGAGCCTCGTCGACCATGATGACAGAATACCGTGAGAGCAAAGGATCCACCAGAGCCTCTCTGAGGAGCATTCCATCTGTCAAGAATTTGATTTTGGTTGCAGGAGATGTCAAATCTTCAAATCGAATGGAGTAACCAACTTCTTCACCGACTTTGCAACGCATCTCTTCTGCTACTCGAGTTGCAACCGTGGTAGCGGCCACCCTTCGAGGCTAGATTGAGTCAGCATTGGGATGTCTCCTCAAGTAACAGCCAGTACTGACCTGTGTCACAGCGATTGTTTTCCCTTCTTCGCACCATCCTGCCTGCTCCAAGTATTGTGGCAACTGGGTTGTCTTTCCACTACCCGTTTGTCCAACCACAATGGTGACAGGGAAATTTTCCACCAGGTAAAGAAGACTTTTCTTGTGCCTTGCAATGGGTAATAAAGCAGCCGGCTTATACAGGGCTGGAATGAACGACGTAGACAATTCCTGTTCTGAGGCCATTTTAGACCAACTTCAATGAGAGCTGTCAAGGGTCGAATTGGATCTTCATGTATTTAACAAGCACTAAGATCAAAATAAAGCCATTCTAAACATGGCAGAATTGAAGATCGTCAATATCGCGGAGTTGCAGAAACATCGGGAGCCGATCTGTATATGGGCTATCACGTGCACCCCACGTCACTTGGAGCTTTGGATACTTCCGCGACATTCTTCGCAGGCAACACTGTTCTCCTGGTTTTGTCTTGAGAAACTGTCACTATTGCATCTGCTTCTTCAGATAACCCCATAATGTCGGAGGAAGACAAGATGGTTTGTTTACACCCTCGATAAACATCCTCAGTTGTGTCGCATGAGGCTCACATATATACAGACTACCCCCAGCAAGCCTTTGGCTGCCCTGAACTCCCCTACCAGCCTTCGCGCCGAGTCGCCCACTACTGCACGCCCTATGGACTTTGACGACGAACCTCAAGAGAGCGGAGTGATCAGTTCCTCTCCTGCCGCCGCCCAACCTGCCGCCACGGAGGCAGCCCCGCCAAAGCCGCCGCGCCCCCTGAACCCGAGAGATCAATCCGAGATCACCCTGAAGGAGGCCTTCCCGAGCGTCGAACCTGGAGTCGTCAAAGCCATTTTAACCGCAAGCGATTGGAATGTCGAGCGGGCATTCAATGCCCTTCTGGGTATGTGCGGAGGTGCTCAACTAATGGCTATGGACTGACTGACCTCGGTTCCCAGGCATGACGGATCCTAAGGCTCAAGAAGAGATGGTACCACCTCCAAAGCCTCCTCGCCCTGCCCAGGCCTCTGCGCAACAGCGACAGCTGGAAGCCGACGAAATGTACGCACGTCAACTGTCCGAGCACTACAACCAGTCGCGGAGCCGCGCACCACCCCCGGGCTGGGAAACCGACCCCAGATACCAGCGTCCCCGAGGAAGTGAAGAGTCGGAAGAAAGGGAATATAGCTTCTTCGACGGTATGGGCTTAACTTGCGCCGTGGAAATTTTGCTAACCCGACTTAGATGATCTACCCGTGATCCGCGAGAACCTCCGCAAGGGCTTTTTGGACACTCAGAAAACGGTCAACTCATGGGTGACGAATTTGAAGAAACGAATTGATGGCGATGATTTGGATGAGGAGCCCAGCCAAAACCAAAGAGAAACTCCCGCGTATGGCCGGCCCCGACGCAGTGGTGACATGGGTCGTCGCAGTGGAGATCGCGAGCGTTATGACGCAGACCCCCAGGTTCTTGGGGATGACTTCTCGGCTCTCGAGCTGAGGGATGGTGAAGGTAAAACGCCCTCGAACCAGTGTTCATGCAAACCACTAATCGTGTACAGCTCCTCCTCCTCGCCCTCCCCGTCCCAACATCAAGACCAGCGCATCGCCATCGCCCGATAGACGCAAGGTATCTTTCCAGGAAGGCCCGCCTACGGAAATTGATACTCTCTACGATGCCCCTTCTTCCAACAAGCGCAACAGTTCAACTGGCAGCAAGTCAAGCAAGTGGCAGCCATTGTCCACTGTCGAACCCTCCCCCGTGGCGGAGAACGATCCATTTAGCCTTGGTGATAGCGATGATGAGAAAGATACTAAGAAAGATCAAACATCCGTTCCTGAAAGCGACAAGCCCAAAAAGGCCACCGTCGAGGCTGTATCTGAGGAGGCCGGTTCCAAGAATCAGGAAACGAGTGACCTGAAGGGCGCCAGCAAGCCCGACGAGTCGAAATGATTGTGCCCGGGATTTGAATATCTCTAATTGTCAT
Source organism: Penicillium salamii (assembly GCA_911197225.1). NCBI lineage: Eukaryota > Fungi > Ascomycota > Eurotiomycetes > Eurotiales > Aspergillaceae > Penicillium > Penicillium salamii. Next base: position 72,973 of record CAJVOY010000066.1, read on the forward strand.
CTGCGCTTTTTGTCTGCATTCATCAGCCCACACCCTATCCCAATTTTCTTGCTACAGATACTTACCCTGCTCCTCCCTTCACGATACCTGTAGCGGTAGTACTAAGAACATTTCCAAGATTTTCAATATCTCCCAAATCGAATCTGTATTTGTATCTCAACTGAACAAGGGTATATTTCCGACCAGCAGAACGTGTAGTCGGCAACGCCAAAAGTAAAACAAACAGCACATGAAAAACACAAGGTCATAAACCCCCCAAGCTATTCCGCAGGAGCATTGGACACACGCTTTGAAGCACCAGGCTCTTTACGCAGATCCTTGATCACAGTCTAGAGCTTGGTCAGTATTCCTTCAGATAGAAACCAGTCCACTATCCAGACACACATACTGCCAAAGCATCGGGATTCACTCCATTCTCGATCAAAGAAACACACAGCGACAGCTCTGTTCGATCGAGGTTGGTGTTCTGGTATTGGTTAGTGTTGAACGCGCCCCGCGGCAACCAAGGCACGTACGAGTAGATCCGAGATCTCCTGGAGAATATCAATGACTTCGCGCGCGGCTTGGCGCTTGTCGTCTCCTTCTTTGGGCATTTTGATTGGGAGTGGTGAGAGGTTGGAGTTGATAATGGAGAGGTGGGGAAGTTTTCGCGGGTCACCTTGCGTTTGCCGTTCCGCTGTTTCTCCCTTCACATTTCACTTGATCTCGACACTCCATCCATACTCTATATCTTAGGATTATGGATATGGATGGTCTTTCTCCTTCTCCTTTCTTTCTCGCATCCATTTCCCTAGCAGCCTCTGATGTTCTCCCCTAGCCCCTATATTGCATATGAAGGATCTGCCGATCCCTTCGACCCCAAGGCGTCAATGTCGGAGCCGACAACTCCTTGTTCCATCTCAAAATTTGATTATGGATCTGCTCCATGAATACCTTGGGTCTAGCCCTTTGGTTCTGCAAATCAGCCGCGGTCTATCTCCAAGATCATCATAGACGTTGCAGAACTCCCAAGGTTCATCCTCGGCGCCACGTCGGAATATCCAGAATCCTTCAGGATCAAGCACGCACTAGGGATCCTCTTCCTAGGGCAAGAATAGTACATCGAGAAAGCCCAACACCAATCAGATCTAACAATTTACAATATCAAGCCGTGCTGTCTCGCCGGAACCCACTCTGTCCATTGGACTGGGACTGAAATGCCTGTACAGAGAAAGATAGTCGTATATCTAAATCAAACCATGGGTGGAGACAACAGGCAGTTTCAAAGGAGCTCACATTTCCAGTTCACGACAATGCCCCAAATCCATGTAGTATTATCTCATGTAATTCTCGACCAGAGACTGACAGAATGGATCCTATTCCTCTGCCTTTGGCATCCTTTTCCCTTTGCCAACCTTCCAGATTCTCAATCTGGCTCATAGTCCACAGTTTGTCGTGACTGGGATCGATTCAATGAGCCCGAATGAATATCACGACTATGTTCGGGCCGCCACCGGCTGGCGTCAACCTCAATGACAATAGAGTTTGGAAGGACAACACAATTGTGGCCGTGCTATGCGCGCTTGCTTTTATCACAGTGCTCATGCGTTACTTTGTGAGGCTCTACCTCCAGGGGATGAAATTAGGTGCCGATGATTTTTTCGTTGGTGCATCGGTTGCGGTTCTAGTGGTATTGGTCTCTATATCTGTCTTCAGTATGGCTCTTCACATCACCGAAATTGGCATGATACTGATATGTATAACAGGTGGCCACCATGGGCTTGGTCGGCATGTTTGGAGCACAACTTTGGAGCACATGGTCACCATAAAAAAAGTGAGCGATCATCGTCTAGGTTATGGATAGAGTTCGAAGCTAACATGGTACAGGGACTTTTTGCCTACGTCCTGATATACCTCGTCGAGCTGCTCATTATAAAAGTCTCGATTTTGATGTTCTATCGCCGAGTTTTTAACATGAACTGGATGATATGGACATGTCTCATTTTTTCATGCTGCTGGTGCACAGGCAGCATGATTGCAGCTCTTTCGGCCCCGAAGCCGATCTCATACTTTTGGAGCGAAATGATCAACCCTTCGTCTGGAATATGGCGATATAACTTTTATTACTACTATATCGGCAACGCAGCATCCAACGTGATATTAGATGTTCTGATCTTTATAACCCCAATACCTGTGGTGTGGAAGCTCCAGATGCGAACCGGTCAGAAAATCGCTATATGCAGTCTCTTCCTCCTTGGTGGATTGTATGTTTGTTCCCGTGCCTCCATTATCATATGCTCAAATGCTAATTTTTCTAGTGTATGTGTCGCAAGCATCGTCCGCATCCATTATCTTACCTTCTTAAACGGCACCGAAGATGTGACATGGACATTAAGCGAAGTGGCCGTGTGGTCAGTGGTTGAGCCGGCCATCGGAATCATTTGCGCCTGTCTACCATACCTACAGCCGCTGATTCGATCGACTATCCGAAAAATTTACAGCCAGCGTTCAAGAACAGGACGCATTTCTTCATCAATACCAAAGTTAAATGCCTCGCAAAGGCATACGACCAGCAAACGGAGTGACCGTCATGAGGCGTGGCACGGACAGACGCAGCAAGGACATTTAAGGTCGAAACCTCTTTTCATCTCAGACGATGATTGCATGCGTTTGACCGCTCTCTCGACTCGTGTTGAGATGGAAGACTCAAATGACCGCGAGAGTGTCGAAGGGAATCTTGACCCTATGTCTATTCGTGTGAAGAAAGATGTCCATTGGACCGTGGGCTAGAAAATACTGTCATAGACCTGGATGGGAGTTTGTTTGCTACTGAGCATCGTTCCCTCGCTCTCTCTTTTCGTCTTTGATAACTAGGTATCTTCGAATATAGACTTTCTTCTGTGCCATTGCCTCTATTCTCCCAGTAGTAAGATTCACTCCTGTGATTTCTGTGGCAAACTCAAAGGATCCGTTGAGATCTCGTACACCATCCCACCTAGAGCCTTGGACAGGTCCACTAAAACGCTACAGTGGCGGGGATTCAAACATAGAGACGCACTAATGGTGATAGATCGATGTACTATAAATGTGAGCAAAGAAACGGAGTACGCCTGTAGACCAATTGAATCTTGATATCATTGGTCTTTGGGTGATGGGAGCCACTGATATTGATATCTTTAGTGGTTTGCATAATTTGAGCGATTTCCAAAGAGGAGGATCGTAATTGGTTGATACCTAGCTACCTCGGTATTTTAAGCAACGAGCGTCCAGAAAGCAACATCCTTGGCCTAGCTCCGCACCGAAATCCCCCCTAATTATCCTATACAGAATACCCTCTTCATTTGGCGTGACTTGATTCGAGATTTTGCCCAGTCAAAGGGTTCGATTAGAGGGTTTTATATTCTTATCCAGTTGTCTCAATGCCGGTCTCACCTGTTGGAGGATGTCAGCTCCAAAGGAAGGATGGGCTTCAATCAATTTCGAAAACTTGTCCGTGTTGTCAACGAGATAGTCTCGGATTGAGGCAAAAGCCAGGATCTTCCTTACGGGGTGGCCATAAGGCAAGGCAGTTGCTGAGATGATATGCTCGGAACTAATCCAGGGGGTGCGGAAATTAAGCCACAGGGCGGGGTAATCGACCCACCTGACGCCGTCTTTGGTCCGGGTGACACTGGGCTTTTCAAAAAGCAATTGAGAAACGTACGGCCCATGGACTTTGTCTTCGATGTATTGAGCCACATTTTCCCCCAGCTTGATGATTTTGTACATGTCTGCGAGTCTCGCAAGCTCCAAAGCGGCCGAGACACACTCTGTGTTATCTGTGATGTCAAATCTCACGGTACGTAAGTAAAGCCACATGATAAGTGCTTCTACACTTCGAACCGAGACAACATCCTTCATCTCCTCTATATCTACCGTCCGGGTTTGAGACTCTTGGAAATTGCCTTCGAACATTGCTGAGAACACGGGTGATTCTGCGCAGATGATGGCTTTGGAAATGGTGTATTCCTTGTTGCTAGGCACGACTCGAATCTCGACTTGAGTATCTCGATAGAGGGGAAGGATACTAGGAGTTCATAGATTAGTGACTCCTCTGTGAAGAAAAAAATCATGTGCCACCTACGCTGTGACGAATTCATGAGATTCGACGACACCTTGTATCTTATCCATGGTTTCGGGCCTGGCAGTTTGAAAAAATAAGAGCTTGGAATTATTGTTGCTGTATGTGATACGGGTTGTTCCACTTGAAGCTGATGATTGAAAAGGGGCGATGAAGAGGTGATGGGGAGGAATGGAAAGTAAATGAGTTCAAGTATGACCACTGCATCTTGAAATTAGGTTGTTGGCGGAAAGAGAAGTGAGGGAAGAACTATGTGCTCCATCTGGCTATCTGGCTTCGATCTCGGCCTCCACTCTTTTTTTCTCGGAAACTCTCATGTCAAACTCCATCAACGACGTACTTTTCAAATCACCATTGCCAACATCTTCGTGGAGCTGCTTCTGTAGTCGCATCTCAGCCATCTTATCCGATCCCGATCCACTTGCAACTCATAACAGCGTGCGGGAACTAGGGTGCTGTAATATGAGAGCTCGAGCTGTCTTGTACCTGCTTTGTACATATCCATGGATGAAGATAAAGCTAACTCGGTGTAGTCCTCGGCATTTGGCTTTATCCGTGCATAAGAATGAGGGTTTTATTAAGCCTGCATATGTCAGAGTGTATAATGTGACTGGATTCATTCTCCGGGTTGTCTTTGTCTGCAGCATTGAGAGCAATCGATTAGGCAGCAAGTCTGGGCATGCAGCTTAAACAGTGAGCTTGGGTGTTGTTGCTCATGGCTGGGATTCCCGGCAGAAACTAACATGCAAAGGTCGAGTGATAACTACGAAGGATTCTTTCTAGTTGGAGCGCATCTTAGACTCGAGGGAGGCTCTTTTGGAAAGGGTATAAAAGGGTAGCCTCCCCCCCCCTCTTTCTCTTTCCTTCTTCATCTCTCCACCTCTCACCTAAACACTCCCCTACCAGCCACTCCGCACTTTTCATCGCACTTCTTCTTGCTTCCTCTCACTTTCCATCAGTATTGATGACCATGGTAAGCTTTGCGTATTTTCACTATTCCACCGCCTTTCAACCCCCAGATGCATTCATCACGCTGGTCTTGAAATGATGAGCCTTTCAAGTCAACCCAGAGATGTCATTTACCCAAAGAGAGCCACGGACTCACATTCTTCCAGTTGCCCAAGGTCTCAAAAAAACAGGGGAAAGACATGTCATCCCTCCTGCTCCCAAGTCAGGCAGCACCCACAGCAGCTATTCCAACGCGACAGCTTCTTGTTTTCCACTTCTAATTTCTACTTGGTGAGTCCACTGTCCTACTCACATTTTATCTCCATCAACTCGGTTCAATATCATGTCATTTTACTCATGATTTCTCGTCAACCGAGTCGCAACACACCCATAAAATGACTTACTGACTGTACTAGACACACGGCCTCGCTGGCCTGCTCAATACCCTGAGCAGTGTTTCCAAATCATTCAAGTTCGACATTCAATGTTTCGAGGCCAAGCAGCTGTGTCGTGGCAGGCTTCGATCTCGAGAAAATCGGCACAATTGGCATCAGAATCAGAACCACTTTCACCCCTATCAACCTCGTTCGACCATTGTACAGCCACACGCAGCCATGTCGAGTCAAGCCTTGTTTTGAGAACACCATTCCGCTATACCGATCATCTGCGGCAGTGCCACACCTATCGCAGGTGCCGAGCGCTTTCTTTCGATCATTACATCCATCCACCACTTTGATTTACCATGCTCAATCAACGAATGCAGCTATGTCGTGGCGGGCTTTGGCTTCAGGACAATCGACATAGCTTGCATCCCAACAAATTCACCACCGTTTTCGTCTACCACGCTCATTCAAACACATGCAGCTGTGCCGTGGCGGGCTTCGGCTTCAGGACAATCGGCACAGCTTGCATCGAAATCAACCTTTCCACGACTCCCCATCTCATTTAAAGCCATCACACCCAAACACACGAAACTGTTAAGGTCAAACTCTCTGAGCGGAAAAAAAGTTATTATTGGTAGGATGGAAGCAGCAAAGTGGGCCAAGCTCTGCAACATTGATACCTTCAATGGGGATGAAACATACGGCAAGGCCGCCATTTACTGGAGGAGTAGGGGGAGTTTTGCAAATCGGCGTGTATATCAGAGATGCAAAATTGCAATAAATTTCATATATTGCTATCATGCAATGGAATGGGGAGAGGAAGAAGAGCAGAGGTCCACAGGATAAACAAGCAATCTATCTACATATGGCGATCTGAACCCTGAGATGGGTCATCTCAACAGTTCATTACTTCTCAAATCTCAGAATATTTCATTGAAAATTTACTCAAAATCAAGAGGCTCTCCCTAGGTCGGTACGATGGATCTAACTGTAGCCCTGATGCCCTTTCCCGTGTGATAGCCAACATGCAGTCACCTTTCAACCCGTGAGATTGGTTGGCAAGCAGTATCTTCTAAACGGGGACCAAATCATTACATGCGTCATCGACTCGCTTAACAGATACAATGTCTCCCACAAAACATCCATAGGACATAACCATGTTCCCAGCGGACATCATGGTTGGACATCGGATACGCTGCGTTGACTGCAAAGAAGCGAACATAATTTGGCTCGTGGGGTCTGATGTTGGCAGACCCCCAAATAAATTGGACCGGGTTCAAATCCCAACCTCTTGGTGGGTTGGGCTGTAAGGTTTGTGAACTTGAGCTGGGCTAGTCCTGATTTACTGCCCAGGTGAAGTATGGTAATTGTGGGGCCAGTCTAGCTGGTCCACTTTTTTTATTGGTCACGTGGTGCACTTTAATTTCTTGGTATTGCGCCCCTTCCAGATATCCTGCTTGGATTGTCTCCATTTTATACAATCTAGCGCAGACGAAGATGCTTGGCATCCACGTTTTCCAGAATCAACTCCACCTCTTCATCCAAATACTCGAGAATGTGCCCAGAAGGGTAATGTGCACGCCATCCAATTGACTCCGCGTGTTTAGGTACGTATGGTGAACTGTGGTAATCATTAGCATTTTTTGTTCTGTAATCTGTGCTGTGATGGTATAATTCTGCTTATCTTCCACCAATTTTGACAACAACAGAAGAAGCCGGCACATTGAGTGCTTCGGATGCTTTCTGGATGATTTCGTCTGTAGCGGGAACCACAGAAGCATCTGCAATGAGATTACGTTTCTTCAAGGACTTTCCGACTGCCTTGTAGATCTCATTCCAGGGGACGGGTCCAGAGGATGCGAGGTAGTACCCATTCTTGCCATGTCCGGGGTTCTTGCCGTTCAGAATGGCCTTGACAATTGAGATATAGAGCGAGGCGCAATCCTCAACATGGCACACAGGCCATACCTATTCGAGATGAGCTTACGCCCATTGAATGTGGGAAAACAAATCTTACCTGGTCTTCTCGGCCAATTTGGAAAGCGTGTCCCGCGGCTTTAAATGCGACCACGACGTCGACTGTTTGGATAGATATCTTGTTTCCAAATCCGAGTCCCTTGCCATCTGTATTCACTTAGTCTATTGATCCGTAGGTATATCCAAGAGCAAAGAGTACTTAGAAGACTTACACACAATACAAGGAGAGAAAATGTAAACTTTGACACCATACTTCTCACCGGCTTCGATTGCACGCGTATTGGTATTTAGGCACTGTCATGTGGTGTTAGTAAAAGAGAAATATATAAGGGTGTATGAACGTGAACCCACGGCTTCTAGTGCTTCGTTGGAGCCCTGGGGGTTTTGCTGGGACTTTCTGGTTTGGTCTTTTTGAATGTCATAGATAGATGGCTCGGTATCAGGGAGAGGCGTGTTGGCGTCGAGGCCTGCCATATACGAGAAATGCTTTGTTCCCGTTGTCTTAGGAGGTTAGCAGCTGCAGGTCTAGAAAATTCTAAGTGATGGAGACATACATAGATAAAATGAACTTCTTGACCGGTTTGATTTTTCACTTCCGACAATGCTTGGATGAATGGAACTTGAGATTCTGCCTTGTAAGCATCGATAAGATAGAAAACAATGTTGATTTGGTTTTCGAGCAGCAAATGCTTGATATCATCGGGCTGCAGGGAGCACTTCACGGGCTCTGCAGAGTACAGAGTTTTGACAGCCTCCGCCTGTTCATCCGATCTGATCATCGCAAACAGTTTGTCATAGCCGGAGATGTTGGCATTTTTCCATTCGGCCAGAAGGGTGCCACCTAGGTAGCCTGAACCACCAGTGATCAAGATGTTATGGCCCATATTGGTCGGGTAAGTGTACGATTGCAGAGTAAAATTGATTTGGGCTGTCTCAGTGAGAAATAACTTTCAATTATGCAGCAGATGAGACACTTTATAAGGATACCTCTGGGGCTAGGTGAGAAAGTCGATTGTGTATTCAGAGCCTGCTTTCGGCATGCTTCCCAGTTGAGTCCTGGAATCCAAGAGCCCTGGAGGGGCCTTGGGAGTTTGGCCAATAGGAATGTCTGGGTGAGGGGATTGCCGCGACCCGCTCGTTACTATTGGTCGATCTTGATATAAATATTGAGCCCCCCATATCTCATGCCTGTGGACCTCTAGGGCTACTTTCATCATAACGCCGACTACAGCACTCCAGATCCCCAGATAGTTGGATTTGTAATAACACACGGAATCACTTCTTAGACTTTTCGCTGGGAACTCTCCTATTTACTTAACGTGCCTTTCCAATTGATGTGACATATAGAACGGATATTCAAGTCGTGCAGTTTAGCTAGAAGAAAGATGGCTTGGGGAATAGGGCATAAATCATCAGTGAGAGGGTTCAGAAAGGGGCATATCTCCCGTATTGACACGGAGTTGCAGCGAAGTACAGATGTACCCCAGTTTTCACTTCTCAAGTTGATCAACATTATAAGATAGTCTCTCTAAAATAAAATAGAAAGATTTCGACCTTCTACTACAAATGCACCACCTAATGCCCTATAACAAATATACTAGGTCAGTTGGTCTTTGCTGGGGCCACTTCTTAGCTAGTAATCCATATCTTTGCCTTGGATGAACTTGAGAATCAATATCTCATTCTGCGTAGAACTCTATGTGAACTTCAGAAACAGTAATGAGACGTTATTCAACGCAACTGCCAGTACTTGACTCTAGTCTTGGAGGTCTTTTTCCCTTCTTTTCTTTAATGGGGCGCCTGCCTCCTGGTATGATATCGAAACCCAATGCGCTTCTTGCACCCTCTGCCCATCATATACCTCTTGACGGCATCAACTTCACGTCCCGACGTGCACACGAAATTATGATCCAGCATATCCGTTAGATCCATTCATTGTTTAAACTAAGTAGAGGCCATCAATCTATTGCTGATGTCCATGAGCTTCACATATACCTAGGTATGGCTTGACAGCTGGTGTCAAATCCCCACTTTGAGTTAGGATGGCCAAAAATCTATCTACAATATTGTAGATGAGCAAAAAAGAGATGACCGACGCAGGGATCGAACCTGCAATCTCTTGATTCGTAGTCAAGCGCCTTGCCATTGGGCCAGCCGGCCGTAAAGTGGGGTGCGAAGCTCCACTTCATCGGCTCAACCCAGTAAGCTACTGGGTTGTTCGATGGAAGAAACTGCCATTTTGGGCTACATGAGCCTGAAGATACTCAACTGGATAGGACCCTCTCAAATTTATTATTGGCCAATCACAATCACTTCTAAGTTGTATGCCTGGATGCTCCCAAGAAAATAGTGGTTCTCAACGACATTCAAATCCATTGATGTCTAGAGCTTCAACCTTGTAAGGGGATTTATCCTGCCATGTTTCTCATCTGAAAACTGCATTTTTACTTAAGTACTGTACTTAAGCACGACTTTCCACATAACTGCTCAAGTGTGGAAATTTTTGCCCATTCCAAGGCTGCTCTTGGCCATGTATATATCTGTAGGAAGCTCTCCGGTGACCAACATATGAGCTCGAGCACATTCGTGGATAAGCCGATGCAAAAATTTAGAAGATTATTGCTGCTGGGCACATTCTAAAGTTTCGAATTTCTAAATTTTTCGCTGACCTGCTCACCACCTAGAAACGCCAATGCAGGACTCTCAACCTTGGAAGGTTGGTGGTACAGAACGGCAACCGCCCAACTCCCCCCATTTGCACTGGGCTCTTACAATGTGCCACCTTCTAAAGTTGGCAGAGTGGTCAGGATCAACCTTAGAGCCTCCCCACCTAAATTTTGGAAATAATCAGAGTCCCGATGTGCATAGAAGTGAAATTTCCAATGTTTCCAACACACCTGTTCTAAAGTGAGCAAAGCGAGCACAACCTGTAGACGCAAAGCAGACAATCCTAGCTTTCAACTTTAGAAGTTGCCGCCAATATTTGTACCCCCACAAGTGACTAGAGGTTCAATTTACAGTTACACTGGATCTGACGGATGCTCACGAGGGTCCTCGGGGGTAGACCAAAACTTTGAAGCACAAGGGAACCTCAGCGGAGCAATTATGAATATCATCTACTCCGATGAGAAACTCCTCAGCCTTGTGTTCCGGACCTTCAGCTGAAAGATCCGTTGCTATACACCACTGGGCCTGAGCAAGAACCTTGGAATAAATTGGCTTCAGTAGAGTCAGACAAAGGTGATGTGGTGGCACTTTGACGAGAACGAATAGAACGCCATCCCGTACCGTATTTGGCAACCCAGGAAGAATTGCTGGATAATCATTATCATGCCACCCCTTGAACTATATGGACAATTCTTATCCGCCCCGAATTTCAGAAGAGTTTCGGGGCATAAACCCATATCTATGAAAGCTGAGACACCAAACAAGAACAACTTTAGAAGGTTGGGATGTAATTCAGCAGATGTCAGATCGTCAAATGTTTAGTCATGGTTGTTGAAAGCTCTTAATTTAGTGATTCACCCATACGGCGCCCAATTCAGCGTGTAATTAGACATATAGTGCATCTCAGATAATTTCAATTCTGATAGCTACTGGCTATACTACGTAGATTCGCCTACACACCAGCCCTGGAGAAATTCCATGCCGTAAGAGCTACTCGAGATCAACAATAGATTGCTCGAGGGAGTCCTCCAAAGAGACCCAACTAGAGCCCGAGAAACCCAGTAGAATTTGCTCGGCTCGCGGAGCCAACGCATAGTCAAATGGGCATTGAATGTCGTTCGGCGCATCTGGAATATTGGGGTTGTTGGGACGCAGCCGGCGCATTATCGCGATGACATCGGTCCACCTGAACTTGGCCGCTGTACCAAAGATGCGCTCCGACTGAATGTTCGGGTCGAGGAGCGCAGCGATATGAAGACGGGCAACGTCTTCCACGTCGATGTACCACCCTAGGGGGGTTTACCAATGCAAAGGTCTAGAGATTCGAGATAGGCGCACTTACCAGGAGGGAAAAGCCTCATGAAAAAGTCTTTACCTTGTAGGAACGCCCGAACGGGCGCGATTGATTCACTGACGTTAGGGTTGACGCGGGAGCCAATCTGAAACGTTAGCACTAATGCACGTCTCTGGAAATGGGAATTACGCACCACGTTGTCGGGAACTACCGTATTGAACCGGAAGGGTGGCTTGTTGTCCTCGACCCATTTCCAGGCCTGACGCTCCGCCTCTGTCTTGGACGCTGCATAGACTGTTTCCCCAGGAACCCTCTCGAGCCGGGTTCCAGCTTGCACGGCTGCGACGACGGCATCGTTATACGTGGCTACGGCGGTTAGTATACAGTGCCGCATCTATGTGTATTGAAATGGGCCAACCGTTGTCGATCACTGTAGGCTCCGACGCATATGTCAAGGTATTGCATGCTGCAGACGATGATGTCAGCACCACCGACTTGACAGCGGTGTTCTTGGCTGCCTCGAGCATCGCCAGCGTCCCCTGCACGACTCGCTCGATCAGTGCGGGGTCCCGGTCGAATGAATTGTCCGTTGCGACTAGCACTACGCCCGCAACGCCCTCGAAGAGGCTGGCGTGCGGCTGAGCCAGGTCTGGAAGGATGGTGGACTCGTAGTCGTACTTTTGGAACATTTGGTCCAGCCACGGTCGGGGCTCTCGGACAGTCCCGCGTACTCGGTAGCCCCGCTGGAGGAGAAGGTTGACGATGTGCGAGGCGACGAACCCATTAGCACCGGTAACCAGAATTCGGGACTGTGGTGGAAGTGGATCGAACATGATTTGCAGTGAGATTTGCGGTTGTAAGATCCATTTCGAGGGGATCTGGTCTCATATAGTCAGCGAGAGTCCCCTGGTTGTACGAGACAAAAGTCCATGTCCACTGGAGCTAACCCGTCGCGGGGTTACGCGCATGAGAAAAAGCGTTAGCAAGATTAAGTGCGGATGTAAGGGAGCTCTCTTAGCCCGCTCTCCCCTTCCCGCTTTAATAATCGGGACTCTCTCTACTCTTCCTACTCTCGACTTTTTCTGCCTTTCTTTCTTTTTACTCTCTGACCCTCTCTTCTTTGGAACTTTATCTTTATCCTTTGGAATTGTGCCGACATGCGTATCACCGTCAGCGTGATCCGCCCAGATGCGGACTCCGACATCATCAACTTGGAAGTCGGCGGCGACATGACAATCGATCTCTTGAAAGCCATTGTCGAAAGCGAAACCTCCATCCCACCGACAGCTCAGCAGATCGTTTACAACAACCAGCTGCTCCAGTCTCCCGTACAGACCCTGGACTCAGTGGGCATATCCGAAGGTGACATGCTCGGGGTACACGTCACTCTCCGCACCCCCCAACAAGCCACCCCTCGTCCCTCCGCCCCCTCCAGCTCAAGACAACCCGCCCCTCGTCCCGGCATGCCAGACCCGGAAACTATCCGCCTGCACATTCTGGGCGATCCTCGCGTGCGCGAGGCTGTTCGCAGGCAGAACCCAGAGCTCTCCGAGGCAGCAGACAATGCTCAGCGCTTCCGAGAGGTCCTGCTGAGGCAGCAGCAAGGTGAGGCGCAGCAGGAGGCTCAAAAGGAAGCTCGCATTGCAATGCTTAATGCCGATCCCTTCAACCCGGACAATCAGAAAGAGATCGAGGAGATCATTCGCCAGAATGCCGTGACGGAGAATTTACACAATGCCATGGAGCACCACCCGGAGTGTACGAGTCACCCCCTGCGAAACCTCAATGGACCCAAACTAACCAGGATATTCTAGCTTTCGGGCGTGTCACCATGCTTTATATCCCCGTCGAAGTGAACGGCCACCGTCTGAACGCCTTCGTCGATTCCGGCGCTCAAGTAACAATCATGTCCCCCGAATGCGCCACGGCATGTAACATCATGCGTCTCGTCGACCGTCGCTACGGCGGTATCGCCAAAGGTGTCGGTACCGCCCCCATCCTCGGCCGTGTTCATTCAGCCCAGATCAAGATTGGTGAGATGTTCCTCCCCTGCTCTTTCACCGTCATGGAAGGCAAACAAATCGACCTCCTGCTGGGTCTTGACATGCTCCGTCGCCACCAAGCCTGTATCGACCTGCAGCGCGGTGCGCTCGTGATCCAAGACCAGGCCGTGCCATTCCTCGGCGAAGGCGACATCCCCAAACATCTCACCGATGAGTTTGAGGCCGAGCCCACTGTCAAAGGTGCCGATGGTGCCGAAGTCGGTGCCCGCACTGGTGCCGTCACTCACCAGGCCGAGAACAACGCTGCCCCCAGCTCGAATCCCAGCTCTGCTCCTGCGCCCGCCCCTGCTGCGCCAAGGATCAACATCCGCCCCGCATCGCGGTGGCCTCAGGATTCCATTGCCAAGATCACAGAGCTGGGATTCACGCGGGATGAAGCTGTTCGCGCCCTCGACGCTGCCCACGGTGACTTGGATGGCGCCATTGGTTTCCTCATCTGATCTATTGTCTTGCATCTATGGCGTCTTGGGATTTTTTTTAGCGTAATGATTGTACGATTACAGCAGCATTACATTAGATTCTGGATCTTTTTTTACTCCCGCTTGCTTTTGCGAAGCGCTTTGCGTAGCCGGTTGATACCGTCTAGAGCCATGTAGCCACCTGCCAGGGTTAGTTTTCACCGTAAGGGCGTATGGGCAAACGGAAGTAGACATACCCAATGCGACATAGGGCCCGTACAGCGATGTGATCTGCTGTTTTTGAGCGGTAGTCCGATCCGTCCAGCTCCAAACCTCAACCAGACAAGTAAGGGATGTGATGAAGGCCTGAAGACCAAAAATGACGAGGTGGATAGGGAGATTGACATGGTCTGGAATACCGTTATAGTTAGCCGGATACGGGGTAAAATAGATTAAAAAGAAGACAGAAAAAAGAAAAGAAAAGAAATAGGAAAGCGCCGAGCAAGTGCCGGCATTGCGCGCAATGACATACCCCTAAGCAAAGCGCGCACGGCCAATAGCGAGGCGGGAACATGATACAGCAGCTCCATCCAGATAAACGCGGTGAACCATGGTGGGGGCTCGGAGAAGAACTTGTCCTGGTAGGTGGATATGTAGAATTCGCGGAGCTGGTGGGAGAGATTTGTTTGGAGGACGGTTGGGAGTAGCGGGACAGTGTCGATGACTGGTTGGTTAGCGCTCTGGATCACATTGGGGAGAGTGGCGGTCACGTACGGAAGATGATAGGGATATGAGTGACGAAGAAGAGCAGATAGGCGATATCGCGTTTGCGCATGCCGAGATCGGTCGATGAAGTCATGATGCCCGAGCTGTGTACGAGTACTCCGGACTAAGAAGTAAGAGCCGAGCCTAAGAACCGAGCCTAAGAACCGAGCCTAACAGCAGAGACTAAAAGCAGAGAGACTAAGAGCAGAACTGACAGCTCTTGGGAGACGGAGTAAGAGCGACTAAGAATGCCAAGACATGACGATCAGGTGATCCCGGAACAATCTGGAAGGAGCAAAAGTACTCGAACTAAACGGAAAAAAGTACTGTACTCCAGCACTAAGCAGTTCTAAGGTCTAAATCAGATAGACTACAAGATACCTATAATTGCTTTTTCTTTAACCTACGAAGTGTCTGTACCGTGGACTCGGATTTGACACATCTCCTGCCGGTCCAGGGGGGCCCACAGAGTACCTTGCAAGTTCTCACCGCTGCTTCTCTCAATTTTAAGGTGCAACTAGTGGTCTGACTTTTCTCCTTCGGCACCGTTGGTAGCCCGAATCTATGACACTCGTCAACTACCTGTCTACTCGTATCCCGTATTTCCCAGTGTCATATGAAACGGTGATAGCTTACAACGGCCTCGAGTAAAGAGTCTGGGTCATCGGCCCGATCCTTTCGATCCACCAAAGGACCTTGGTACTCCGGACTAGGGCACGAAGGAGTTGACATCAATGCATGTAACAAGGGATTCCCTGGTTTCCATAGACCGCAAGATCTACTCGAACCAATTCTGAAATATCCCGTGGTACTCCGTGGGTTATCTCTTCCTGTCCTTTGTACTCTGTACTTTCCTACTACTTCGTCTGAAGCAGGACGAGTCCCATGTGGTTGTATGCATATAGATCACAGATAATGCAATTGCAATCCCGACTGCATTATCGGACAAAGAAAGGAATCCATAGCGGTGTATACAGCGTATAGGGGGAAATAGAAAAATAAAATGAAAAAAATAAAAAAGAATATTGAGCCGAAGTGGCGGAATCCCTTATTTTGGTAGATTTTAAATGGGATTTTCATAGGATTTACAACGGGAAATACTGGGTTTTCCAACCTGAATTGACAGTTTTCATCATATTGACCCCTTTGGGCAATCGTACTTGACCGCTGTTCATATAGTTCCCCCCCCTGTCTCGACTATATAAGTCCCAAGTGTCCCTCTCTTACCCACTCTCCATCTTATCCATCTTATCCATCTGACTCCACAATGCCTTCCTCGGCCCCCGTTCTCCGGCCTAAGCAGCCCAAGGAAATTCCCATCAGCTACGACATTAACATTCCCTACGTGGACGTCGACAAAAGATCTAAGATCTCAACCAATTACCCCCAATATCTTCCATCATGGGATCCAGTCTGGTTCGACCCCCTCACACCATTCACCTACAATGATCCAGCTCTGCGTGTGCGCAACAAGTCCAAGCCCAACCTCCTGGCAGGCGCAAAAGTCACAGACATCCAACCATCCATAGGCTCAATCATTGAAAACGTGCAACTCTCCAACCTCACCGACACAGCCAAAGATGAACTCGCCCTGCTCATCTCAGAGCGCAAAGTCGTCGCCTTCCCAGAACAAGACCTCATTGACGCAGGCCCAGATGCCCAAGAGTCCTTCATGCGCCACTTCGGCAAACCAAACTACCAGCCCGTCTCAGGCTCCATGACAGACCACCCAGCCTTCCACATCATTCACCGCGATGGCAACAAGGACGAGATTCAGCGCTTCCTCTCCCAGCGCACAACGACTACCCTCTGGCATCAGGATGTCAGCTACGAGATCCAGCCTCCAGGCTACGTCATGCTGGGCCTTTTGCAAGGCCCCGAAGTCGGCGGTGATACCGTGTTCGCCGCGACAGATATGGCGTATAAGCGACTTTCGCCGGCTGTGACGTCTTTCCTGGATGGGTTGAAGGTGACGCATTCGTCGCGCAAGATGATTGATCATGCTCGTTTGACGGGTGGTCTGATCAGGAAGGATCCGGTTGATACAGTGCATCCGCTTATTCGGGTTCATCCGGTGACGGGGGAGAAGTGCATGTTCTTGAATGGAGAGTTTATTACGAGAATTGATGGATTGAAGGATTCTGAGACCAAGTGGGTTTTGGATTTCTTGATGAACCATTTGGTTACTGGGCACGATTTCCAGGCTCGAGTGCGCTGGCAGCCTAGGACGATTGTTTTGTTTGATAATCGGTCAACAATTCGTAAGGATTTCCCTTTCCCCCCTCTGATTCGGACTTGAGGCTAATTTTTTTATTATTGCAGACTCGGCTATTGTCGATTACTTGGATGATGATTATGGTGCCAAGGCTCGTCATATCTTCCGTTTGATTGCTTTGGGCGAGAAGCCCATTCCGGTGTACGAGGATGAAGAGAATGTGGAATTTGAATAGATTGTGGAGTTTTACGTTAAATGGGTTGATGCTTTTGATGCTTTGAATTATTTTTTTGGAACACTTTTAGATTAATGGGACAGGCATTGTTTCGGGTTGCATGGGGTCTACAATAATTTTTTTGAGGCGAGAGAGAAGCATATGAACATTTAGGGCTATACTCCAGCATTGAACAGTTCGTTTTTCATTACCCACCCTCACGCCTAGAGTTACAAAGAAAACAGAAACCAAGCGACTCATCGCAATAAAGAAAATGTCAACCCGAATCCCGGGTCCCGAATTCCAGGAAATGCAGTTTGGCATGTCGCCATATTCAACAAAGGTACTCCGTAGATCACTGCAAAATATCATCGATCCGTGACCGCAACTCATGAGCGGCCTCCAACTGCTCCTTGCCAATGACATTGTTCTGCGTCAGAATCAGGAGCATCTCTGAGACCCGCTCGGCAACAATATCCGACCCGAACACCATCCCGCCTAGTCGCACGGTCTCCTGGAACCAGCCAGTCAGGAGGTACAGCAGATCCTGTGCAATATACCGGCGGTTGGACCCGTGGAAGGGGGCTTCATCGGTGTAGTACATGGTCTCAAGGACTGCGTACAGGGATTCGTGCGGAACGCCGAGATCCAAGAACAGATCCACCACCCAGGTAGGCGGGCCGACGTTCCGCTGGAACTCCAGAGAATAACGCTCGAGCATGGGGACAAGCTCGCGGATGGGGAATATCGTCTCGGACAAACGCAGGCGGCTTCCGAGACCGCGCACTTTGTCGATCACCGCTTCGTAAGGTTGCGGTGAGCCCCGCGCAACGGTGGCTTGATGTGTGCTGTCGATCATGTGTTGCCAGGTGGACTTGACGTCTGCAGCATTGCGGTGGTCGGCCTGGTAGAAGATTTGGAGACAGATGTCATGGTAGCCGGCTGAGTCGGCAAACTGGTTGAAGAGCTGCAATGTGTTAGTTAATCTGACTTCCATAATCATCATGCAGTGACAGAGCTTACTGTGCTGATATCCTTAATCGGACCATCTACATCCGCTAGGACCTCGCCCTTGCGCTCGTCAGCGATACGCTCATCATCCTTGAGTCTTTGCAAGAGGTCATCTTGGATATTGGCCACATCGATCATATTCGAAATCTCTTGCAGCAGTCGCTGCCTTGACTGGCGTCCCACGTCCGGTGTGAAGATGGAAGCATTGGCACGGGCTTGGCCAAGATACTCAATGCGGCGGTTCAATGGCAAGATGAAAGCGCTTTGGGCGAGGTGGAACTGGACTTGTGCAGTCTCGAAGAATCGTTGAGACTGAGCGTAGTATCGCCAGAGCAGATCCGCGTGGCCCAGATCATCATTCGACTTGCGCTGAAGGTAAGTGACCACAAAGGGCGACTGTGTCTGCAACAGCCGGTCGTTCCAGCCTTGCTCGAGGTACCAGTCATAAAGACTGGTGAGGAATACTTCATCCGCCGAGTCCGAAATGACGCCATAAGCCTCACCCTGGCGTTTGGCCACGATGGTTGGTTGGCCGTCGATCACGCCAGGATCGGATGCTGCCAGGGTATCCACTGAAAGGACGACCTTGAAAATTAAATCATAGCACTGCTTGCGGAACAAAAAGTACTCCTTGCGGGGGTCCTGGGTAAAGGTGAGAGGGTGACGGTATCCATTGGGGAAGGGAGTGCGAACCTGATCGGGGCGTCCATCCATGATCCAGGAGTAGGCAAGGTTGGCTTTGTCGGAGCGGGCGGCCACATTGAGCGCGAGCTGGATCGCACCTGGAAGGATATTAGCATAAACTATTGACGAAAGACCAATCACGCCTTACCTGCGAAGAACTGGTTGACAATAAAATTATCCACAGCTGAGACCAGGTAGTCCATAGGTAGGCAGTCTGCCACCTGCTGGAACAGGTGCAGACTTTCATTGAGCAGGTTGCGGCCAAGCTCTGTGTTGGCACCGGCCTCAGTCGCACGCTTGAGCATCTCCTGTGCCTTGAAGATAACAACATCTTCCGTGCTACAGAAGCTGCCGCATCTTCTTCGAAGTGCGTCAGCCACCGTCTCGACGTTGGACCCCTTGGCAATGTTTCGGTTGACAATCCCCTTAACCAACTCCTTGGCGATATCGTGACCCTTGCTAGAGCTAAACAACTCCTCGAATGTGAGGCTGAGGAACTTATCCTGGGATTCGATTGGCAAGGTAGCCACAATCTCATCGACTCTCTCATCGAATAGCACAAGAATGAATGAAATGCCCTCAATTGTGTGAGAGACCAATTGAACAAGTGAATGTAGAGCTCGGTGCTCGGCTTGCAGTGCTGTTTCTTCGGTCTTTGTATTCATCCGATTAAGTGCATCGGGTCCGCTGAGCCCCTCGATAAAGTTCCTGTTCACCTTGAAAAACTCTTGCAACGAGGAGAGGTCGTGCTGGATGGTCTGCAGTTTGACGGAGCTCACGGACGCTGAAACTGTTTGAGCGCCATTAGCTCCACTGCCCACCTTTGCGATTCTCTCCTTCCAGATAGACCGCAACAGACGGGAGATATAAAGAGCAATGCCCGCGTGTCGCGGAGAGGGCTGCACTGCATCAAGGGCAGATGTCGTTCCATCCGCCACAGCATTCTCATTCAGGTGGGCCCGACCTCCTTGCTCAATGAAGAACTGGCGTGCCAAGTTCAGAACATCGGGGTCGGTGATTCGAGTCATTCTTTGATCAGGGGACAATTCCACTCCCTGGCCGCAGGCAACTGCGAGTGCAGTCGCTAGCGCCTCGCTGCGTCCATAAAGCTTGATGAAGTTTCTTCCTTCGCCTTCCGGGCCTTCATCACGGCTTCCACCGTTGCGGAGCAAAGCCGCAAATATGTCCACCAGACGGCGCCGGCGGATCAGATGAACACCGCCGTTCGTCAAGATGGCAATCTCTGCTGTTGGATGATCGAATTGAACAGCCAGCTCATTGGTCACTGACGAAGGTGGCGATACCAAACCAATGTCTTCCGCTTTACCTCCCAGGTCCAGGACGATTGCCGACTCGGCGTCTTTGTTGCCATTGGTCGCATTATCCTGCACATGTGCCACCCGACCAGAGTCAGGGGTCGAGATGAAAAGGGTGTCCATCTTCTGGAGGGGATCCTTTGTGGTAAAACAGAAGAAATAACCCGGGGAATATCGCTCGGCGAGTCGCGTGGGTGCTAATGTGGTGATCTGACCAGCAGAGGGCGCGATTGCGCCGATAGGAGAGCCTGACGCATTCCCACCAGGAGTAATATAGACAGGCGGCGTCTTCACATGCAATGCCTGCATACTTGTAGGGGGGTTGGTGCCGTTAGACGCAGGGCCCCAATGGTATGAACCAGTGGCGCTCAGATAGATGCGGTAACCGGTAGCAGTCGTCGCGACCAGATGGTACCTCGAAGCTTCTGTAGCAGGCACGGGACTTATCGATACAATTTTGACTCTGGGATTGAGAGTCTCATTCGAGGTGATGATGTGTCCAATGTTGGAGTAAATATCGATGGCGCGTTTAGTGATGGCGAGTGTCAAGCTGCCTTCGGGTCCAAGATGGAAGACACGAATCGTAGACGCCGATGAAAGAGTGTAAAGCAAGTTTCGGCTTTCGTCGAGTGCCATCTGGACTATACTCTCAACCGAGCTCTGTGCGAGGTTGGTCAGGCTCATTGATGGCCTGAAAGCCAACAGGCGCGAACTGGTATGGTTCACCCTGCCACACCGTCCCTGGAACCACCTTTCCTCCTGTTGGTAGGTAACCTCGTGCACATCGGTATCAGACGATCCACCGAAGAAAATGCGCCCAGTGGAATCAGAGGCCGCGAAAACATTTATGTCCAAGCCGCGCACCGAGACCGACATTCCAGTGTGGTACAGAGAGACTTGCTGGCCCCCGCTGGGTGTCTTTTCATATCCCATTCCCAGGAGTATGATGTCTGCCGTCGTGGAGATCACTAGCAAGTGGGTGATTGCGGGTAAAAAGACTCCCGGGCGTGGCCTCGTCAATTTCACCGCGTTGATACTGTTAGGCTGGTCTTCAAAGCCCACGAGCTGCGGGTTTGGGTGGGTGAAATCCCAAATGTACAATGCGTTGTCAATGGCCACCCACGCGTGGTTCAACTCGGCAAACAAGCCCATGCTTGTCGAGACTTGTGCGCGATTGTATTGGTCGAAAATCTGGTCGGGGATGTCGTACATCTTGACTTTTTGGAAAGGTGCCCATGATTGGGCCCCAGGGATGTTGTACTCTGAAGAAGAGCCCTCTGCTGGTGGTTAGCGTGATCCAGACGGCTCTGACGAACGTGTTCTTACGTGACAAGTAACTGTCCAGGTCTGGATAATTCGATTCGCTCAGTAAAGCACTGTTAATCGTGCGCGCTCCGCGCTCCTCGGTGCTCACTGTCTGATTTTGAGTCTTTGATGCTGCTGGGGGAAGCTTCGGCATGGGGGTCTGGGGGATTTGCGTCTGCGACTGCATTGTCGGCATCGGCGACCTGGTCGGAAGAGGTCTCGGTCCAGTGGGCGCCGGAGTCTGAAAGTAAGCTCCAGGAAGGGGTTTCTGTGGTGTCGCCGGAGGGAGATTTGTTGGAAGAGTCGGATACGACATGGCGGCGGTTGGGAAAAACGGAGAATCCCCCGCTAAAAAAATCACAGGGAGCTGCAGTGGAGGTCGGACGAAAAAAATAGAGGGACAAAAGGGTGGGTATTCACGATGAATGCAGGTCTTGGGAGGGAGACTGGATTTATTGAAGGTCTTTGCGAAAAGAGAGAGTCAACACCGAGGACGCACAGACCATTTGAGATCTTCCGCCTTCTGCTTTCTATTGACGTTTGGGTCTGCTCTTATTCCCAATTGTCTATTACTATTGTCTCAACAATGTTTCAATCAATTCGTGTTGCCTTACCGGCTCGCCTTCCAGCTCGTCTGGTTAGGTGGAATTCCACTGGTCCCGTCCTGCCACCTTTGATGGGCACACTACGGACTGATCTGAAGACTGCCATGAGAGCCAAGGATACCACTCGGTAAGATATCTGGTCAATATTCTTGACTCCAAGCTCATGGTTAGGCTCAACGTGCTACGTGCCTTGATCTCCGAGACCAACAACGCCGCAAAGACTGCCTCCCCGATCCAGACAGATATTCAGCTCCTGTCTCTCATCCGGAAACGCTTGAACGCTACCAAGGATGCCGCAAAGGAGTTTGAAACCGCCGAGCGACTTGATTTGAAGGAAAAAGAGGATGCGCAGGCTGTAATTCTGGAAGAATACGCCGGTCACGTCAAGACTCTTCCCTTGGCCGAGATCGAAGGAATCGTGACCACCGTGATCAACGCCATGGTTGATGCCGGCGAAAAGCCCAACCCAGGCACTGTCTTCAAGACTCTCTTCGCTGAAAATGGTCCGCTAGACGGAAAGCCGGTGGACAGGAAGAATGAAGTTGCTCCGGTGGTGCAAGCAGCGCTCAAGAAAGTGGTCTCTTGAGTTTACGATTCAGCCATCGTCTTGTATATTAATGTCACATTAGCCTCAGAGGCAGTCAATTATCATTATAATTCACAAAAGAAACGAAGCTAACACCAATCAAACGCCAGTCTACCAAAACTTATGAGTAGAAGAAAGCCGCTCCTCCAAGAGATGTCATCAAAACGCCCAGCCACAACCACCGGTTTGGGTCGATCAATTGGTCCCTGCTGATGAGATAGAATCCGGTGTCGGATGGAACATCTCGCTTGGCCTTGTTTCCCGTAGGGTTGGGATTCAATGTCTTCGCAGGGAGCATCTTCGGTTGCTCGTAGGCGATAAACATAGGATGGACCTTGGAGCCGTCTGCTCTGGTCAATTGGAGGCGTTTGGTATCGTGATACTTGTCGATGCCGACGGAGAACTCCTGCATAGCGTGAGATTGAGAACAGAGATGGAACCATGTAATGGATCCTTGAGTATATATTCACCTTGAAGCGTTCAGTGGTGTTGAAGCGTGTGTATTCACTAATGTCCTTCCGGCAAGGATCCGACAACAACTGGCGACCATCCACAGCATTCGGCGTCAAAGTCAGTGAGCCGTTGGCAAACACAGCGTAAGAGCCGTGCTGCCACTGCATGATACCCCCGGGGCATTTCGGGTCGGCGGCTACTGCACGTTAGCTCACGTCGGAGGCGGATCTATACAAAGAACTCACGGTTGGAGATTGCACGATAGTAGGCTGATTCGTAGTTTCCATCACTATCAAATGAATACGAGATGCCGGTCAGATTGGGCTCGAGAAGTCTGTCTTCTAATGGGTCGTAAAATCCCTGGTGCACGTTAGTCCCATCCGGCCCCATTTGTATACTTCGACCTACCGGACCAGTAATAACCTGACGAGACTTAGTAGTCCATGTTCCAACCAGATCGTTGACATTTGCCAATGCAACTGTCGCCAGCAGGCTCCAAATCCAAATCATCTTGAGGTTGTCAAAGGGAAAAGTGTTCAGAAAGGGCGTATTTGAAGGGCGCCCTTCCTTCGGGTGGAGACCACAACAGAGCCCAGCAATGCCCTTATCATTATCGTCTGGAATGAGACTTCCCCCTCACAACCACCAAATGGCCTTTCAAGCAGCAAAGCGCGACTTGCGCAAAAGGATGCGCTCGGCGCTGTCGGCGCTGTCTACAACATCTATTATTCAACAATGTCAGAATATTTATTTCTCTCTCCCTCATCCTTACTGATATCCCCTCAGCTACCACTGCTACAACCAAGTTCCTGTCGCTGGCTGAATACCAGAACGCCAAAAGCATCGCGGTATACCTTTCCATGCCTAGCGGAGAACTTTCTACGACAGGTATTGTGCGCGATGCGTTGCAGAGTGGGAAACAAGTTTACATCCCATACATTTATACTAAAGACTCGGTTTCGGTGATGGACATGCTTGCGCTCAGATCCATGACGGAATTTGAGTCACTCCAGCCAGATAGATGGGGCATCCCGTCCCTTCAAGCTACACAAATTGAAGGTCGCCAGAATGGGTTGGCAGAGGGCTTAGATCTGATTGTGATGCCGGGCATGGCCTTCGATCGCGGGTTCCGACGTCTGGGTCATGGCAAAGGATATTATGATCATTTTTTAACGCAATATTCGAAACAGACCAGCAAAATGCCATTCCTTGGTAAGAAACTCAAAACAACCTGTTTATTTCCCGACTGAACTCCATGGTAGTTGCCCTATCTCTCCAAGACCAATTGCTCTCCGAGGAGATTCCGGTGGTGGATCATGACTGGCTGGTCGATGCAATCGTAGTCGGCGATGGTCAATGCTTGGATCGCGGGGTGTGCAAATAGAATGAAAACGAGCGATAGTTCAAACGGCTTGAATCAATGAAACATTGTCTCCCTTGAGGAGGATCTGGCCTGCGCGTGGGGTTAGCTCAATCCCGGTACTGTAGCTGTTTCATTCGTACCTAACGGCCTGCGCTTTTCCTCCTCTGTCTTGGTAGCCAGGCGCACTTCCACGGCATCGTCGATAACAAGGTTCATGAACTCGTCAAATCCCTATCAATTAAACCTGTTAGCTCAACGAACGGCGATAATCATTCTCGGAGCCACGTACGCGGATCTTCCCCTCAATCCTGAAGGCAAGCTGTTCATAGAGCCATACTGATACAGTGTTGCGCTTCTGCAGAAGACTGAAAATGAAGTGGATAGGGGCCAACAAAGTCTTTCGGCCAGCCATGATGTGTGTTGGTTGGATACACTGCGTCGGGGAGGTTGTCAAGGTGAAGAAAGCTCTGGCGGGCGGTCTGCGATTTGATTACCGTAATACGGGTTATCTCGTCACGGCCACCATCCCACCTTCAACTCGCCCTCTTTGTCAACCACCCTCTCTTGAATGACATATTGCTGAGCCTGTTTTAATTTAATTCAAAATGGCCAGCAAGGAAGCCGGGCAGGCATTCGCGCCGGTCCTGGCGGCTGTCGCGACAATGCAGGGAAATGTGTCTAGGTCCGAGAAGACTCAGGCTCACGAATTCCTTGAGAAGTTCCAGAAATCGGTAAGGAGATTGCGCTTATGCTGAACATTCTGTGTTAACTTCCCCATAGATTGAGGCTTGGACGACTACCCATGCTCTGTTACAGGCACCCGATGTACCCATCGAGGCCAAGTTGTTCGCGGCAACTACATTGAAAGGAAAAGTAAGTTGGCTCTGTACTACGTGATTTGGCTCTCTCTCTAATTGCGCAGATTATCTTTGATCTTGATCAACTACCCCCCGACTCCGTATTGGCACTGCGAGACTCTGTTTTGAACCTCCTAGTCGCATTCGCGCCGGGCCCGCGCCCCATCCAGACCCAGCTATGCGTTTGTTTGGTCAGTCTGGCGATTCAGATGACCGCATGGAAAGATGTGCTTGCGACTGTTGGCTCAGCTTTAGGAAACAACGCTGGAGACTGCGTGCTTGAGTTCTTGAAGATCTTGCCCGAGGAAGTCACTGAGGGGCGCAAGATCAACCTCAGCGTTCGTGTAACCGGGTGTCTGTCTATAAAGGATTTAACTAATGCTCTCAACAGGAAGAGGAACTGCTCGAGAGAACTATGGAACTGCTTGAAGGCAATGCCGAGCAAGTCTTACAATTGCTGATTCAGTATTCGCAGTCATCGCGTAAGTCTTGGCCAGCCATCCTTCACACTTATGGTGACAGGGGACCGGAAACTGACATTAAAACAGCCGCGGCTGCAACAAATCCTCGTCTTATCGACTGTATCACTTCGTGGCTCCGTGAGATCCCTGCGACGAGAATTGTTGAGTCACCCCTCATGGATGTGATCATCAAGGCGTTGGACGATGATGCTTCCTTCGATGCCGCTGTCGACTGTGTCTGCACTCTCTACCGTGATACTAAGGATGTGGACGAGTCAGTACCTACTATTCAGGCGCTCTACCCGCGACTCATGGCTCTTCGGCCTAAGATTGCCGAGACCGCGGAGGCCGAGGATCTGGAGGCCTTCAAGGGTATCACGAGAATATTTGCTGAGGCCGGTGAAGCGTGGGTCGTCCTTGTTGCACGTCTGCCAAGCGAGTTCCGAGGCCTCGTCGAGGCTCTCCTCGAATGCTGCGCGCGCGATTGGGAGCGCGATGCGGTGTCTCTTACTTTCATTTTCTGGTTCGAACTCAAGCAATATATCACCCTGGAGCGTTACAACGATGCGCGTGTGAGCCTCCTGCCTATATTCTCGCAGCTTGTGGACATCATGGTCAAGCACCTCGAGTTCCCCAGCCCCGAAGAAGGAGAGACTGATCTCTTTGCTGGAGATCGTGAGCAGGAGGAGAAGTTCCGCCAATTCCGCCACGCCATGGGCGATGTTCTTAAGGATTGCTGTGCTGTTGTGGGCGTCAATGATTGCCTTGGTAAGATTTACCAATTGATCCAACAGTGGGTTGCCAAGTATGCCTCACAAGCCAGTAATGAACATGTTCCCCACTGGCAGGAGTTGGAGGCCCCTCTATTTGGTCTTCGCGCAATGGGTCGCATGGTTGATCCCGAGGAGAACACCATTCTTGGCCAGTTGATTCCTCTCATCGTCCAGATTCCCGATCAGGAGAAAGTACGATTCCAGGCAATTATGGCGCTAGCCCGCTACACGGAGTGGACTGCTCTTCATCCAGAGACGCTGGAAGCGCAGCTCAACTACGTGATTTCTGGATTCCACCATGCCTCTCAAGAAGTTGTGCAAGCCTCCGCTCTGGCCTTCAAATTCCTGGGCACGGATTGCCAAAAGCTTCTGGGGGGCCATATCGCCCAACTTCACACCTTCTTCGAGTCTGTTCTTGACAAGCTGAAGCCTACTAGTCAGGAAGAAGTCGCTGAAGGTGTTGCGGCGGTGGTTTCGGTCCAGCCCCAAGAGAAGATTTATGAATCTTTCAAGATGTTCTGCGACCCCATCATGGCCCGAATCATGAATCTAGCCAACAGCGCCCAGACCGAAGAAGGCCAGCGAGCTGTGGCTGATCACTTGCAACTAATTACTATATTTGTGCAAGTGGTGACTCCTATTGTTCCCCACGGAGAAGAAAATCCCGCCGTCAAATACTGTGGAGAGATTCTTCCCATCATGACCACGATTGTCATGAACTTTACGTCTTCCACGCCAATTCTCGAGCGAGTGTGCCGATGCTGGCGATACATGATAATTTCTTACCGTACCGGCATGATTCCTTTGCTGCCGGCTCTGGCTGAGAGCATCGCGAACGGCTTCCAGGCGTCGCGTGAGGGTTGTTTCCTGTGGGCCACAGATGCAGTGGTCCGCGAGTTCTCTGACGGCGCTGAGTATGTTGATCAAGCCACCAGCGATGCTGTGTTCCAATTCTACGAGCAGCAGGCCATTGCTTTCTTGCGTATTCTCAACGATCTTCCCCCTGAGAGCTTGCCGGACGTCATCGAAGATTTCTTCCGTCTGTCCTCCGATGCTGTTCGATACTACCCCAAAAAGTGCATCAGCTCCTCGCTCTCCATTCCTATCTTCTCCGCTGCCCTCAGTGCCCTCACCCTTCAACAAGTGGATCCCCTCATCGCAACTCTACATTACTATCGGGATCTCTTCGGATTTGCATTTGATAAGCCTATGGTCTCCGAATTCACCAGCCCCGAAGGCCAGCCTTACATCACTCCGCCCGAGGTTCGCGAGGCTGTGAAGGCGTTGGTCATTTCCCAAGGTCAACCTTTGGCACAACGCGTCTTGACTGGCATGATGTTCACCTTCCCTGGTGATGCCTTTCCCGACGCGTCTGGGATCATCATGACCATGTTCCAACTTTTCCCTCAGCAAACTGGTGTCTGGCTGCAGAGCACTCTGCAGATGCTCCCCGCCGGCTCGATGAAGTCAGGCGAGGCCGAGCGTTTGCTCAAGAATGTCTCCGACAAAGTTCAATCTGGCGAGACCCGCAAAATCCGTGTCCTTCTCCAAGGTAAGTTTGGTCTTCTTCTTTCATCTCATATATTCTAACCCCCCGAGCAGACTTCACCAATTCGTACCGTCGCCGCAACGTGGCACCCCGGGACGGACTTGGCCGACTGGAGGCCACGCGATTCCGATTCAGCGGTTGAGATCCCGTATGTCTTACTTACCAGTGCCTAGCGGTACTCAAAAGAAACCCCCACGGGAGCATTTGCACATCAAGGTGTTAGTCCTTTGCTATTAACGCGCCATGTGGTACGATGGCACGAATCTCGGTCTCGTGATGAATTATGATCTGCCGGTGCGCCGACCTGACCAGCAATCTCTGGCTTCCACAGTAACTACCAGTAGGGTGCGAGCTCGACTAGGTAGACATTCATAGATATTCGGAACTCATGTTCGCATAGAGATGCGAAGCAGTCTCCGTGTGCGGGTATGTGACGAGCAATGAATTATTCCAAGGTTGATAGTCTGGATATGATTAGTTTGTAGCGATCAAGGTATCTCCCTGGTGATAGCGCTTTTTATGTTCTCTATTGAATAGCCTACTTTATCCATGATGCGACTTCAGGACGAACTTTAGAATGACTGCTTGAGTGCTATGTAGGTCAGAAACTACTTAAGTATACCTAAGTACTTCTAAGTTGTAGAGCGTTGAGAAGATCCCATATCTATCTATCTATAGATACTTTAAGTACCTCTCAACATCGTCAACCTCCAGGGTAAAAGCCTTAATGAATTGTATCTATATATTAAATTTTACTACATACTAACAACTGTTGAACAAATTAACACGAACCCGATAAAAGGGAAATGCAGAGACGTAGAAGTAGCACTCATTTCCGGCTTTCTCTCGCCAATAAAGTCACCTCCGCCACCCCACTGAGAGTCTCCGCACTTCCCCCGGACGCCTCTGACACAGTTTGCGACTCTCTCTTGTCTTCGGTCTTGGACATAATATTTCGCTCATGGCATAAAACAAAATGGAGGACGGTCAACCCTCCAAGAGACGGCGACGCAGTCGCAAGGTCCTCTCCGATCGCAAGTTCGAATGCACCTTTGAAGGCTGTGGGAAGAGTTACTCGCGCGCCGAGCATCTTAGCCGTCATGCGCTCAACCATACCCCGAAACAGATTTATCGTTGCGACTTTCCGAACTGCTATCGATCCTTCGTGCGCCAGGACCTTTGCGCTCGTCACCGCGAGAGACACTCGACCAGTGGCTCCCAACTCCAGAAACGCGACCAGTTCGAAAATGACTCCAAAACCTCCCCTTCCTCGTCGCCCGCGATCACCTTGCCGGAATACTTCGTGAGCTCCGAGGAGCCTAAGCCAGTCTCGAGCTATCCTCTGACCACCGGCGTGGAGAGCGAGATAGTACCGCAGTACTCCGATTTCCCCGCCGTACTCGACCAGCCTGATAATTTAATCGATCTCGATTCCATGTCATACCCGATCTTCGGTGGGGAGACCTACAACCGATCACCGTTTGCTATGGCCGATGATTTCGCAGCTTGGCTGTTCAGTGAGCCTCTCGCGCCTCTGGGGTATGGAATGGTTCCGCTGGTGCAGAACCAGTTCTACATGAATGAGCCTCCGTATAGTAATGACAACTTCTGTGCTGTCACCCCACAGCATCCAATGAGTGTGACGAGTATTTTGGACCCGGGAACACCTCCAGCCCTTATCTCTGAGGAAAAGCGCCAAGAGCTACTCGTACTAATGTCGAGCCGCTTCAACGAGGCTGCATATGCAGCAGGCGCAAAAAGAAAAGATGCCCTCATGGATGGAGATTTGACTAATGACCGACACGTTCTGAGCCTGCGGATGATGCAGACATACATTGGTTCTTATTGGTACCACTTTCATGCACAGCTGCCGATCTTACACCAGCCTACTTTCGTTGCCGATCGTACCCCCAATCTGCTATTACTGGCCATAATTGCCATTGGCGCCGTCACCTTGGACAAAATCCATGGACAGGCAGCCACAGAGGCCGCGGCGGAATTGGCCAGCTTCATTGCGTGGCATCTGCGCTGGGAGATCTTCATGGATGCTGACTTTCGACCCCCAGCCCGACTGTGGGTCTTTCAGTCTCTGCTGCTCTTGGAGGTATACGAGAAGCTGTTCTCTACGCGTGCCCTGCACGAGCGTGCACACATCCATCATGATACAACGTTAACCCTCATGCGTCGAGGCAGTTCTCTGATCGGCAGCTCGTCATTCGACACTCCCGAAACCAAGGAAGAGGACGAGTCATGGTCAACGTGGATCAAAGCAGAGGCTACTCGCCGAGTAGCATTTGCCGCATTCGTGTTAGACTCTACGCACGCTACGATGTTCGGCCACTCCGCCAAAATGGTCGCCCATGAATTACGCCTTCCTCTTCCCTGTGACGAGGCTCTATGGGCAGCCACCAGTGCGGCCGAAGTAGCCCGTGTCCAGTCCAGCTTACAGTCTCACGGCGTTCGACCAACCATGTTCTTAGACGGTCTCAAACGCACCTTGAACGGGCAACCTGTCCGAACAAACGACTTTGGTCGAATCATCCTCATGTCTGGTCTCCTCAGCGTATGTTGGCATTTGAACCAAAGAGATCTGCAAATCAGTTCCCTCGGTGTAGGCCAGACTCTCGGGGGAAGAGACAAATGGCGCACCTCCCTCCTCCGCGCATTCGACAACTGGCGTCGTGATTTTGACGAAGCCCTCGGGCCATCAACCTCCGAGTCCCGCAATGTTCTCCATGGATTAGCACACATGGCCTCTCATGTCGACATAGTCGATCTTCAGATCTTCGCTGGTGCCGGTCGACTGATGGGTCGTTCTATCACGGCCCGCGACCACCGCGCTGCCCGCGAAAAGACTGAACGCTGGGCCACTAAAGCCTCCGCCCGTGATGCCACGTTCTATGCCCTGAAATTCCTCTCTGTCTGTTTCCTAGATCCCACAACACATCCCGGCGAGTACGCCGCTCGCGATGATTACCTCCTCAATAGACCCTGGGTCATGTATTTTGCTGCCTTGGTAGTTTGGACTTATGGGTTTGCGTTGGATGGGCCACTTCGGCCACCACCCGTTCTGGCGACTGTTGCCGACCGCGAACACGACATGCAGACCTTCCTCCACCGCGTCGGCGAGATTCAAGAGCCGAATGAATTGGAGGCCATGACGGGTCGCAATGGGTGTCTTGGTTTGCTGATGATCTTGCGAGACTCATTTGCCAAACCCCGCTGGGAGCTGCTGGGCGAGGCTGCACGGCTGCTGGACAGCTGTATCACGAAGTTACAGTCATGAGCGGGCTGTTTTCATGTGTATATATAGATGTGTGTTCATATAAGCAATACGAATTAAGTACTAAGTATAAGTACTAGACAGAAGTACACAGTTGTACTACAGTAAGAGCCCCCTGTTGTTGTTGCCCTGACAACGACACGCCGATCCCACACCGATTCCCCCCCAGACCCTCACTTCGAATCGCATTCGCATTCTTGCTTCCATCACCCAGTCTCAATTCCATCCCATATATCAAAATGGTAAGAATGTTCTGATCTCGCGATGTGCTAATGTAATCCGGGGAGGCCCGTGGTCGGAACCTTGGAACTTCCCCCCTCTCTTGTTGCCACATTGTCTTGTTGTTGCACACATTCACAATGGCTAATCATTCGGACCAGGCCTCTACAAACTACAAAGAAGCGTTCTCACTCTTCGACCGTCGCGGCACAGGTCGTGTCTCTGGCGATCTCCTCGGCGACCTGCTTCGCGCCTGTGGCCAGAATCCCACCCTTGCGGAGATCGGTGACTTGGAGAAGTCCGTTGGTGGTGACTGTATGTCTCTCTCTCTCTGCCCTGTCTTTTTCACGTGCTAATCATAGTAGTCGACTTTGATTCCTTCCTCAAGGTCCTGAACCGCCCTGGTGGTTTCCGTGAACCCGGCGAGCCCGAAGAATATTGTCGTGGATTCCAGGTATTCGATAAGGATATGACGGGCTTTATTGGTGTTGGTCAACTGCGATACAGTATGTGATGATTTGGGACATGTCAAAACAGTCGCTAACTGGATCTAGTCTTGACGAATCTCGGCGAGAAGATGTCCGATGAAGAGGTCGATGAGTTGCTGAAGGCTGTTGATACCAGCTCCGGCGAGATTAACTACACTGGTAAGTTTGCACTTTTTTGATCCCTGAAGTGTGTCAAGATTGGGCACTGACTGTTTTAGATCTCGTTCGCACCATCCTCGCCAACTAATACCCGATATGATTTACGTTCGACATGGATATGGCTAGGGACGGCGTAGTGTTTTATTATCGAAATTCAAATGTATTCTTGGGTATCTTTTCACACTTCAGTTCAAACTTCACACGTAACATATACAGAGACTGTACTCTGTACTCCCGAGATCGAGTTAATTGTCAACAATCCACTCCCTCCACTGGCCGTCTTCCTCCTGACCCATTTTCTCAGTCTCAACCACCGACCCAGGAAGAAGATACAAGGGCTTCTGTTTCGGATCTTCATAATGCACTGCGTCAAGATGGTACCCGACTACAACACGACACCGCCCGCATCGCAGTAGGAGTCTCTTTTCAATGCCATCCTCACGGCGGATAAGGGTCGGCCGACGATCCGGAAGTAACGTTGACAGAAGGAGAGTCGTGTGCTGTGTAGGTACTTCTGAGTCCTCGTTGTTTTCCAATGGTAGGATTAAGGCTTTGTCTTTGCTTTCGCCGCCTCGGCGCGGGAGGGTGGAGAGTGTGCGTGTTGTTGCTAGCAGAAGGTGGTTGCAGAATTGGCAATGCTGCGTTCGGATTGGTAGACGATCTGCCATTTTTCACCCCCGGCTCGATTTCGTTGCACTTTCAGCTCTTTTTCTTTTCTGTTCTGCTGGGCAGGCGTGGTGTAGAATTCGGGTTGGAAGCTTCTGGTGTGGATGGATTGAGGTGATGCGAATGGTTGATGCTCTTGAAAAGCGTGGGAGTGTTGATGAGACGAGGACACGCTCGATGTGTAGACCTTGAATAATTTGTAAAATAAATGTAAAACGCTGTGATCTCAACGTCGAAAACGAAAGAGCTTGGAGAGTGGCAGAATTTGAGGGCGGTGGGCTTATCAGCTTTAAGACTCCGCAGGAGTGTACTTGTGAGCCTTCGATCTCTGAATGTCAATAATGTCTATAACTCAATCCTTGGAATCCAGACAGTATCCTTGAGTACTCCATTTAATGTTGATATAGATATTTGATATACCTTGGTTCTAGGTTATAGAGATCTAGAGTCTACTCCGATCCGTTGGCTATCTGAAATATCTTGAGCACACCACGCTAATTAAGCAAGACCCATGTCTTTATAGAATGCATCAGTCTGCGGTTCCCGACCCAAGAACTCAGTCAGTGTCTTCATCTCGTCCTGACTGCCACCCTTCTCAAGAACCTGGTACCTGTACCGGCGACCAGCAGCCTTGTTCATAGGGTCGTCCTTGAAGACAGTGTAGAACATGTCGGTCGAGTAGACTTGTGAGCTGCAAGTAAGTTAGCATTGAGCTTAAAATCAAGATTGGGGGACTGGGGTCTTACCTCAGGTATCCATAGTATCCAGCGTCGTAACCACCGATCAAGTGGCCAAATGTCGCTTCACCGTGGCCCCAGTCGCTACCGGCGCCAAGTGCTTCCGGTCCATCCATCTGGGTGATTTCTTGGCGGAGGCGGTTGTAGGTTGCTGATAGGGGAAGGGCTTCAATATCGGCGTGGCTCTTGGGTTCGTGGATGGTCATATCGAAGATACCGAAGTGGAGTTGGCGAAGGTTGAAGAGTGCGTCATTGATGTGCTTAGTACGGATCAAGTTGTCGATGATCTCGTTGGGGATTCGCTCAGAGGGCTTCTCGGATGTCGTCTTGCCGTTGCTTGTCTGCGCCTCTTGCCAGCTGGCCAGGTATTCCGGTGAGAGGGTGGAGTAGTGTCTGCTCAGAGAGCGCAGCTGGGAGGGGGTCCAGCACCAGTTCTCAAGCATTTGACTGGGCGCTTCGACAAAGTCGCGGACTGTGCTGGTGCCGTGGAAGCGGGAGTAAATTGTGCGCGAGACGAGGTCGTGGATACCGTGACCAAGCTCGTGGAAGAGTGTAACAACCTCGTCGTGCTTGAGGAGACTGGGCTTCTTGGGCTGCGGCTTGGTGAAGTTGCAGACCAGTGCAGTGGCGGGGAATCGGCGGTTGCCGTCCTTGTCGATGAAGCCGGGCTGGAGGTTGAAGTTGGCAGCGTGGCCGTACTTACCCTCGCGGGGGAAGAGGTCGAGATACAGGTATCCAACGAATCCACTACCTTCGCCTTCATCGTTCCAGACGCTGAAGACCTGCACATCCTCGTGCCAGACGATATCATTGCCCTTGCCAGTGGGGGCAATGGATGCACGGTCCTCGCCAGTGACCTCGACAAACTCAAGACCGAAGAGCTCCTCGAAAATCTTCAGCATGCCCTCGATGGTGGTTTGTAGGGGGAACCATTCGGCAATGTGCTGCTGGTCAAGAGAATAATCCTTCTCAAGCATGAGACGGTCGTAGTATCGGTGGTCCCACAGATAGTAGCGACCGTCAGCCTTGGGATCAGTGGCATTCTTCAACTGCAGCAACTTTTGGATCTCCTTCTTGCCACCATCAGTCAGTCTGGTTCGCAGATCACCCAAGAACTTGTCAACAGTCTCAGGTGTCTTGGCCATCTTATCCTCGATGCGGAAGGCAGCGTGGTTAGGGTACTTGAGCAAACGGGCCGCCTCGTCACGGAGCACAATTGCTTCACGGAAGAGCGGCACGTTCTGGTTACACTTGTTCTCATTGGCAATCATCACCTGCTTGCGGGTTTCAGGGTCATTGGCGTACTTCATGGTTGGGAAGAGGTCGGGGTACTTGAACGACAACCAAAGCTTGCCGGCGTTCTCACCCTCGCCCTTCTTCAACCCTTCAAGGACGTCCTTTGGTACACCGTCCAGTTGTTCAGGTGTAAACCAAATACCACCGTTCTCCTCGTTCAGGTTCTTCTGGAACTCAATGCTCAGCTGGCTCAGACGCTTCTTGATCTCCTTGAAGCGGAGTCTCTGAGCTCCTGCGGGTAGACCAAGACCATTACGGACAAAGTCCTTGTGTTCCTTCTCCAGTAGACGACGAGATTCCGGGTCGAGAGTCTCGTTGCGGCGGAGAACGGCGTCAACCAGGTTGAAGACATCCTCGCGCATGACGGCCTCGATGAAGAACTCATCCATCACCTCTTCGGCCTTGGAAGAAGCATCCCGAAGCTTGGAATCAGTGGATACAGCCTGATAGAAGCCCAGAATGTGGGCTTCCAATCCCATAACGTTGTCATTTTGAGCGAGGGGACGGATGATGTTGTCAAAGGTTGCGGCTTCGGGCTTGATCTCGGCCACGACCTTATCTTGGATGGCACGGGAGCTGGCGATCAAGCGCTCAGCGTCAGCGACCAAGGACTGCGGGGTCGCAGTGAAGACTGGCGGGGCCTGAGGTGGCTTGCGGAGGTGGGAGGGAGCCATGCTGGAGGTGGTCAAGAATCGTGCTGGTGTACGTAGATGGCCAAGCACAGATGTGAGGCGGAGACGGAGGAGGGGCGCCACAATGATGGCTAGGAGGACAATGAGGAGGTGACGAGCGGTGAAGGCAATGATGGTGGTGGGGGGAGGGGGGGGGGGGGGTGAGGAGAATCAGGCGAGCTGCGGAGTACACCTGGGCAACGTATATCTGCAGGTCTTGGCATTCGCGTGTCTTTTCCGACAGCACGTAAGGTACGAGAGTTGTCGGGTCAAACCTCTCTCACTATATAACTATCAAGTCGGAATATTCGGAATGTTCTCAATTTGATCTATGCTCGACATTTTCCTGTTCTAGTGGTAACAACAAATAAACAGAGCTGTCTTGGCTTCGTGTTATGTTTTGTATAGATGCAGAAGATGACGTCAAAAGCGCGCCATGTCGGCCTCGGCCCTACAATGTGTTGTCAAATGTAGGAGCCATTGCCTGATATTCTCTCTTGTTGCTCCATGATGCAGTGTCCCGAGTGTAAAAGAAGCGCAAATATGTACTTGTATCCCCTGTCAACCCTCATACACCTTGGTTTTATGCTTGTCCTACTCTGATGACAGAAGCTGCTTCTAAAGTTGGTGTTTCAGGCGCCGCTCTTTGAAATAATCCTCAAGGCGTTGCTTCTCGGACAAAGTGAGTTACCATTTTCCTTCTTCTTCTTATACAGCATCTGGTAAAGGGACCTACAAAACTTTCTGCGGAGAAAAACTGCATCTTGCCACCATTGCAAGGACGGGAGCTGATGGTTGCTGACCTGCAGATCGCCGAGTAGCGCCAAACTTTAGAACTCACTGGGGTATTGATCCTAACACTCAACATCAGTTGACCTATAAATACTCCTGACATATGGACCAATTCCCGCAAGGCTCATCACTCGTTCCAATTTCTCACTAGTTTAGCGGGAGAACGACCTCCCTTCGATAAGTAAGCCCACGTGATCAGATAGATCGGGAGCGAGCTGGGGTAAGTGTAAAGGCTGCCTCCGATATAGAACCTTGGAACATGAAGAGATTCTTAAACTTGCGTGGACAAGCTACTTAAGTATGTACATCTAAAAGATGAGATAGTAAACCGGCTGAAAAATGATATTACCATATCGGGCAATTGTTTGACCAATGAAAAAGGATTTGAATTTGCACTAGTCCAATATAGGCAAAAGTGAAGCCAATGACAAGCGACATAAATTGAGCTAGCCCCAAATAGGAAACTTTTTAACCAATGAAATAGCGTACGTGAACTCTCTTGCCATCTGAACTATACGGTGTCAGTGGAGCTTCATCAAGCTACAAGTAAAAATATAGGATAAATAGAAGAGACTGGATGTATATAAATCGCCTAGCAGTTCATTATCATTGTCTGCTCTAAAGCGAACCTCAAGAGGACCTTGGATTTTCTTCCTGTACGTTCCTCGTGACGCACGAACATATCACCTCTTCGCAATGGGACAGCAGCAATGCGACACACCTGAAGCAGCAGGAAGAAGAGAACCTCTTGAAAGCAGCCAAAAGGAAATTGATCATGAGTTTCCTTCAATCGCCAGGCAAAACGTGGAATTGGAAAGCCCAATCTATCCCACTGGTATGAGATTGGTCTTTATTTTTGTCGCCCTTTGCTTGACAGTCTTCTTGGTCGCCTTGGTTCGTAATCAAATATCTGTCCCGTGTCAAGATTGCCCTTGAGTTTATACAGAACCATTTACTTATGATCGAATTTTGACAGGACCAAACCATCATCGCCACCGCAATTCCGACCATCACCTCCGAATTCCACAGCGTGGAAGACATTGGATGGTATGGTAGCGCTTTCCTCCTGACGACCTGCAGCTTCCAGCTGTTTTTCGGAAAACTATACACTTTACTACCTTTGAAGTGGACTTTCGTTGGTGCTGTGTTGATTTTCGAGATCGGCTCTGCCATCTGCGGTGCTAGTCCGAATTCTGTCGCCCTTATAATCGGACGAGCTATTGCTGGCATTGGAGGCGCGGGAATATTCTCTGGCGCACTTATTATCGTTGCTAAGTCAGTACCTCTATCAAAGAGGCCAGCTTTCACGGGGATACTTGGTGCCGTGTGGGGTATAGCAAGTGTGGTTGGCCCTTTACTAGGCGGTGCTTTTACATGTGAGTTCAGTCAATCTATGACAGCTCCATTTCCCTCTATTCTTTTCTGACAACGACAAAAAATTGTAGCCCATGTCTCTTGGCGCTGGTGCTTCTACGGTATTTACTCCTTACCCATTGTATATCAAAGTTCTCGGTGTGAGCTAACTTGGTTCCAGTTAATCTTCCAGTTGGTGCCGTAGCCATCCCGGTCATCATCCTTTTTCTCTCTTCACAACCACCTGAAAAGCAGCTGAAGCGAAATGCATGGTCTGTGATCAACCAATTCGATCCCCTTGGGACAATCCTGCTCGTCGCCAGCATCATTTGTCTATTGATCGCACTTCAGTGGGGCGGAAGCCAATACTCCTGGAGCGACGGGCGCGAGATTGCATTGTTGACAGTATTCGGTGTGCTATTCTTTGCCTGGGCCGTGGTGCAGTGGCGAATTGGCGACAATGCTACTATACCGCTTCGTATTCTCCGACAACGCACAGTTGCCTTTTCGACCTTCTATATTTTCTGTGGAAGCGCATCTTTCATCTTGCTCATTTATTATTTGCCGATTTGGTGAGTGCTGGATTCTAAATTTTCTTTTTTCTTGTGTTTTATGAACATCCATTGATCTCGAGGAATACAAAAGGTTTCAAGCAATCAAAGGTGACTCCGCCAACCAGTCGGGAATTCATAGCCTGGCAACTGTGTTAAGTGTCGGTACGTATACTTCATGCTTCTGCCTCTCCATTGAGTAGTTCAGGGCGACTGACAACATATTAGTGGTATTTGCTATTGGCAGTGGCCTGGGTGTCACCCTTGTGGGGTATTACACCCCATTCATGATTGCAGGATCCATGGTAATGGCGGTTGGAGCGGGCCTCCTCCTCCTGTTCAAAGTCGATACTCCTCTATCGATGTGGTATGTGACCCACTAACAAGAAATATCCAGAATTGCCTTGCTGATCCATTCTAGGCTCGAATTTCAAATCGTGTTTGGTGCAGGGGCTGGTATAGGACTCGAGCTCCCCAATATTGCTGTCCAAACGGTTCTTCCCGAAGAGGATGTCTCTATCGGGACATCTTTGGGGGTCTTCGCTCGTTCTCTTGGAGGCGCCATCTTCGTATCCGTGGGACAGAATGTTTTCAGCAACCACATTGTCTCTGGCATGATCGCGCGGGTTCCTCAAATAGATCCATCGGTTGTTCTTCAAGCAGGAGCAACAGATCTTCAGCAAAGAGTGAGCCAAGTTATTGTTAGTTTGGGTCTTGATAAAGACGTATTGACTCGGGTGTTGGAAGTCTACAGTGATGCCATTGTTCAGACATTTATGGTCGCCTTGGTGACAGCCTGTATATCAATAATTGGTGCCCTCGGTGTCGAGTGGCGTACAGTGAAAGGCTCTTCCAACACGCACAGCTCTACGCAAACAGTTGGAGGTGAATGAGGTCTCGAGTCAAACATCCGTGCACATGTTTGGGTCATAGGGAAACTGGTCCATTGCAGCAGAACCACAGTAGAACAGTTAAAATAGGGTGTAATATTAGAATGAATGTTTTGTCAGAAGCTTTTAAATGGCCCTCTTTCTAAACTCTCTCATATAAACACAACCTCAAAATTCTAATGAAGCATATTGACATGGAGGAACTCCTCAAACCAAATATCAGATGGAAATCCACCCCCGAAAGGCTCAAAATCGATCTCGGCGCCTCCACCTTGTACCAGAGGATAGCCGTATTGAGATATACGCCTACCTGGGGACCCAGGAAAGTCTGGGATCGCGTGGGATGGCATCTGCATCTCAGCCGAAGAGCCACCTAGAGACCCCGTTTGCGTTTGAGCTGCGGGCACTAACGACCCTAGGTAATTCTCGGTACCAGGGACTCCATGTGATGTTCCCTCATCTGATGTAGATGCTGTTCGTGAGATATGAGAGTGAAGCCACTCCTTTACCAGAGGCATGATGAGGAACGACCTACTCAAGGAGTTGCGCTCATCTGTCGTGATGAGACGTTTTGAAATGAGCACGAGCTGCTCAATGTATGGATTCAGGCGCAGTTGATCAACTGTGATGAGGCCATTCCACCTCGACACGGACGACCTGATAGCCTTGTCCAATTTCGTTAGGATTATGACTGCATATATCAGGCGACCGCCATAGATGTGCGGTGGCAGAGCAAGCATGTCGGATATTGAAAGGCAGATAAAGGTGTCTAGAAGCCCTTGTGCAGCGAGTGTGACGGCACGGAGCATGGACACATGAGATGGGCTTGGAGCTTCTGTATGGACGAAGTTACACGACTCCAAGGATTTTCCAGAGAAGGGCGCTTTAAACTCATCCAAGTTGTGGTTGACATGCAAGGCCAGCTCGTGAATATACAATGAGCTGGCAAATCTGTTGAACTCGACAAGAGCTAATTCATGTAATATCGTCAGCACTTTACATGTCATGGCATGGAGTAACAAGAAAGAGACTCACATTTCTCAAGTGAGTTGAATTGACCAAGAGGCGGCCAGTCAACCTGAGACTGAAAATCTTTGACGACCATCGTTGTTTTCGGGTCCCGTAGAGATACCGATTTTCCAGGATCGCCCAAGAACAGCTCTTCGCTGACATCTTGACAGTGATGCTCTGTGGTCACAAGTTCACAAAGAAAGGAATCTGTAGGGGATGCCTTGCTTTGCTGTAAGTCATGGAGGTATTCATCGAGCTTGGAGTTCCAATTCGTTGGATTAGGGCGTCTCAATATCAAAGAGAGACTAGCACGCGGTCAGCTGGTTATTTTGCCAACAGCCAGGCAATATGAATAGAAGTACCTTGCCGACAGGAGGAAACAACCAAGCCAGGCTCGCTGCGCTTCTGTCCGATTCCACGTATGATCAACTCCGTCGGGAGCTTTTGATCCTTCAAGGCGATCTAGCCCAAGATCTATAGCCATAGTTAAAGCCACAGAAGCCAGCTGGGTTTGGTTCATCTTTATGTAATTGTCAGGCGCTCTGTACCAGAGCGAGGCGACCTGCAACGCTTGGACGAGCTCCAGCGACTTTTCACCATTCTTGATTGCACTTTCTACCAAAAGCCCTCTGAGCTCAAGTGCCAATTGTCTCTGCTGGTCCATCGTACAATACCCAGCCGAAGCGACGCTTAATATGGACAGAAACAGCAATGGCTTTGTTTTTCGCGCATATTGAGCCGTTGTTCCAGGCGGGAAGACGACAACGGGACATTTAGGGGCAAACTCATCGATGTACCGATGGAATACTTCTTGTGCCGTCTCCGAACTGAAGACAGCATCGACCTTGCAGTTCAATCGATGGCACAAATCCCCAGAAGATTGGTGCAAATCTGTCCTCGTTAATCAAAATAGCCAGAAAGATGGAAGGTAAAATGAAAAGGCCGGGCTGAAAATGATTCGAGATGAGGACTCACCAGGACTTGCTTGATCAAACCCCTGCAAAAATCTGTCAGATGGATCAGTCCCGGCTCTGGAATTGATTTGAGGCTCTGTGCGATCACTGGGAATCGATGGCCTGGTCATTTCTTGGGGTCGTGATGCCTGGCTAGACCTAACAGGCGAAGTAGAGGCGGGCTGCGATCCCACTCTTTTGCTACAACGATATCTCTGGTCAGTTATTGGGGCAAGCAGATCGTGGGACCCTGGCGTATTTGCATGGCCCACATGGGTTGTGTGGTCTGTCAAATGCGCGTAGCGTGCATCGTTGGGTAATGTCTGTGAGGGAGTCCCTTGTGATTCGGACTGCACTTGGTTTGTGTTTAGCGATGGCCGAGAGACAGCAGCAGAGATAAGCACTGGACTTTTGGGTCGATTAGGTTGTAATTTGAATTTCAGGAAAGCCATCGATGAGTGTTTGAAGTCTCCAGATGTCGGAAGAGTACTCTGTACGTGACGTAGACCCTGGAATTTCAAGCTAATGACATAAGCCTGATGGTTGTCATCAATTGATCAACTCATAGGGATTGAAGAGATTGAAGAATAAAACAAGCCTAAATAGTAAAACCTGTGAGCTCGATTGGTCCCACTCTCGTGTAGGTTGGCGATGTTACGACCAACGCGCACGGACTACACAGGCTAGACATGTGATAGCCAAGGCTCCCCACTGTTTTTCAATGTTTATTTCGACTTTCAACTACTCTGGACACTCTTATACTGATCATGATTCGGAGAAAGGATGCAAGTTCGTTTCTAATTCATAAGATATTATCTAGTGCGCCGAAAAGCCGCTTTTTAAAGAGAGAAAAATAATAACACAAATGACGCCCCCACCAATGCAAACATCGTTTTCACTTAAGCAGCATCCGCAGTGGGGATGGGCTCGGGGATCTTGGTGACCTGCATACCAGCACGAATGATGCGCTGGCCAGTCTCGTCACGAACGTACTCGGAGTTTTCCTTCTGAGCACGTTTCCAGATCTCAACCTCACCACCGCCACGGATGACACCGACACGCATGGTAGAGAGGAGGTTGTGGGCTCCGTTGGAGTGGTAGTAGACACCACCGTTGAACATGGCGGTAGCATCCTTGCCGAGACCAGACTTGATCATGGCCTTGCCACCAGGGTGGTCCTTGATGAAATCAGTGACATCGTGGACAACACCGGCGATGGACACGAGGCCACGGCCGTTCTTGGTCTGCTCAACATAGTCATCCCATTCCATGACGGGGAGCTGGTCAAGGGGAGTACCCCAGTCGAGCTTGGCGCGCTTCTGGTCAATCTTCTTCTGCAGCTGCTGGACACGGCCCTTCTCGATTTCGTTGGAGCGGAACTGCTTCAGGTCAAAGGCGAGACCGAACTGCTTGCACATCCAGATAGTCCACTTGGTGGGGTCGTACTGGTGCCATTCGATGGCGTTGCGGTAGTCGGAGGGGAACTCGTGGTGGAAGTTGTGGTATCCCTCACCGAGGGTGACCAGAGCAGTGATAACGTGATCACGGGGAGAGTTGCGGTCGTCGAAGGGCTGGTCACCGAGCCAGTGAGCGAGGGAGTTGACACAGAAAGTGGCCTGCTGGACGAAGAAGATACGCAGGATACCGGCGTACACAAAGCCACCGTACCAGTCACCCCATCCGAGACCGGCAACCAGCATGGGCAGGACGAGACCCATGAAGATGACGACCTTGAGGTAGTTGCGGTGCTGCCAGACAACAACAGGGTCTTCGTTGAGATCGCTGATGTCGGTGCGGCCGATACGCTTGGGGTTCTGCTTCATGACCATCCATCCCAGGTGAGAGTACAGAAGACCCTTGCGGACGGAGTACGGGTCCTTGTCAGTGTCGGTGTAACGGTGGTGAGCGCGGTGGTCACGAGCCCACCAGCGGATGGAGCCTTCGACGGCACCGCCACCAACAGCGGCGAGCCAGATACGCAGAGGAAGAGTGGCAGAGTAAGAGCAGTGAGCCCAGAGACGATGGTATCCTGAGGAAGAGTCAGTTTACGTTTTCGGATCTTTTTTTATTTCACCTTCACTTACCAGCTGTGATTCCCAGACCGGTGAAGAAGTAGTAGACGACGGCCCAGATAGCAGTCTTCAGCTGCAAAGGCACCCAGAAGGCCTGAATACATCCGGAGATGGGAACTCCCAGGATGAGGACGACGTTCAGCCAGTTGACATGCTTGTACCAGTTCTGGCGAGTCATCTGAGTGTCGGCAATGTGCACCTTCTTGGTGTCAGTCGCCCGAGGGCGAGCATCCTTGGACGACATTGTGTGTGTGGAGGTGGATGTGAGAGAAGGAAGTGAAGGGAGGTGTGCCACAGGCTTTTTTATACTTGGGGCCCACTTCGGACCAACGTTGGGGAAGACGATGCACCGATCAACACAATATGGGGAAAATTGCACCACAGCGCGAATCAGAAAAAAGCGGGAATTGAGCGTCACAAGATCCCGAGGCACAAGAAGAAAACCTGAAAGAAGAATGGGTTGATTATAACTTTCTTCTGATAGACATTTCGCCCCTTCTCGGGAGTGTTGGGTCCGTAATCCCAACAATTTATGCTTATGTCAGCCTTCGCCACCCAGATTTTTTGCCCGGATGCACCTAACGGGCATTTTATGTAGGCACTTTTACATGTCAAACAGTGACCTTAATGAACATTGCATTGAGCCAATAATTAATAGTATTGCTACATTTGAACAGACGGCTTACCTAGACCAGTCTTGAAGCGTAGCAGCCATCAACATTGAATGCTCACACCAATTACGGAGTACTAACGACAGGGTAAATTTGAAGTGATCAAGCCTATAACTCGTATGGTGCCATCAGACATTCAAATGTTTGATGGCTCTTGTTGTGTACTGGCCAAAATTACAAGACCCCACATCTATTCCACTGTCCAATCATGAATCTCGATGGGGCTCGACCATTCCAATCCGCCACAGCCCTCCGTTAAAATACCAACATCCATACAGTACTAGCGGGAATCTTTGTGAACCCCTTAAAGACGCATCTGGCCCCACAGCCAACGGCAGGGCTGGACCTCGGGGGTTCTAGGGATATCCCTGATTGCCTCCCAATCATCTCAGCAGCTTTCATTGGCCTGTTCCTTACATCCACAAATCTGAGGTGTTCAACTGGCCAATGTCGGGTGCCACTTCCGCATTCTCGGCCTTTCCGGAATAGTCGATATTGAATCGCTCTGCGCAGTGCAAGCAAAATTCAACAATGTGCATACAGTACTCCGTACAGGTAACGACACATCCCAAAGAAAGGGATCACATGTACATATGTACGGAGTACGGAATATCTGAACAGCAAATCACATCAACCTGATGCTCTTTCACTTTGAGCACAGCCGTGCAACCCCAACTAGGGTCACGTGCCATGCAACTCCGTCAACACAGCAAATAGCAGTCTTGACACAGCGTCACCAATTTCGAAGAAGAGGGGGTCATTGAAAGCTGTCATACTCGACAAGACCTGAGTGGCCTCAAGTGACAGCCTAGAGCGATGCCACAAGTCAGCCATTGCCAATCTAGGATACACACGGTGCTCGGGTGACTATGAATCGCTGTGAGTTGCCAGATGGTCGAAATGACGGTTCCAATACACACAAAGAATGGCCAGCAGTTGAGTATGGACCTTGGGCATATTGCCCGAGGATCGACCTGCTATTTTGGAAGTGCAGGATCCCGGGAGCCCGGAAACCCCGAGTTCAGATCTCATGTCCCCTATGTACTCGGCAGTCGATGATCTTGAAGGAACAAACCAACAGATGAATCCACACGGAGATTGAGAGATTCGGCACAAGTCACTGCAGTGCCCAGCGGACTAACCGCAGCATCCGATACATTTTCGAAATCGAATGTTCCATAC
The DNA here is from genome assembly GCA_911197225.1 of Penicillium salamii. Lineage (NCBI taxonomy): Eukaryota > Fungi > Ascomycota > Eurotiomycetes > Eurotiales > Aspergillaceae > Penicillium > Penicillium salamii. Next base: position 117,953 of record CAJVOY010000066.1, read on the forward strand.
CTTCGGTCTCTTGATAAGAACTGACATGAGTCTACGAACCATCGATGTATACATCGGAGTCTGCCACCTCACGGCACTCTCCGGACAGATCTCAGATAAACCCCAGACAGCTAACCGAGTCAGAACCTTTTGTGGAGATCAGCCACCAGGCATGGGAGCAAGTTAGTCTGTCAGCTCGAACTAGGTCCACTTGGCAGACCAATGGCGATACAAATCCCGATCTATGAGGATAGAGTAGATACCGGTTCAATGCACCAAGAGCTAGAAGCGAGCTGCATGTCTTCTGGCAGACGTAAACCGTGCTCCTTATCAAAGTCCACATTGATAGATGTCTCGGCATCTCGTGATTGGCCATGAACACGAGATAAGACGGCAGCTTAACTCCAAGTAGTTTAGGGGCTCTGACAGTTATGCGATCCTCTTGCTAATGCCTCGTGGTCGGAGTAGCCATTCGCTATTTACTCCGTAGTTATCGTAGCGTTAATTGGATGCTCCGCACTAAGTTAGAGTTCACGAATCCTGATATCCACGCACTTTAGGGATTTTTTTTTGACGACAACACAAATATAAAACATAAAGCCTTCCCCAGATAGATGTTGTTTTAAGTGCACACTCCAGTTTCAGGCTTGAATCGATCACAATGGACGGCCCAGATCAGATCGGTCCCGATCATACACCAAAGCGATCGTTTTCTGACAAAGTTCGCTATGCCGTCAAGACGTTCACAACTCGGTACGTGGGCATGCTCCTTACCTGGAAATTTGGAAATTCAACTGACAATACCAGTGAGGGCCTTCTAGGCGACTACGACTACGGCTACCTCTTCATCCCCCGTCTCCCATTCACCAAAAGGGCGCGCAAGACCGCACCCTTCTTCGGCCTCGATGATCGCGTCCCAGTGGTCCTTGCTCTGATACTCGGCTTACAACATGCCCTCGCTATGCTTGCAGGCGTCATATCGCCACCTATTCTACTAGGCGGGTCCGCTGGCGCCAACTTCGGCGATGAACTGTATCAATATCTCGTTTCGACTTCGTTAATCGTTTCTGGACTTTTGAGCGCCATTCAAATGTTCCGGTTCCACGTTAAAGGAACCAAATATTATATCGGTACCGGTCTGCTTTCTGTTGTCGGAACTTCATTCTCGACCATCACCGTTGCACAAGGCGCTTTTACCCAAATGTACAAATCGGGCTATTGCCCTACCCTCGAGGACGGCACGAAGCTGCCCTGCCCGAAAGGATACGGTGCTTTACTTGGAACTTCGTGTCTTTGCTCTCTGCTGGAGATCGGCATGAGCTTCATGAGCTCGCGCATTCTGGCAAAAGTATTCCCGCCGCTCGTCACAGGCCCTACCGTTTTATTGATCGGTGCTTCGCTCGTCAAGTCCGCCATGCAAGATTGGGCGGGTGGCTCGGGCTGTGGATCTGACCCTTCTGCTAGAGCCATGTGCCCCAGTGCCGATGCGCCGCATGCTTTGCCTTGGGGGAGTCCCGAGTTTATTGGTCTTGGATTTTTGGTCTTTGTTACCATCATCCTGTGTGAGCGATGGGGTCCCCCGATTCTGAAAAGTTGTTCTGTCATCGTTGGTCTGCTTGTCGGCTCCATTGTCGCCGCTGCATGCAATTACTTCGAGTCCTCCGGCATTGCAGCTGCCCCTGTTGCGTCTTTTGCTTGGGTGCATACTTTCCCGTTGTCTGTATACCCGCCGCTGATCCTTCCGCTTCTCGCCCTATACATCGTTATCATGATGGAGTCTATCGGTGACATCACAGCTACCTGTGACGTTTCTCGTCTGCAGGTGGAAGGTGCGACCTTCGACTCTCGCATCCAGGGTGGTGTTCTCGGCAATGGACTGACGTGTCTATTGGCTGGATTGATGACGATCAGCCCGATGTCTGTGTTTGCGCAGAACAACGGTGTCATTGCCTTAACGAAGTGCGCAAACCGCACAGCTGGATACTGTTGCTGTCTGTTTCTCGTTATCATGGGGGTTTTCTCCAAGTTCGCGGCTGCCCTCGTTGCAATCCCAAGTCCTGTCTTAGGAGGTATGACGGCGTTTTTGTTCAGCTCCGTGGCTGTGAGTGGTCTCCGTATTATTGGTGTTGTTGAGTTCACGCGCCGCAACCGCTTTATTCTCACTGCCAGCTTCTCTATTGGTATGGGTGTCACCCTTGTTCCAGAGTGGTTTGCGTATTTCTTTACCTACGAGGGTGACAACCATGCGCTGGAAGGCTTGATCAACGCGGTGAACCTGGTCATGGAGAATGGGTTTGCAATTTGTGCACTGCTGGGCATCTTCCTCAACTTGTTTATTCCTGATGAGCCAGATGATGTGCCTGAGTCTGCCGAGTGGGAAGATGACCGGGTTCAAGTTCAAATTGCGCCCCAACCGTCCGCAAAGAAGGAACCCAGCTCCAGTTGAGACTCTAATGTGCCATTGTATTTCGTTAGCGTTAATGCACTTATTTTTCGAATTTCTATTTACAACCCATTCTCGTCAAGATAAATTTTATGACTGTCCTCTGTTCAGTACAAGTGCCTAGCTCTTGAGGTGGCACACGAGGCCTTGCTCAAGTGTGTATGGCAATTTGGAAAATGCCCTCCGTCAATTTCCATTTTAAATTGGGCCAATACTTAGTATTCACCGAGGTACTTCTTACATCTGATTAATTTCTATTGAGCCTCAAATCACGTGGTCTTTCTTTTGGACTCGTCTGTTCTGTTTGTTTCAAACGTGTCCTGAGATAAACGCATCTTCTGGTCAACGATGATCCATCAACGAATGCTCGTGGGAAATTATGGCGTTGACGGGGGTTGAATCCGATCATAATGAGCCAGGCATCTTTTTTTGCCTCCGAGCTTAATGAACCACCAGAACCATCGGATTCTCATGGTTCGGGCGCGATAGCTTTGCAGACAATCGGAGACCGAAAAGAAATCGATCCATCCACTGGAGATTTCTCACAGATCTAACAATAGTTCTTCGTCGCAGAAGCGGATATGACTTGCGCCCGCGGGGCACAGTCCAGAAAAGCGCGACTCCACATTTTTAACACAGTCAAATCAAGTGGCGACAACCATAAGCGCAGAGTGCTTTTCCATCGAGAACAATGAAAGAAAAGCTTATCGATCAGTCACTTCCTGGGAAATACGAACGAGAGAGAGAGAGAGACAAAGACCGACGACTCGGTGGATAATACGGCCCCGGATTCGCCAAAATCCGGACCGTCTCGAGACCCACGGGGCGGATGAGGCGGATGCAATGAAGCCTGCCTGTACGACCAGATACGAGACGGAGCCATAAAACTTCTATGGCGGCCATGTTCCAATGGCCATGAACCAGGAAATTCGCTTGCACTTGACTTGCTTTATTTGGGAGGTGATTCTTTCTGGCGACGGATGAGACGGATAAGGCTAAGCGAGCTTGGATCTCGAACCGCAAAATTGAGTTGTTCACAGCAAGACTACTTGGGTATGTCTAAGTATAGCTCGGCTTCCAAGGTTGTCCCAAGGTTCGCCAAGTGGCGTGGAAATCATGGCCTCGGGGTCAGAGGATCGAGCAGACTTTTCCTCCGAGGACCCTCGAAATCAGACCACATCATGAGGGTCTTCGTACACGAGATGCAAATGGAATATGGCACAGGGTCATCGATCGTTGATCGACAGTCGGCTTGACCACATTTGCGGGGTGAACCTGCAGCTTCTCTATCCTCCGATTGGCGGGGTTCCGCAGATGTCTTAAAATATACAAGGAATTTATCTTGGAAGCCATGTGGAGAAATATGGAAACAGAGTGAAGACTGCACAAGTCATAGCTGCAAATGGCTGTCTCACTCGTACATAAGTCTGTACATGAGTTTAAGACATCACGGTGGAGTACCCATCCCGCCCACGGGTGTTACCAGTCTTGACGTTACATCCTTATAGATCTATTTCGAGGATGATGTTAACGAGCGATCAGGCTCGATCAGGCTCGATATAGTATGATGCAGGACTTCAGGAGAAAACATAAATAGCTTCAATTCTCCCGCCGTTGTATCCTCATTCTCAACAACTTCTCAAGCCAAACAAACCAATCTACCTCTCAACCACCTTCCTCTCAACCTCTTCATCATGCAGCTCACCCAGCTTCTCCTCGCTACCGGCCTCTTCGCCTCCTCAGCCTTCGCTGCCCCTGCCGCCGATGGCAAGTCCATGATGGCCGCCGGTCCCCAGTGGACTATCCAGAACGCCAAGCGTGTCTGCAACACTGCAAACACCTCTTGCACCTGGAACTTCGGCATCTACCCCGGCTCCGGCGCTGCTACCCAGTGCACCTACGTCGTGGAGGGCAAGACTGCCTCCCACGCCAACGGCGGTCCCAAGAACTGCGGTGGATACACCGTGACCTCCGGCTGGAGTGGCCAGTTCGGCGAGGGCAACGGCTTCACCACCCTCTCCGTTGTCAACAACAAGGCTCGCCAGATCATCTGGCCCGCATACACCGACAAGCAGCTTGCCGGTGGCAAGGTTGTCAAGCCCGACCAGAGCTACGCCCCCGCTGCCCTCCCTTAAGTGGAGTTGACAAGATGGACCAAGTGAAACACTGTATATACCGACCACTTTCCTTAATGACAATAAATGACAAGCGATTCATAATATCCTATACCTGGTTCCATCCATGGCGCATTTGTTTTTAGCAATGATTTAAATGAAGAGAGAGAAGAGTCAACATGTAATCTCTTCCAAGGTTCGTGTCTGATTCCCGAAAGTGCTGTGTCCATCCCGAGGTCGGCGAGCTCGGGGTGTATGTCAATGACGCTGTGATCATTGAGTAGAGCTTGAATTCCATATATCCACCGAAAGCACCTGGGCAATTCTACCATGGCAAAACGTCTTGGCTTGAATCATGTTGTCTTACCTCGGGAGACACTGTAAATGATGGGCGGATCCGTCCCGACCCTGGCATTTACCCGCGAATGTGGAGAGCACTTTAAATAATAAATCCAAAACATCAATAACGGCCAAGAGAAATGCTCGTATACGTACTGAAGTACGATTGAAGTCATAGCCGTCAAAAGAAAACAGGGGTGAATTCAACAGCCCCACTTAGGCTTTCCTCACTGATTTCACTCTAGATGGCAGGAAAACCAAAATAGACAACATGGCAAGAGCACCAAATGGAAGGTTGATAAAGAAACACCATCGCCACGTAACTTTAGAAGTTGGTCTGTAAATCTATAGATGCACCTCCCATACCTGGGTAAGTCAGTCCAGGGCAAAAGAACTAGCCACAAGTACTCACATTGGCCCAGCCACATTGGTGACTGTGGGCATGCTAGATGTCAGACTCATATATACTTAAGTATTGGGCTAACATGCAGTGGAATGGCCACAGTGATGATAATCATATATCCCACAGAGAGCCCTGTGGCGCCTATACCAGCAACACCCCGTCCGATAATGAGCATGTTGGAGGAAGGCGCAGTGCTGCAAATAAGGGACCCTACTTTGAAGATGAGGAGCTCAACTGCTCAACTAGAAAACCCCATTTTAACGGATAAAACTTGTAGAGTTTCCCAAAGGTCAACCGCAAGGCGCACATAGTAGAGACGTAGGAGCTGCCATACCAGGCCACGTCGTTGAGGGAGTTAAAATCGGTTGTGATTTTGGGAATTGCTGTTGTAAGTATTGTTGTGTCCTTACTGATAGTGTTAGAGCATATGTATTTAGGAACATTGAACTGATACAAAACTCACTAGGGAACCGCAGAACAAAGTTGTGCACAAAGCAAGTGTCATAGGTAGTAACCTTAATTGAGATGTTTCCTTGTCGGTAGTTTCTACTTCTGGAAACTCAGATCTAGCCAAGAAACTAGACAGAACATGGAATAGACTAACGCAATGAGTTCTCAAATCACCATTTTTACAACAATGAGCCCAAACGAATTCCAGACTGAGCCCAAGATAGGCGGTCAAAGTCACTGTACTCGTCAATGCAATGATGGTCGTATGTTGCTATGTGAGGTGGACAATTTTTGTATCACTCCATCGAAGCCAAAGAGCCTGTCTTGTACAAAGATTGACATTGACAAGGGAAGTAGAATCTCCCCAAAGTCTCTCCACACTTCAACTAACAACAATACTCCCATCATCAGAGAGCTCAATGATCAGCCCAGAATCACTTTGAGGATGTTTAGCTGTGTGCTGCCGTCGAAGGTATCATTCACATGGAAGTTGTCTCATATTTGTCTAAGTGCACCAAGGAAGAAATTTTGAATGAGCTCGACAATTTCTTTTCAGTTGTGGTCCTCCTCCACTTTGACGAATACCAAAGCATCTTCATTTCTCCCCCGTGTCCTACCTCTTTCCTTCCGACTCCTACTTCGACCCACTTTCCAAGCTCTTTTTCAAGTCCTTTCCCCTCCATTCCCTCTCCCAACCCCTCCCCCCACTCCTAATTTAGCTATACATGCCGTCCCATCGGTATACTTTGAATGATCAGTCTTGAATTAGCCAGGCCTGAGTAGGCATCTCAAGATTTTCTCTCGCACTGATATCAAATGTCTGAAATAATGTTGAAAAAAAAGTAAAAGAACCACACTTCATCACTTCTTACACGCATGGCTTGGAATAGAGATTTGAACAACCTTAGGATTGTACCGCTGAAGATGTTTGATCAAATAAACAGCTATCGTGGGACCAGGTTCATTCACTGTGGAATGCAAATAACAACTTTGCCCACATGGGATGAGCTCCACAGATACTCATAGGCCTCTTTCGCATCTCCGAAGTCAAAAACCTTGTTGATCACTGGACGAATGGAGTTGGCGGCAAAGCAATCTATCAAGTCATGAAATTGTTCTCGCGACCCGACAATGATTCGGCGAAGCATGTATGGCTGATCAATGGTCATGAATGTTGCGTCACTTGGCTTTTCCTGCTCGTCATCATCAATCATATTCGTGATGTGTCCAATGGAATGAATAATCCCACTCCAAGCGACTGCCTTGAAAGACTGGGGCAGAGTCGCAATTCCTCCGACTTCAAGAATATGATCTGCTCCATGACCCTGCGTTAGTACTTTCACCTCCTTCGCCCAATCAGATGTGCGGTAATTTATGACATGTACCGCCCCCAGCTCTCTTGCTTTGGCCAATTTTTCATCCGAAGAAGATGTGACAATGGTCACCGCACCCGCAGCACGAGCGATTTGAAGCCCAAATGTGGCCACTCCTCCTGTCCCTTGTAAAACAACAACATCTCCTGGTTGAACAGGCACCGCTCCGTACAATGCGTTCCAAGCTGTGACTGCACTGCACGGAAGACAGGATGCTTCTTCGAAAGAAAGGTAGTCTGGAATTTTTACGACACCCGCCTCAGGAAGAATAACATATTCACCCAATATGCCAGGTCTGCCGCCTGCAAGACACGACTTCACAGCTTCCGCACTCAGCTTCCCTGAAAGATGGTCTTGAATGAATGTGGTCACCACCCGATCGCCAGCTTTCCACTCTGTTACACCTTCGCCGATTTCCTCGATGGTTCCTACATGCTAGTCAGTGATTGAAAGGCCTTCATTTGATGTGAAATAACACAATACCTGCTCCATCACTTCCAGGAAACTCGCAGGATTCACCCGGGTAAGCGTATATTCCCTTTGCAATTGCACAGTCCCTCCAGGTCAACGAAACAGCCTTGAGTCGGATCAGAATCTGGCCGTATTGCGGCCGACGCTTGGGCACATCATTGATTGCGAGACATGCAAATCCTTTCCGCTCCGGAAGATGATATTGCCTGAATGTTGGTGTCATTTCTTTGGCATTGGACTGAAATCTGGCAAGACAGGCGGAGTTATTAGTCTTGAGTTGGCGGAAAATAGGAAATTACTTCATATTGCAGGTTGGGATAGCTCAGGCCTCCCTCGGCGCCCCCTTGGCTAGTGCAACAAATTAAGCCATTATGTCACCGTGCGTGAAGATTAAGGATTTATGAGCAGACTACTGCAAGAGAAACGACATCGCGCATCTCAGATCTGTAGTGAAACATTTTCTGGATGATCATTTCCCAACGTGTCAGCCGTCGTCCGTGGAGATGTCGACACCACCTACTCGTACAAGGCAACCTGCAGCGATCATCTGGACCCATGTACCTTGACGCGCTTCCATGAAATGGTCCCTTAACTGGGTGGTTTGTCGTCTTCCTATCCACTCAATTTTATTGTTGGAGCTAAAATACTTCGGGCATCGAGTCCATCTATGAAAAGAAATGTCACATCCTAGCTTGCAAGGGTGTGGATATTATGCTAAAACTGTATCACATAGGTACATATACTCGTATGTACTTGTAGAGATTAAGCTCGAATAAATTTCCCCACCTGCAGATCTCACAGCAGATTGACATAATTAACGTAATGAAATCTTGGTCATTCCCGAAGGGGTAAGTACCTACAAGTAAAGATCTCACTATCCACATCTCAGCATTTGCATACATTAGCACCGTATTATTTCTGCCCGTATGAACCCGTATTTGGTTTTATATTGTTCCCCTCATCTGTCGCAGTCATCGGATTTGAAAAAAAAAAAAAAAAAAAAAAAAAATGTCATAGGCATCTCGGCTCAAGGTCGAATCACGCATACGAGTAGACTCACATTTATCTTGGGGCTTGCCCTGCACATCTCATTCTAAGAACTACACCAAAGTGCGGAGCCTGGCAGATCAAAATTTAGCAATGGGCTCATCGGATTTAAAGAGAGAGGACCCAGTTGGGGAAACCAAGTACGAATGTGAGTTTTTTTTGCATGAAGATTGTAGTGTGTCAATTCTAAAGTCGCACAGTGGATTGGGCGGACCTGGCCACGCTCGATCTTTCTCAGTTTGAAGTACCAGGAGGCAAGAGAAGGCTTGCAAACCAACTGAACGAGGCTATTCATGAGATTGGATTCTTCTACATTGCCAATGTTGGGTTGACCTCGGAGCAGGTTGATCGACAATTCGCGATCGGGCGCAAGATCCTCGGACTCTCAGAAGAAGAAAAATTGAAGTATCGCGCAGACCTTGAGGGTGGTAGCTATAATGGCTATCGGCCTCTGGGGTCGATTGAGATTCTTCCTGGTCTATATGACAATGTTGAATTCTACAACGTCTTCAAGTTTGTGGACAAGTACAGGCGAGAACACCCGGCAGTTGTTCAGCAGTATTATACTGAGATTGAGACTTTCCATCGTCTTATCCACGAAAACATTGCGTTCAAATTGCTGCAGCTGATTGCCATTATCCTGGAACTGCCTGAAGATGCTTTGACAAACCACCATCTGTACAAGGATGACAGCGAGTCATTTCTACGATACATGCGCTATCGCAATCGAAGTTCCAGCGAGAACTCTAAATTCCAGGAGCTGTATCTTCGTGGTCATACCGACTTTGGCAGTCTAACCTTTGTCTTCTCACAGCCTATTGCGGGCCTGCAAGTGAAGACACCAGATGGCAACTGGAAATATGTCAAACCGTACCCCGGAAGCATCGTGGTCAACACTGCCGATTGTTTACAATTTTGGACAAATGGGTATCTGCAAAGCAGTATCCACCGAGTTGTCGTTCCACCTGAGGACCAGCGACATGTCGATAGATTTGGACTGCTGTATTTTGCCCGGCCGACGGACAGCATGAATTTGGAAACGATGGAGAGCCCACTTCTGCGGAGGCTTGGACTCAAGAATGACGACAAAAAGGATGATCAGCCTCCACTTGAGGTTGGCGAATGGATTCGATCTCGAATCAAGAAGAACTGGACCCGATCACCGGCGGACAACGATCAGACCATCTCTGTGGGTGGGTATAAGGCGAAGATCTTTCACCAGTAGACAAATGCAGATGAAGACATGCATTTCGCCTCTCACTGGTAGCTGTTTTTAGTCAGACATACGAGTAGGCTGATAGTTCCGTGCGCACTTCTCCACAAGGCCTCGAATGCTCCACGGTGAGGCCGCCTTTGATTAGATATTCAACATTCTCTGTGAAACTCTGCTTTCTAGGTGTTAGCCTTCTACGCCCCAAAAGCCACATCTCCAGTACCTGATTCCAAAATCTCCAGGCCCCCACCAACTGCCCGAGATTACCCCTCCTCTCTCATATCCAGGCAACATTGAGTATTGTAGAAAGTTTTTTCAGCCTGTAATCTTGGCTTAAGGGTAGATATTTCCCAATTCTGAGTAATATGAACACGTCATTAGACATTCTGAATACGTCACTAGACATTCTGTTTTCAAAATTTCATGGGAATACAGCCATGCTTCATAAGTACTTGACCTTGAGTACTTCGACCGCAGGCTTAATATTTGAAAAATCTTTAAAAAGATAGCCGAAAAAAAAAAAAAAAAAAAAAAAATAGGCAAGTTTATTATATACAAGTTTGCCAGGCTATACTCGTATACATAAAAGGTGGATTCCAAAGTACTAAAGGTCAAAGACTCATGAAACACCAATGTACGTCTGACTTGTTCTGAAAACCTTGCAGCATCCACCGATATTCAGGCTGTGAGCTGAATTGTGGGGACATGCACGATGAGGGGTTTTCAATGAGCGACCATGAAAGAAACAAAAAACATCATGGATCTTCGATGTGCAATACCTACATATGTTGGTTAAATCATCAAAATGTTAGTTTTCCCGTAACGTCCACCATATTCGAAAATGCATCTCAAGATCCAGCCGACTGAAATATGTTTTGTCCGCGGGCTTTCAGGGTACTTCCACAAGGATCTCCAGGCAGTGAAACAAAGTTCAAGTTACGATCCTTTGGTCGATAACGTCTCACCTGTGACCGCGGGGTTCAAAAGCGTTGTCCAAGCAGGAGAGGTGATCTCAGTTCTACTTCGTCTTCCCAATGGAGCTGTGGCCATTGGGGAATGTGTCGATGTCATCTTTTCAGGGGCTGCATCTCGCGATCCTCTTTTCGAACCCAGTGAGCATCTGCCACTGCTGAACGCAGTAATCAAACCCAAGCTTTTGGAATTTGATGTCTCAACATTCCGCTTGAACTCCATTACAATTGATGAGCCGTGGCCAGAACTGGGCAGCAAAAGGCTACACACCGCTGTTCGCTATGGCCTCAGTCAGGCTCTTTTATCTGCAACCGCTCTCGTGCACCATTGTACCATGGCTGAGGTCGTCTCCCGAGAGTGGAATACAAGGATCAGCAATATGCCGATTGATATCCTTGCCTCTTGTCACCGCAATGACCACTTACAACTGGATCGAATGATTATGAAACAGGTGGCTCTCCTACCACATGCTTCATTTGTCCATGTAAACGACATTGGTCCCCAGGGCGAAACAATGCTTGAATATGTAGCACATGTTTGTCGACGAATCAAGGACCGAGGGGACGCCGAATATCAACCCCGACTCCACTTTGATGTCTACGGAACAATCGGTGATGCTTTTTCAGACGCGGAAATACCGGACTTCCTTGAACGAGTTGAGCGGGTGGCACAGCCATATGAAGTTCTCATCGAATCTCCCATTGTTTCTTCTAGTAGGGACTCACAAATTCTACGTATGAAGCAATTGAAGAAGTCTCTTGCGTCTCGCAGAATTAATGTTAAGATCGTTGCGGATGAATGGTGCAATACACTGGAAGATATCAAATTGTTCGCTGAGGCTAATGCTGTGGACTTTGTGCAAGTGAAAACACCTGATCTAGGTGGCCTTCACAACTCTATTGATGCGGTGATGTACTGCCTGAAGGAGAATATTGGTTGTTGTCTCGGTGGATCGGCGAATGAAACGGATATTTCAGCGCGAGCAACTGCACAGGTTGCTTTGGCTACGCAGCCGCAATTTCTCCTATCAAAACCTGGAATCGGTGCTGACGAAGGAGTGATGATCCTGACCAATGAGATGGCCAGATCTTTGGCTCTGATAAAACATTGTCAGTAGTACCTTTGATATATATCGCACTGGGTGAATCTCAAGTGCATTGTGTAATTCCAAGGTATCTTTAAATACAGTGGTGTTCCATAAGTACTTAAGTAGGTATTTGACCCTGAGTAATTCGACCTTTAACCCACACTGTTAATAGTGCCGTACAGAAAGCCTAGGAATTTGATCTGATATGACCTAAAAGACAGCAAAAAAGACAGGGACATATGACAAGCTCGGTCATTCTTCGTTCTACATTAGCCTGAAACAAATTGCACCAAGCTGGAGATTAACAGTCTTTCACCAAGTACTGAGTCGAAAATTCAAGGTCGTATCATGTTTGTGAAATGAACTTTAGCTTGGCAGGTGATGATATATAGAGAGGTATCAAGAGGCTGCTTGCTGTGCACCTTTGATTGTCTGTTTCTTATCTGTCTCTCACATGTAATACACAAGTGATATGTGCGAGAATCACTAGACGGAGCAAAGTATGTGAAAGGTTGTGAAGGTGAGGGTAACGCAAGTTATGATTGTTATGGCCTTGTCGCACCATCCTTTATGATTGATCTTTCTTTTCCACCTCCCACCACCTTCCAACTCTCTTCTACTCGCCCAACTAGGTGAACCTGAGCCTTGCCATACTACACCACCGACACCACCGTTTCTCTTGGGTAGTTTGACACACTTTGTTCATGACCTCATCATCTTCCACGACTCATTCCACGGCTACAATGTCCCCAAAAGACTCTGGCCCTGTTGGCCATGCTCTGGCTGACCCTACGTTACTGCGCAAAATTGATGAGCTATACGCTTGCGGAGCAGGGGAATATGTGGATCTTCCACAGCTGGTTGTGGTCGGTGATCAATCAAGTGGCAAGAGTTCAGTGCTGGAGGGGTTGACAAAAGTGAACTTCCCCCGTGACAGTGGCCTGTGTACTCGCTTCATGACCCAGATCATATTCCGTCGTGAGGTCAAGTTACGTGAACGTAAGATCTCTGCATCCTTAATCCCCTCTTCTGATAGCAGTGCGGATGAGCAGCAAAGCACGTGGAGCTGGACAGCCTCTGGGCTACAGTTTCATGGCCTACACAGATGTTACAGGTATCGAACCTTTGCTTCCTTTTGCCATGGAGAGGGGGGACAGGAAAAAATTCTGCGAATTTACAAGAGAGCGCGGCTATCCCCCTCATCTTGATCTCAATCTGAACAGAAAGTGGGCAGACACTGGGGAGGATGACGACACCCAGAAATCAACCCTTTCGCAAAAAGCATTTTCGACCACACTTACCTGCAACAGTTAGGTGCTATAATGATCAGAGTGGTACCGAAGCGGATTACGGGCGTTGGAACGCCAGCCCATGACAAGAAAATTTCTGGCGTAGAAAATTACAACCGCGATCAAATCAAGGCGGCGGAGAAAAGAGCGACAAAGGAAAAGGAGAAAACAAATTTGGATGGGTTCCCAATTGACGATATCTTCAACCGTCCCAACGTGGGACAGTTGAACGATTGGTACAGCGATGCCCGGTTTTCCCAGCAGCAATTCACATGAACGGATCCAACAACAATTGAGCGGGCATCGGATACTTGGCTTGATCGCTTCGTTGAAGCTGCAAAGACACCGGAGGATGCAGTCTCGAACTTTAGAAGGAGACCATCGAGAAACTTATTGCTAAGGATAAAAGTCTTTATATATGCAGAATTAAAGCAATTTTCGGGAGTCTGCAGGTTTCAAGAACCTTAAAGCTGGTATCGAACACCATAGCTAGTTTGAAAGTCCTCGTTATGGCTGCGCGGCAGTATGTCTCTTCTTTCTCGATGGAAAAGAGACGCTTCATCCGCTCGCAATTGTTACAGACTGGCGAAATAGCTTGGAAGCCTCCGTGACTATCTACAACCGGGGATTGTTCAAACGGATCAATCTCCTGATCGGAGAGCCAAAAGCAATTATTTCATAATTCCCCTGATCACGTGACTTGGATATGTATTGGGTCCCAAATCACAGGAAAAATAGCTTTTGAGATGTAGCCGGTACGAAATGGCAGAATCATGTTGCTGCCCACTAGTCCCGATTCGGCCACAACCTCACATTCTGGCCAATCATATGCCCCAAAACACTTAAGGAAAGAAAAGGAAGGTGCACTAAGCGCTACGCTCCGCAAAGTCCAAATGCCCCCCTCCCTAGGGGTCCTGCTATCTGGGGACCAAAGGTTTCCAAGTGCCTAGTATGGCGGAGAAAAATGTTGATGAAGCTCAGGACTGGCCGTGGAGATATGGTATTTTGTCCCTCAAATCCCGTCTTCCGCACACATCAGTATTTGACCTCGAGTACTTTGGATCTAACACCCACTTTGATATCTTGCCAGCAGAAACCTGATTGAGTAATTTCTACACTATGAGACCACACTCTGAGCACGTGATGGTTATCAGAAAGAGAGTAGGCGGTACGGTCTTGGCAACTAGGGCGGTCAGGAGCTTGATGTACTTGAGGTCAAACACTAATGTTACGCCATGTACTTTATGTACAGATTACTCCGTGCAGCATGAAGGACCTGGGATTTGGACGAATAGATCAGGACCAGGGGACGGCAAAATAAATAAATAAAACGAATATCTTCTTCCGTACGGAATACCAGATATGGTGTACTCGTTTATTGAATAGAGTTCTCCATACGGAGTACCTCACACCACTTGGACGAGCAGCTCCTGAAGTCTCAACACGCTCGTGGTAGTTGATTATAGCTCAATGTTTTTCGGAATTCCCGCATGGAAATCTCTCGAAAGATCTAGGGCGGCAGGATCATGCCAATTATCCATTCCATGCCTTGAAGCCCGGGCGCGAGGTCTGGGGGCCAAACAGGGGTGGTTTGAAGCTAAGAAAAAACCAGCCCCAAGCCCCACCTTCCTGTGCGACATGATAGCTACTCGTATGTACACTACGAAGCTCGGAGCTCCCTCAATATTCCGTATGATTTACCGAGTTACCCACAGAGGATGAGGTCCCCGCTCACTTACATCACATTTCAATAGATCGGCAAAACGTACTCCGCACCGAGCAAGGAGCACGATCTTCAGCCGCAGGAGTTAGTCAATAAACTGGACATTCTAGTGCCTTGAACCCAAACACAGCGCTTGTGGGAACTGCAATATAACGAGAAACCTGACCTATAGCTACTCCGTGCATAGGTTGATTTGTCCTATTCCCGGGGTGACTTTATGTAGTAATGAATCTATGATTGACCTTGCGCGAGGGCCGCACCATTCCCTTTGCAGATCTCGAAGATCCACTTTTCTTTCGGCTGCTGAGAGGAGAGAACATATGGTAGGAAGCTCGCATGCTAATCCAAATTTTCTTGTTCACCCATCGAACGATACATCGAATCACTCAGTATGTTCTCAACAATAAAAGGGGCTCGAATCTTCCTCTTTTCACTTGTCCTAAGCGCCTTTGCGTCGCCCGTCCAGCTATCTACCCGGGGTAATTCCACCTTCCAGCTTGTCACCGTGTATGTCAACAGCTAACCCCACCAGAAATCTCGTCCACTCTTCTGCATGACTTTGAACTATTCTCTCAGTATGCTGCATTAGCTGCCTGCGACCAAAACATCAACTCCACCCATCACAAACTTACATGCGACAAAAACACGTGTGGACTTGTCGAAGCCGACGACACTGAGACCATCTATGTCTTCCACAGCACATCTGGCCCAACAGGATACATCGCTCTGGATCATACGAAGAAGCTCATTGTCCTGACATTCCGCACTTCTGTTAATATGAACGACCTTGCCATAGACAATAAGTCCGACCCAACCAAAATCGAGGAAATCTGTGCTGGATGCTGGGCGCACACCGGGTTCTGGGGTTACTGGAAGGCTGCTTCTGACAAGGTGATCCCGCAGCTGGAGCAAGCCACCAAAGCAAACCCAAGTTACCATCTGGAGGTAGTTGGACACAGTATGGGAGGTGCTGTTGCAACCCTTGCAGGAACCGTTCTCCGGAAACAAGGGTACAAATTAGATATTGTGAGTTACTCAACGTGCTATATCTTGATACCAGCTCACCAGAAACCCAACAGTGGACATTCGGAAGTCCCAAAGTCGGAAACTACAAGCTGGCAGAGCACATCACGAACACACAGCCAATCAGCGTTTACCGTGCCACCCATTACACAGACAGTGCACCAAAGGGACCATACGATGTTCCCGACTTGGATTATACCCAAAGCTCCCCTGAATACTGGATCAATAAGCCCCTCGACGAAGAGGTTACGGCTGAGGATGTGATACTCGTGAAAGGAATCAACAGCGATAAAGGGAATGCTGGTCATGGAAATGTGACCTCTAATTTGCCTGATGCCAACCATCTTTATTACTTTGGACCTGTGCAGGTCTGCGAATATCCTGCCGATTTTGCATACTCTGCGGCTCCCTGAGTTTGCGAGAATGTCGCTTAGGAAATAATTATTTATGTGCAAAGCCACAGAATTTATCCATTCTTACCAAAGTGCCGCACTGCAGAGATTACCAAATCCCTCAGACCGTCTCATTAAGATTTTACGAAAAGTCTGATCAATAAGAAGTTGCATAACTTGAGAAAGGTGTTAGCTTGATAGAACGTCCGCATATGTTGATATTCAAGTACAACTTTAGAACAAATAGGAAGAACCTTGGAAGTGATGTTGAATTCTTATATCGTAAAAGATGTTGTGGGCATCCTCACTCACCTCGGAATTTGTGTAGAACAGTTAGTTGGAATGTGACTTGGGTGTAGTGCGCTGCATATGCATTATCCAGGTGCATGTCCACAAAATGCAGAAGCTGAGGGGTCACTGAGCACCTCGTGTATCTTAGCACGTTGAATGAAGGCATCTTCCCTGCTTTCACTTTGTAAAAATGATAAGATTGAGTTTCAAATCCCGAAAACGATCAACAGGGCTTTTGTACCGTGGCCGAGCTACCAGTATGTTTCTGGCGTGGCATTGCAACCAGCTTATCACGTAGAAGAAATCCGGACCTGCACTTCAGCTTAGATGTTTCCCACTTTGAACATTCAAAATTTTGTCTGACATGCAAGGTGTAAGGAGACTCGAGGGAAAGATCCATGGATGTGATGTGAACACTTGCGCGAGAGTGTACTTGTAGACCCTCTTGAGGAGTAATGATTCGATGTTTTCGAAGACCGAGGAAGCGGTGCTTGCAGGTTAGGTGAATGGACTGACCGATTACCACTCATGTGATTCTAGGTCCAAGCATGGCAGCGAGGGGGCTACAACCACCAGGGCTTGGGGGTTTAGCGGCTTAGAGCTAACTGCTCCCGCGGTCCCGTCGATTTGTCCAAACCAAAATCGACCACCCAAAGAACTCCATTCCATACTTCTGCTACCAGATCTTAAATTTTCTTTCTTTTTGCTTCAATCAGAACCCCAATTGCCTCGAAAGCAGTTCCAAGTGGTCGCACAATCTTTCTGCATGCACGAGGACAAAAAGTGTGATGCACGATGTCATCAACCTGTAGACCACCCAAGTATGTGATATACTCATAGACCCACATCTTCCACGAAGTGAAAATGTGCCATGGAAGACGATATAAAAGAGTGACGGTTTGTGCTGAAGAGACGATATTTTTTCATCAGAATCGAAGATAAATTCCCCAACAATATTCAGTAGCATTGCTCGACATGTTTTCATCGATTTTGAGACTTGGGATTATCCTCCCAGCCTTCATCACGGCTGTTCTTGCATCCCCCGTTCAACTAAATCGCCGTGGTAAGTTGAATTTATTCAATTTGACAAACGTCAGACACACTGATGCTTCTTAGCCATTTCCTCTAAGTTGTTGGACGACTTCAGCCTCCACGCCCAGTTTGCTTTTCTAGCTGCCTGTGATCAAAATATCAACGGAACTAGAGGGGAGCTCAGCTGTGATCAAGGCCCGTGTGATCTTGTACAAGCACATGATACCGAGATCATTGACAATTACCATCGTACCGACAATGCAACTGGCTATATTGCATTGGATCACACCAGAAAATCGATTATTGTGACTTTCCGTGGGACTATCACCGAAGCAGATAGTAAAGCCGACTTTGATATCGTTGGGAAGACCCACGTGCCGGAATTCTGCGAACATTGTTACGCCCACAATGGGTTCTGGAAGTATTGGAAGAGTGCAGAAGAGCAGGTCGTTAGCCGACTTAAGCAAGCCACCAAGGAATATCCAGAATATAGCATCGCTGTAGCTGGACATAGCCTTGGTGGTGCGGTTGCGACTCTTGCAGGAACCGCACTTCGTCAGAAAGGATTTACTTTGGACATCGTGAGTTACCCTAGAACATTTTAACAAGCGCTCCTGATGAACTAAAATTCAAACAGTGGACGTTCGGAAGCCCCCAAGTAGGGAACCCAGAGCTCGCCCAGTTCATCACAGAGCAAAGGACGCCAGTCAGTGTGTACCGTGCTACCAATTATAGAGACGGAGTACCAGCAGCCCCCGGGAGACATCTTTGGTTCCGTCAGTCTTCTCCCGAGTACTGGATCAACCAGACGAGTGGCCACAAAGTGACTACCGATGTTGTGGAATTCATTGAGGGAATAGACAACATGTCGGGGAACCAAGGTCACCACGATATCGGAATTAATGCTGACCACGGGTGGTACTTTGGAAATACGAGCATCTGCGCGGTGCCGGCTGATCAGGGGAAGTGAGGCTTTCAGCGAGATCTAGGTGCTCCGAAACAGGTCATTTCATCTGCCATTCATTAGTGTGTGAGTGTATCTCAGCCTACAGAGGGCGAAGATGAAACGAGGAGGGCGGCCCGGGGGAAGCCCGCGGGCGATAGGTTCGATTAGTCAGGAGAGGGAGAGGCCCGGGGTCTCGGGAGAAGAAATCTGTCTAGACCTTGGGCCGGGGCTATGCCTAGCCACTGGACAGACAGTATGACACTGGGTACTACATGGACTAAAAGAGAAATTGAGGAACCACCCCTCAGAAAACGCAGTTTTCAAAAATCTTAGCAAACGTAGTAGCATAACGTAGAGCCATTGATTAGAGAAGATAAAGTTCAAGTTTAAGTAAACACACGGTATCAGATTCAAAAATGCTGTTCAACCTAGGAACAGCCATTCCACAATCACGCAAACATGGACTTCACCACAGGCCTCGGTTGAACACCACAAGAAGCCGCAACACTAAAACAATTCCCAAAATCCAAACACTCCTTCTCCAGTTCCTCAACATTGAAATGCACTATTCCTGCACCAACAAGCATGTGCAAGACTCGCAGCACCCAAGTCCGGCAAGTGAGTCCAGAAACCATATTCAGCGTGACATCATAGCTTTTCAAGATCTGGTCAACACGCGCGTAAATGGTATCATCCTGGCGAATGGTGGCAATCTCAATCAGTACGCAGAGACCCAGACCCGACATGATATTCGAAACAAACTGATGATCGGGGTCCCACATGCCATTCCTACCTACCACATGGTACTGGTAGCCACTTGGATTACCGGTGTGAAGGTAAATGGTCCAGTGGAAGTCGTTGGGCAAAGGAGGATCAGACCGAAGGTACAGTACAACGTATAGGGCACTCGTAGCGAGCGTGTCGCGAACATGGGCTTGATCTCGCCGGAGCGCAGATGCTCTTTGCCTGGCTTCGGTTGCTTCGACGTTGGACATTTTGGAATGAGGATGTGGTTGAAGGTGAGGGTGAGAGAAATGATAGAAAAAAAAGACCCGTGAATTTAAGTTAATCGAGGCTCAGCAGGGGACAGGGATCATGAATTGGGTAAGACTAGACACAAAGACCCGATCAAGAATGTCACTGCGTAGATCTTCTTTCAGTATATTCACACACACTGCAAGTTGCTTCAAAGAGAAAGGAAAACACCCTTGAATGATGATAACAGTACAATTTTTTGATGCTCGAATCCTTCATACCCCCTCGACCTTCTCTCCAGGAGCCAACATCTTGATGTACTGATGCAGTCCCGTCTCAATGACATCGAGCTTGTCTCCAACCCGCAGAATAAACTCTCCCTTCGATGGAACAAGCTGCATGCCCAGACAGGCATTGGTCAGGTCCCCCTCATCGATTCGCCGATATGACTTCAGCGTCTTGTCCGGCTCAGCCTTGTGTCTATCCCCAGAGTCTGGGTCGACATTTGGCAGTCGGCACCGAACAGTCCGACAGGAAGTATAGATTTCAGTTCCGCCAATTGAAACTCGCTTCCAGTGATCTTCCTCGAAGGCAGATGGCCCTTGAACGATGATATTTGCGCGGAACCGCCGAATGCTCAGTCGCGGGATAGCATAGGCACAGCGCGACGCCACATCTCTGTGACTTGACATATTCAGCAAATGAATTGGATAGGCATCTGCGAAGGCAGTGTTGGGCTGAAATCCTATGTCCTCTTTGGTCGGGGCATTGCGGAAGATTTCGCGCGTGTGCGATGCGCTCGCGCGGAACAATGTCAGTTCCGGCTTGGATGGATCGGATTCCAGATACTCGTGCAGGGAGTCTGGGAGGAGTGCACCATAGTCCAGAGCGATGGGGCAGTCTTTCCAGATCTTCACAGGGACTTCTGGGAATGTGGACTCCACGGGTGGATGCAGTGGAACTTGGAATTGAAGCCGGCTGTCACAGATGTTTAGTGCCATGCCCATTTTCACAAGTTTCCCGTACAATCCTGCTGGTGCGACGCGTGGGTACGAAATGACCAACACACCCTTGGATCGCACTTCGGCGGAATTGGGATCATAGTTGTGAGCGGAGGGATCGGGGATCCAAATCTTCGGTTCGACTAGCGCCAGGCGATTGAAACCTTTATTGCGCAGTGTGCGGATGTTCCATTTGTCGTTGTTGTATCCAGCAAATGTGAATTGCCTGTCGTACTCGAGTCCAGTGGGGACTACATTTGAGGCTTCTAGCTCAACTCCGCGACATGATTTGAGAGGATAGCTGAACAACGCCTTGACGCGCCAAGATGGGCGACCTTCGTCGTCCTGATTCTCAGGTACGCCGTGAGTATATTTTGAGTCGTATTCATCGTTCAGATTGCTCGTCCCAGGTGGAAGTCCCAGGCGCCGGCATCCTTTTGGACGAATGGGGGGTGTTTTCAGTTTGAGTAAAAGAAAACCTAGAGCTAAGATGATAGAGATCAATGTCTCTCTAGAGAAAATCAATTTCTCCCAAGCGAGATCGTCTGGCATTTTGACCCTCGAGATCGCGGAAGGAAAAGAAGAAATCTGCCCGATCTCGGATCGGATCACCGCCAACTTCCCACTCGATTCGGCCAACGCGAGCATGTCTATATCGCATTTGTAATCGAGGTCTTCTTCCCGAGATCTCTAGGGAATATATTGTCCTGTTCACTCGATTCAGTCCCAGCCATCCTGATGCGCCCGCCATGAGCACCAATATGGACCTCCTCGGTCTTGACGGTCTGGAGGGTTTATACAAAGATACGCGTGAGCAGTGGAACTCTGACCTGTAGATGCAAAGGTTAACAAATCACAGTACCTGTGGTCTCGATCTCAGCATCGCAGTCGCTCAACGCGTCGGCCGCCGGACGCGACTCCATCGCGACGGGACTCCCGCACCTGGATGACGCCTTGGCCATTGACCAGCAGCCAGGCGGTATTCTGCGGGGACATGTTACAGAAATATTCGGACCCCCAGGAGTCGGAAAAACCGCGTTGGCGTGGGTGTTTCTTCTTCACCGCTAGAGTCCCAGCTGATCCCTTCTGCAGGTTGAATATTGCCCGCAATGCGCTGTGCGATGGCAAGGTAGTCTGGATTGGTATCGTATGTCGGTTCCCTCTTGATTGCTAGACTAATACTTGTCAGATACTGGGTTTCCCTTGCCCAGTCCACGGCTTCAGGCCATGTCTGCCAATGTCAAGGACTTCATTCATTTCAAAGCGGATACCCTGGCACACCTTGTTGCCCTGTTGATGCGACCACCCACAGGGTTTCCACCGCCGGAAACTAATTTAATTGTTGTTGACTCTGTATCGAATCTCTTTCCGTCTCATTTTCCAAGCGCAACAGAGGTCAAGGAAGAGTTTGCCGATGGGAAGCTTGTCGACAAAGCCCATCTCCAATGGCTTCTTGGCCGCAAACAAAATGTCTCCAATGATTTGGGTACGCATCTAGCGCGACTGGCTGCGAGAAATATTGCCGTAGTGGCTATCAACCAGACACAAACAAAAATAAAGGAAGAACGGGAGGCCACATTGTTACCGGTTCTCGCAGGTGGAGCATGGGAGAAGAACGTTCAGACGCGCCTTGCGGTCTACCGGGCCCTACCAGATGATAGGGTCGTGGAGATCGAGAAGCTTTCAGGAAAGCCTTTATCCGAGCCGCATGAGCTCGCCGTTGCTTTCTACATTAATTCGGTATGCGCTATTATCTTTGGCTGCAACGGGGTGCTAACTTGCCTAGAATGGTGTTCGTGAGAAAGAGTCTCACGATACTGCCCCTACGATACTCCCAGAAAAGTCTCCTGAGTTTGAGTACTATGACCCCCCTACACCAACCCCTTCGCCTTTGTCTTCAATATTGTCATCACCGCCACCATCCCCGGAACTCAAGTCTCCTAAGTTTGATACGCCAGATCTGGAATCACCAGTTAAAGATCCACCCATTCAAAAGCCTCCCAGCGACGACTCTCCTGATTTGCCGAAACCAAATCATGCATCACCACCGCAGGCTGTTCACACTCCAAGCAAGAAACGCAAGATGGAAGAGGTAGCCGACAGCCAAGACGAGGACTCAGAGGAAGAGGCCCCCTGGACAGACGAAGCAACACTAAACACGAATCTCCCATGAAGATATGACTTGTTCACGATATCCCGTTATATTCAATAAATATCATACATTTGTCCTCTCAGACTCAGAAAACATTCTCCTTTGGACAATGCGGCCTCGCTCCTCGGCCAAGAAATCCTTGGGCTCGGCCTCCTCGCAAGGATCCTCGCTCTGGTCCGGCGTTTCAGGCGGCCTTGACATAGAGCAAAGCGGAAGTGTATCGGCGATGGCAATGGATATAGGGTGTCTGGACCCCTGTATGAGATCAACCAACCGTCCCAAAACCGCAAACTCAAGCTTCAACTTCAGCGAGTATATGAAGCCCTTCAACGTGATCTGCACAGCGTAGAAGTCCGAATACTCAAGACTTAACAACAGCAAATCCATCCCCATAATCGCACAGTTTATCCCAATCAGTTGATACATGATGCTTCGCGTGTCGGGCCGAACAGAGACGTCTGCCCCCAGTCGAAGTAGTTTCACCGTCTCAATAACATAAAGCGTTGACAGGATGCTCTCCTGGATCGTGAATCCAGTCAGCTGTATCTTTTCCATGACATTGTACCCGCGCACCCAGGCCACTTCACCACTGTGAGCGATGTTTGCCCCGAATGTCAAAATCGTCGTCGGGACATGCAGCAAAAAGACATTGGTGACAATCAGGCGAAACACACGGCGGAGAATGCGCTCATCACGCAGCACAAGGTGGAGCCGCGAATACAGAACAACTGATTGTCCTGTTACCATCGTCCACCAGCCGATGCTGAGTATAGTCACGGAAAGCACGGAATCCGCCCGTGTGAAGAATTTCAGCAGAAAGCCTAGCGAGTATGGCACTACGCCAAGGCAGCCGGAGATCAGAAGCGACCAGAAGTACAGTCCACGCCAGCGTCGGAATGTTCCTGGTACTAGGATGACTAGTTCGGCGACGTTGTAGAATGATAAACCGATAAAGGCTAGAAGAATCATCTGTCGCATGTCACCCCCTCTGGCGAGGGCGCCTGATATCCCGTCCAGTAGGTCCTGGGGTACGGGGACGGTCGACATTGGGAGTCATGTGGACTTGAGGTCTTGATTCTGGAGATCAGACATCGGAGGGGGAAAGGCGAGGAAAGAGAGATTGTAACAAAGAAGTCAACAATGTCGGTTGTACAAGGCACATGTAAAGCAGGTTTTGTGCGTGGATATTGAGGAATTCGTTACGATCTGAGGAATCTGGGGTAACCCTAGATGATGAGGTCCTACGCCACTCTAAATAGTGTTGCGGCCTTGCCTGGATCAGATTAAGCGAGAATGATACCTTACATCGAACTATATCCACTCGACGGGTCATATCAAACAAAGGGCCTGGACCGTGTGTTTACATGCCTTTGTTTTGTTCGGATTCGCCACATTCAAGGCTCTGGTTGCGTGGAAGTAATACGCCGTTAGCCGCCTGGCGGTGTCCTTGTGATTTGCAGAGTGAGACCGGCCAGAAAAGAAATATTTCATTCGAGTCTACATGAAATTATGGGTTCTCGTTTATAGGTTGGTCAGGTAGTCCTCAATCTGCTCCTTGGTCAACTTGCGGAATCGGGGTCCCTGGGCTCCCTCCACGCCCTCAAGTCCCAGCAAGTGGTCTGCCGGTGGGCCGACAATGCCTGTGGAAGTGGGTTAGCCTAGGCCCTAGCACTTGAAAGTCCCCAAACGGGGTTTCGGAAAACAAACTCACCAATTTCTATTGTGTCACCGTTCATCTCGCCCTCAATCGTCTCCTTGAGCGTCAAGAGCGCAATGTGGATAGCGTCTTCCAGCTCAAGTCCCTCGGTGTATCGCTTCTCAAGGAACGTCTTGGCGCTCGTTGCGTGTTTGCCAATCGCTGTGGCCTTCCACGGGTAGTAGCTGCCACTGGGGTCGACCTGGTAAAGACTGGGGCCACCCTTTTGAATACCACCGGTCTTGCTAGTAGTCTTTTCCTCGGGATCGTCCTTCTTAGCCTCCTCCGACTCGGGCTCAACGCCCTCGTCCCAGCCCGCAACCAACAGACTGACACCGTATGGCCGCACACCTCCGGATTGCGTGGCTTCTTGGACTACCCGAGCGACATCCTGCACCAAGATTCGGGTGGGTGGGTATTCGTTGTAGACGCGCTTGTAGTTTGTGTGCGAGACCTTGCGGGCCTTGTCCACCAGTACGCGGTAGTCGGGGCCCATGCCGGCGTAGACCATGCCGATATCAGGTGTAATCAGGGAAATCTTGGACAGAGATGGGGGGTCGATGAGGGGCGATGAGGACTTCTTCTCGGTAGCGAGCACAATGCCGTTGGTAGCTGGGTGGTCAGCTTGATGTGTGAGAGAGAGATCAGGCATGTCATCACATACCTTTGATACCAAGGGCAGTGACACCCTGGTTGACTGCATTCAAGGCATATTCTGATGTTATTAGTATTGATGCTGTCATCGGTTATGATGGTCCATACCAATCTGCACCAGCTTTCCGCTGTGATGGAGCTGGGTTAGCGGTGTCAATTCCACAGGAGGGGTCAGTCTTACCTGGGGGAGAATGTAGTCAGAGAGAATGAATATCGGTCGGCCATGGTTCGCTGTTAATGTGATCACAAACAGAAGAGATGGAAATATCAAAAGAAGGGGAGCTGTGTAGGCAGAGATGGGTGACGTTTGGCGCGGTAGAGCTCACTGAAGGCGGTGAGCGAGTTCGGACTAGCTGTGTGGGTTGAGAACACCTTCGGTCATTTTTTTGCTTTTCTCCTCTTTTCCTCTTCAGTTCTCTCTCCGACGAACAAAGTACCTGCACATCCGGTGATTTGTTGTCTCTTGCCCAGAGCTTGTACCTCTCTCGATGTGAGCTCCAATGGAGGACACTGAGCAATACCCTCCACGGGTCTGTCGCATCTGTCTAGAATCCGTGCTCCCAACCTTTCAGTCCTCGGAATTCCTTCAGAAGCCTCGAGTGGTCTATGAATCCTCCGATCCAGAATGTGGTCGACTATTTAGTCCCTGCCAATGCAAAGGCTCCTCGCGTTATGTCCACGAGGGCTGTCTACAAGCATGGCGTCACGCTGGCCCGAAATTTGGGACGCGGAACTTCTGGCAATGTCCCACCTGCGGTTTTCAATATCGCCTCGAGCGTTTGACCTGGGCTCGCTGGATCAGTAGTGCCACTATGCAACTAATACTCACAATCGCCATTCTAATGTTGACCGTTTTCCTCCTTGGATTCATTGCTGACCCCATCATTGATTTTTACGTTGGCCCTGTGGAAGTCGACCTGGTGGAGAACGATTCGTCGTGGCTGGCCCATTTCCTAAAGGGCTTGACTTCTCTTGGACTTTTGTCCTTCCTCAAGGCATTTTTTGCGCTGTCACCTTCCGTGTGGAGCCTGCGCTCTATCGCCACTGGTCGAAACTCGGGCCGCAACCGCGCCGCCCAGAGAAACTGGCTGATCATCATGGTCGGCATTGGTACTTTCCTATGGGTATGTATTTAAGTTGATGTGTTTTTGCCTGGCACCACTAACCGCAGCAGGCTGTCTACAAAGGTGTTCGTGCGTGGAGTAGGCGCGTCCTTGAAAGGGCTGGCGCAAAGGTCATGGATGTGCCATTGCCAGGTGAAGATGTGCCAAGTGAAGCACCCCATGATAGTCCTAAGCAAGACTGAACCCGCACTACTTAAGTTGCCGTACTCCTCTGCCCCATGAGACGTCGATTAGTCAATGTGCGAAGAACAATAACTACCTTCATTAACTCTTAATGGAATACCTGGGAGGCAGATAAGTGTCACTCGAACGTCTTGTTCTTGGGCCACTGGCTGCTTCATATATCAGGCATTCCGTTTTGGGGAAGGTAGTCCTCCTGTCGATTCAATGGGACGTTCTGACCTTCGAGTCTGACCATTTGACGTTTTCCGGATTGAACGGTGGTAAATTCCTGTCAATAATTTTACCTTGAATATGACAATCTTATTTTCTTATTTTCTTTTCTATTGTTTGGTTTTTCTGTCTTTATCGACTTAGATTGGGACTTGGATACCCTCAGCTTCGCTCCTTTCTCGAGCTTGGGTTCCAATTCCCTTTCTCTTCTGCTTTCTCCTTTTCTTTCCTCTCCATTTCTTTCGCTTCTCTTTCCCCAATTTCTTCAAATCTAAGTATCCATTCTTCATGGACATCCTACCTGCCGGATCCCGCCTCGCGGTGGTCCGCTCTCAACTTGCTCCAAGCTCGGGCTCTGAAAGCTCTGGGACACCTCCACGTACGCCTCCCTCCACACCCCCAGTGGCCGCCAAGGAGCCCTTCCCAGATTATGACGAAGCCGAATGTGATACTGTCGCCACAGAGAGAGCCGCCGAGAGAGCCGACGCTGAAGCCTGGACCACTGCCTTCGGCAAGGCCCTCCAGACTCAGATTCGGCAAACCCAGATTGATCCTAGCATGATTCCCTATGTTCCCAGCAACCCATCTGAACGGAGCCAAGTCGTATTTGAGCGGATGAAAGATCTCCTCTCAAATCCGCAAATGCGCCCGCAGACGCGTCGCCAATTCATCACCCTTTCCAACATCACTCTGCAGATCAACCAGGTCATCTTCCATCAAAACCCAGAGTTCCTGGCCCCCAAGGAAACATCCGATGCAAAGCTACTCACGGAAACTATCCTGACCCACATAGCGTGGATTGATTCCATGTTGACCGCGCTATGCCAAACTATGCAGTACATCACCTCTGTGCTGGGCGAAATTGAGCGAAGAGATATCCCTGTATATCAGAAGCTCCAAGAGATGGCTGCAGCCGTTGCTGTGTAAGTTTTGGCTTGTAAACGGCCTATTTTCATTGCGCTAATACTCCCAAGAAACTTAAAGAAGCCCCGTGCCCTCGAGCGCCAACTCCTCGAACTATATCTCGAACTCTTCGATGAATGGGTTCACACACCTTTCCTTCGTCTCCGCAACCACCAGATCCTCGTCGAGCAGACATCATGTCTTGCTCGCGAAGAACTCTCCCGCCAAATTATTGCCATCTGGGACATCACATCGCGATGCATTGAGAGCTACGCTACCTACACCTGGGGCACGGTGACCATTCGCGACGAGTTCTTTGCGCCATCAGTGGACAAGCTCAACATGGCCACGGATCTCTGGGAACAGTGCTGGAATAAGGACATGGAGACGGAAGATACTCCTGAATCTGGATGGACATATCCCCAACTCACGATTTACAAATGATGAACACGGAATTTTACGACATGCAGATCTCACGTTTGATACCCGGGAAAATTTACAAACAGCCAGTCTGGAGAATAATTTCAATCATAATTTTTCTAAGCTTCACTGTCCTTGTAAGGCCCCAACTTGAAAAGCTTCTTAGCATTTTCCCTTCCAATCTTCACTCGGTCTGTGTTCGACATCTCCGCATTGTCAAACCAATCGCAAGCATCCTCGAAGGTCTCGAAGGGGTAGTCAATCGAGAATAGAATGCGATCAGCGCCAACCTCAGCCATACAGAAATTCAACGTAGTAGTCGAGAAATGTCCACTCGTGGTAATCCACAAATTCTGCGCAAAGTATTCCCGGATAGTCTTCTTACACGTCTCCTGCAGCCCAAGCATCTTCTTGCGATCCTCAAACCAGTGGTTAATTCTCCACATATCAAAGGGAATCCTCTCCCCCAAATGACCAAGAATCACCTGCAACTTGGGGTTCCGATCGAAGGTCCCGTTCGTTACCATTCCAAGAGCGTGCAGACTGACTCCGTGGGCAAATGACAATGGTGGCCCAATCAACCACTTTCGATCAGCCCACATCTTCTCGTAAATAGTACCTGTCGGGTTGCGAGGGTGCAGATACAAAGGCACGTCGAGCTCCGTACACGTCTGCCAGAAGACATCCCACTTCTCGTTATCGTAGAAGATCATGTCTTCCCCGTCCTCGCCCGCCCTCTGTGTGTCATTCACCAGCGCCCCGAGGAATCCGTACTGTGTCACGCAGCGGCGCAGCTCGTCGGCCGCTTCTTGCGGGTCGTGCATGGATAGTGTACTATGCAGTTCAAGGTCAGCGAAGACAAGCAATTATGAACAGAACAACTTACGCGAACGCAGCAAATCGGTCCGGGTTAGCCTTCACCTTCGCGGCGATGTAGTCGTTAATTTCAACGGCGAGACTCTGCGCATCTTTGGCATCCCAAATATCTTGCACACCTGGTGCAGTGTAACTGAGAATCTGGAGACCGACACCGTATTTCTCTGCAAAGTCCAGTCGGATAGGGCCAACATCATTGATCTCTGCAGTGTGTTTGGCTGTATCTGTGGAGAACATCCCAGCCCACCATTTGGTCTTTTCGGCGAACCTGGGGAGCGCGAAGGCTTCTTCGAGTGCGATTTTGCCAAGCATTTTGGATGTGTATATTGACAGGTGTTATAGTTGTGGTTGATGTATTTCGGTACATGTGCCTGTTGACTTCTTTATAGCTATGCGGGGACCCCGCATACTCTCATTACGCAGCGTTATGCGCTCGGAAAGCTCGTCGGATGTTGACCCGACGGCGGTCCGCTGCAGCGGGGCGGATGCGGGGAGCGGACGGCGGCTGTTGTGCAGTGGATGGTCGGATACCCCGTAGAGGGCGCAAAGGTAGGTTATATTCCTATCGGGGATGAAAATACCAGGAGATCGGAAAGTCCTTGTGGTACTCTCG
This sequence comes from Penicillium salamii, assembly GCA_911197225.1. Lineage (NCBI taxonomy): Eukaryota > Fungi > Ascomycota > Eurotiomycetes > Eurotiales > Aspergillaceae > Penicillium > Penicillium salamii. The sequence goes on from CAJVOY010000066.1 coordinate 147,347, forward strand.
GATGGTATTTGAAGTCGGGGTTGCTCGTGAAATACCTCAGTTTGCCACGTGCCTTGCTGTCTTGTCTACTCTCACATGCTTGCTCCCTCAGCCATATGTTCTCTATTGGTGCTTCCAAGGTTGCTCATGTTTGGATCTTCGATGTTGTTCACTAAAGAAAAGTTGACGCGAAAGGGACCGACAAGGGACGTTCATCAACTTTTGTTCAAGATATCAACCTCGGATCGGCCCACAAGGGCGATCCATACCTCAACAATAACCTTCGAGATATTGATACATGGGTACTCTGGTTCTTCACCTCGACGCACTCAAAAAAAGATAGACCCGGCAGACGGTCTCCGAATGAACCTACTAACTAAACGGATCTACAAAGCTACGATGTGGATCCTCCCCACTTAGGCCCGGCACTTGAGCCTTGATCATCTTTATAGAAGTAAAGTGTATGTATTGGTGATTAAAGGTATAAGCGAGGCAATAAAGAGTACAAGATCTCGTATATAGACATCATCCCGAAGGAAAAGAATACATCTCGCCACTCGTCAGTTCCCGAGAATGCGAGCGCACGATGGTCAACAGCATTCCCAACACCACAAATTCCATCTTCAGCTTGATGCTATAAACAAGCGCCTTGAGGATGATCTGCGTGAAATAGTACCCCAGGAACTCTAAAATCAGTAGCGTTAAATCCATCACAATGGCGACAATATTAATCCCAATCAACTCCCATAATATCTTGTGTCGTTTCTTATCTTCTTCCGGGCTGATCTTGATCAATCGCACCGTCTCCCAAATGTAAACCGACGAAATGAGAATCTCTTGCACCGAGAACCAGGTTATCTGCGCCCGTTCAACAATCGAGAAACCATGCACCCATGGCGACCGCGGGAAGTATTCAGAGCCGAAGTTCATTGTTATCGTTGGGATGAGCAATATGATCGAATCCACTATTATGACCCATTTGATGATTGCAAGTAGGCGAAAATTTTGCGAAATTAAATGGAGCCGTGAATAGAGGACCACCGACTGTATAGGAACCATGCATACGAATCCGATATTGGAGAGGACGAGGGAGAGCCACAGGGGGACTAAGTCGAAATATTGAAACGAGGTTCCTAGGCTGGTTGGTATCAGTCCCAACGTGGAAGAGACGAGAAGAGCCCAGAAGTAGAGGCTGCGGAAGGTCTTGAAGCTGAATGGGATGAGCACAGAGAGCTCGATGGCATTGTAGAGTGCGAGCGAGATGATTATTATGACCGCAACCCCCATGGTCTGGTCCTCGCGCAGCGAGGTTGGGAGTTGTTGGAAATTGGCCGCCATGGTAAATTGCCGCCGGCCATGGTGTGCCTGTGCTGGGTTTGAACTCGCATCGATGAAAAAGAAGAGGAGGAGGAGAGAGAGAGAGAGAGAGGTGAAAAGGGGGAAAGTATGAAAGTCCGGGGGGAGCTTATTCTCGGCGAATGCCGTTCGTCGGAGTCGTGAGTGGAGGCAACATTGAATTCAGCCTCTCGCGTCCTACGGTTCACAACGTCACCAAGTTGAAATTGGCCAATTAACCGCGTGGGAAATACTCGCACCGTCCCCTTTCTGTGGACTGCAGAAAGCCAAATCTCTATGACGTCTCGTTATGGTTGGCTGAACCGAAATCCTTCTAGCTTTACAAACGTGGAGGGAAAACCTTGGGCAAAATCATTTTCGCGTTTAAACGTTATGTAGGTACCGTTATGTAGGTACAGGCCCTTGACCTTCTTACTTCCTGATTACTCGAATTCCAAGATTCCCTCGTGGTCGACAAGTCACAGAGTCGTTGTAATCAGGAACCAGATCCTCCACCTCTCCAATCATGCTGGCATCAAACTGCATCAGTATCGACACCACAACCAGCTTCATGTTCAAAATCGCCAGTCTTTGTCCTTTGCACCCGAATTTTCCCGCACCCCAGCAGATGAACTCGCTTTTGACTTCCCGGCTCGGGTTCCAACGCATCGGGTCAGGGTAATATGCGGGGTTCAAGGAGGTATCCGAAAATGGGTAAAACACGAGCGCTCCGGTTGGGATTGTATATCCTTGCACCGTTAACGCAGGACCAGTATTCCGGCGCATTGCTATGTAGGGCTGGGATGTTCGGAGGGTCTCGCGGATGCAGCGGTCAAGCATCGGAGTTTGGGACTCCCACTCTCGGAGAGTGATGGAAGACAGAGAGGTCTGAGCTGTACGCGATAGCAAGGCTTGGATCTCCGTTTGGATGGTGCGGGCCCACTCGGGGTTGGTGGATAGTCGCATGATCAGCCAAGATACTAAAATAATGTTAATCGCTTGCCTCTGCCTCTGGTTGGGGTCATTACCTATTGTTCCAGTCGCGCGGGCACCGGCGAGTGACAGCCCTAAGATGAACTTTGAAGGCATTAGCTTCCAAGATGTTGTTTTGTCGGTAGGCTGGGAGACGTACCCCCAAGATTTGAATGGTGCTCTCTCCGTCATCCAACATATGTTGAACCGCATCGTTTCTTCTCACTCCACTGGCTTTCCGGATGTTGATCTGCTTCCGAACAATAAGGTAGATTCGGGCCACGGATATCATCTTGCGGATCATCAACATGTTGGGTAGCCAAGGCCACCAGGTCATATATGGATTGGCTGGTGAGTCGACAACATCTATCAGTGATCTGAATTCAGAGGATAGTGATAGGTCGCGAGATATCTCGAAGAAACCGGTTGCCATGATTGTTTGGAATGTCATCTGAGCAAGTTTCAACACTAGGTCATGTTTCTCGGGGCCACAGATACACATACCTCGTGAATTGAAGAGCATGGGTCAAGAATTTTTTCAGGCCCCCATGAGTCCATGGCGTGTTGACAAGTAGCGAGTATCAATGGAATCACTGGTTCGATTTAGATCGTATATTCTCTGATTGTGGAGTAGATGCCAACTTACTTGACTGTAGAAACTCAGGCCGCTGCATGCAGATGATCCGCTTCACTATAGCGTTGACCTGGTGGGGGTCGTGCTCAACACTTTTCTTCATAAGGCGTTAGCTTTCATAGGCGTCCAGCTGACTTCAAGATCAAATAACTCACAATGCCTAGAAGAGCAAAGAAAGAATCGTAAATGTTCAGTCCTTTCTCTTTCATGAAGAGTTGTCGGCCTTCTGTTCCCGAGAGAACGGTAGCTTTGCGTCCGAATAGGGTCAGACGATAAATGGAAGATGATGTGGCCTTGAACTCATCGTTGACCAAGTCAAATCGTTTTTCAAAGAATGATCGAGTAATCTGCAATGCAGATCGTCGTATTTCTGGGGGACTTTGATCACTTCCCTGTGAGACTGGCAGTACCACGCATAGAACTTTGAACCAAAGGACATAAAGCAGTAGAGCAATAGAGACAAGGAGACCCAAGCCTCTAAGCAAGACCGAAGTGTCGGGGTACGAAGCAGGCATTGAGACTGATGAAAGTCTTGGCAGCATGTTGGAAGTATGACTGAGAGTTAGAAGCATAACTGAGAGTTGGAAGTATGAGTGAGAGTTGGAAGATGAATGGGGGTCGAAGTATGAATGGAAGTTGGAAGTATGAGTGGAAGTTGGAAGTATGAATGGAAGTTGGAAGTATGAGTGGAAGTTGGAAGTATGAATGGAAGTTGGAAGTATGAATGGAAGTTGGAAGTATGAATGGAAGTTGGAAGTAGGATTGAGAGTTGGAAGTACGAATGGAAGTTGGAGGTTTGAATGAGAATTGGAAGTAAGTAGGATTGAGAGTTGGAGGATTGAGAGTTGGATACATAACAGTGATTTGACGAGGCATCTCAGGTCCAACACTTCTTATAGACCAACACCTAGCACAATGAACTCGATGACGGCTTTGTACACCCAGGTAATGACAGCGACAGCTCTGAGCCGGAATCCGAGACTGTGACTCTTTAATTATCGACTCCTGGATTATAGCTTTTGATTCGTCTCTAACACCGTCCTGCCCTAATGCCTTGGGTGCCTCGACTGCGCCATTGGCGATCCACCGTGAGAGACACCTCCCCTTCACCAAAGAACCAAAAGCCACATCAAGAATAGTATAGTCTACATTGCTAGACCCCAATACTACCAGACTGTTGGAAATTGACACACGCCGCTGTTGGTTTTTGTCTTAGGTATATTCGGCTTCCATGCAGGAACGCATGAATTTTTAGATTAAATCTCACCAAGGCGGAATTCTAGCGTCGAATTAAAGATGCGGCTCGTGTTGTTCTTGCTCGTATTGCGATGACATCGTGCTATTCTTCAGCCCCCCCTGGACACCCATCTGATGCTTACATCGGGGCAGATCGCTCATTCGGGTTAGTCTGGGTAGGTCAGGCCCGCTGTTACTGGACTCAAATAGTGCATTTTGCCAGGCAATTGGTTCCTTTTATTTTACTTCGTTTTTACTTCTTCTTCTCTATTTCAGCACGATCGAGTCACAGATCGAGTCATTGTCTTCCTCTCTCCCCGACGCCACTCGCACATGTGACCGCGCTTTCGCTTACTTTTGGCATGGCCTGAATTAACTTGTTAACCAGAGGTCAATGGGATTTGGGGGCTGGTATTTGGGCTGTTTTCACAATCTTCACCCTTTGTAAATGATTACAATTTGGTCTGCGTTGTTTTCTCAGGCGCTTACTTCGTAGATTATACGAAGTACGAGTTGCTTGGCAGACCATGTCTACTCCGTACACTGATGCTCAAGTGCAGAATTTATTTTTACAAGCAGTGTATTGCCGCAGTTGGAATGTTTGTGCAGTGGTTTGATAACGGTGAAAGTCTTGTAATGCAATCCTGATTTCAGGCCCACTCTCAAGTCCGGGATGACAGGACACTGTGATTTTCCAGGGTTTGGCCTGGGGTGCCTTTCAGCTTGGCGAAAGCCTTATTTTACACTAGTGCTGGTATTAAAAAGCATAAAGCCATTGAATGAGACACCTTCGGAGAAAAAGGTTGTCTCTTTGTCTCTCAGAGCCAACACCAGCATTGTTCACTGTGCCGGAAAAGCCAGTATTTCGTTTTGGTATCTGCACAGTATGAAGATGGCTAACTCTGTCGTTTCACGGGAATCCGGAAAGGATTCCAACCGCTCATGGGTTACTCTGTGCATGACAAGAGTCGTTGGTATGCAGTGAGCCGTGTTGGGGGCCAGATTTGTGCAGTTTGCTTTTTTTGGCTCCTGTTTGATCCCAAAAAATTAACCGAGGCCGGACATTTCTAGTCATCTATAGATAGATACGGAGTATATAGATGTATTTTACTCCATACATGTCCATGATTAATGTTTATAGACATCTATCTGGCATTGGGTTCATCCCAAGGTTCTAAGTTTGAATGCGTTCCCAAGGCCCCCCAGCCCCCACATGGCTGAGATCGATTGTGCTGAGATGAACCTGTAGCAGCCCAGGTGTTTTGTATAAATAGCTTAAAGCATATTGAGCCTTGCTACTTTTCTTAATGCTAGCCAAGTCGTAGGTGCTGGTTAGATGTGATGGAATCTTTGAAAAAAAAAAAAAAGAAGAAAAGATGTTGTTGTGTGCCGGCCCCGTTTGCGATGGAAAATAGCTTCAGAAACAAGACCCCCAATGCATACATTAGTACTCCGTAAAATGTATAGTCAAGTATAACAAAAAAGATTTTTGAAGATATTAAACCCTCCCCATTACCCTAAAAGCGTTCGATCAAGCATTGAATCCAACATCCTGAACCAAACCTTGATCTGTCCTGTCATAAAGGTTCTCCGGTCGAACATTTTTTCTTAGCAAATAGCGCTTCACAAAGTACGGAACTTGCCTCAGTCCATAGCCGACATGGAGCCTTGTCGGGAACGAAAACACCTGATCCAACTCCTCAAATGTCTTTCCCTTGGTTTCAGGCATGAAAAGCAGAACTAACCACCACCCAAACACACACCAACCCGCATACCAAGAGAATGCCCCCTGGGCCGTGAATGCAGCTTTCAAAGCCGGCCAAGTCACTCCAAGAATGAAATTAAAGAACCATGTCGTTGCGGTTGCTAATGCCATTCCGTGCGGCCGTACATACAGTGGGTATGCCTCAGCCGAATATGTGAATGCCACCGACCCTTCGCCAGGGGAGTAGAAAACACCAAAGAGATATGTTCCGAGGACTATGCATGCTTGCCGGGCTGTCTGACTGGACTGTGGAATCCAGAAGCTGAAACCTGTGAAAAACATTGCTATCGCCATTGGGGGAAATGTCAGAAGCAGGAGGTTTCGCCGACCGAAAGTGTCAATGGTGTAAAATGCTGGGATTGCACAAAGCCAATTAATGACACCCCATCCTAGGGAGGCTGCCAGTGCGGCTATGGGTGTAAACTGGGCCTTCGAGATTGTTAGATTTGTGAGAGAGTAGGTTGGTGCGAACTGACCTCAAGAAATATCTCGGCAGAGTAATACGCGATCACATTGACACCGCAGAACTGTTGGGGTTAGACCCATACTTGAAAGTTTGCAAGCCTAGGGACTCACTTGTTGCATAAACATCACAATCTGAGATGCCACCATCGCACGTCGGTTGCGTGGAATGGTGATCAACTCCAGCAATTTATTCTGACCAAGCTTCATCTTGCTCTCCGCCTCGAGCAAGGTATGCATATAATAGAGATCCCTCGCCGCCTGGATCTTGTGATGCCGCAACATACAGATCGACTGATATGCACGATAATACTGTTTCTGGCTCATATACCAGCGCGGCGACTCGGGGCATGCAAAAACAAAGCAACAAACCACCAACGCTGGGAACATCGCCGATGCCATCATACATCGCCAGTTGAGTCCAACGATGGCGTCTGAACCCACGTTGTAGAAAATCAAATCAGATGCATAACCAACCATGATTCCAAACGCTGTCCACATTTGCCACTGCATGACCAGGGCACCGCGAATAGCTGGGGGTACGGTCTCTGCCGCGTACATCGGCACAGTGGCTGACTTGGGACCGATACCGAAACCCAGCATGAACCGAGCGACGAACATAGCCCACCACGTTGAGACAAATCCTTGCCATAAACAGGCTATTGCTGAAAAACAACATGTGATGAAAATTGTGCCCCGGCGTCCAAACCAGTGATTGAAAGGGACGGTCAGCCAGCACCCGATGAAGGCACAGCATAGATAAGGTGCTGAGTTTGTGAGACCGACGAGCAGGTGCTTCGAGCAGAGTTGTCACCGATGCCGAACTGGTGTTTGTAGAAGATTTGGGCGCCATTGACAACCGTTTCATCTAATTTTGTCAGATTCGCTGTCTGGAACCCCCGGAGCTGGATATTCCGATCACTTTACGTACCCATTCCTTGGACAGCTGCAGAAAGAGAGCATAGCGCGATCACAGCGTACATCTTCCATGGCTGAGCCCACTTGTTTGTCAATTCTCGTCGCAATAGCTGCTTCTCCAGGTTTGTCAAGTCGGTGATATCGGCAAACCGCTCTGGTGATTGTGCTAGCACAGCGCCCAGTTCAAACGCCCGGACGTCGGTCTCGTCGCCCATATCGTGGAACTCGGCGAATGCGCGACCCTGGATTCTCAGTTCAGTATGGCTGAGCCCAGCCAATGGGTTCGAAAGTTTGGCATTGATGTTGCGTCGTTCTTGTTCAGCGGCTTTGCCGAATAGCTTTGGTGGCACGGATTTGTCGCCTTTCGCGGGTTCCATTCCTTCTCGTTATGAGGAAGCTGATGGTCTTGGGAGAGTATGGCCGATGGAATACCATATGAAGCTTCAGTGTTTGCAACTTCACTCAAGGGTCGAGCCTCGAAGTAACAAAGGAAGTTGACAACACCACACAAAAGTACGGCTACTCAGCCCCGGCATCCAATATTAAACCAGTGCGCGTGAGCAGTCTTCTCAAAGAGAATAAATGGTGTTAGTGGTACATATTGGAAGCTAGTGAATATGCAGGAAGGCGATTGGTAGATGTTGCTAGGGTTGATGGGCTGGCAGACAAAGAAGCTTCGAAATCTGTGTTTGGCCTCACTTGCGTGGTAATTTGTATGTAGTAGCTCAAGTTGTGCTCGCCTGTTTGTTTTCAAAATTTCCAAGTGAACTCTCACAAATGTCTCTGCCGCATGAGATATTCTCGGTGCTGGCTCACTTTGGGGTTTCGCAAAAGGTTGACTGCATACGAATGTAGGGTGCAATTGTCCAGAGATTCAATTCTGACCTTCAATTAAAATTTCTATTTTCCTCCCTTTACGCTGAGCGTCGCTCTGTATGATCTGTGCTATACAAACTCTTCTAGAAAATTGTGAGATCCACATGTATCGAGTAGTCTCAACCGCCAGCTGACTAGATCTCTTTTTCTTCTTCCTCTCTTTTCTCTTCTCTCTTTTCTTCTGCTCCCTCTTCTGCTCCCTCTTCTGTCATTCGTTTGTTATCATTCTCCTTTCTCTTCTCCCTTTTCTCTTCATTCACTTCTTCTGTTCCTTGCTCCTGTTCCTCCTTCTGCTCCTCCTTCTGCTCCTCCTTCTGCTCCTCCTTCTGCTCCTCCTTCTGCTCCTCCTTCTGCTCCTC
>CAJVOY010000066.1:155982-291147 GCA_911197225.1 Penicillium salamii
TCCTCCTTCTGCTCCTCCTTCTGCTCCTCCTTCTGCTCCTCCTTCTGCTCCTCCTTCTGCTCCTCCTTCTGCTCCTCCTTCTGCTCCTCTTTCTCCTCCTCTTTCTCCTCCTCTTCAATTTTCGTCGAGCTCAGTTGATTGCTCTCGTCCTTATTTCCTCCCTTCAAAACAGGCTCAAGAAAACTCAAACTCTCCTCGATGGTAGCCATCAAATTCGCTGCCTTCTTAGCAACTTTCTTGCACTCTTCGCCCAAGTTGCTCGCTTCCACATCTTTGAAACCCTTCAAATAAAAGTGCCATCCCTTCAGTGATAGCTCATCTTCCCCGGATTCCCCAGCACGGATCTGCTTAAACGTTTCTAGGCCATCCCATAGAATGAATTGAGCTGCAGCGATTACACGTTGGTCCTGCTCGCCTTCGAAGGGGAAAAACCCCCAGTAGACATCCCTGACTTGGAACGCGTCACGCAGTGCTTGATAGGCAAACCAATGATCGTGTTGAACAGCATTCACCGCTGATAAATGCGCATAGAATGACATCCGGTTCGGCCATTCTTGGGGATTTTCTGGATTCGGTCCTAAAGTGAAACATGATTAATGGGCTGACTGGCTTCATGTGGGTAGCTATAATGACTAACCAAACTCGTATCTTTCGGCGAGCGATATTGCGAATCGCTCACCACGTGTGCCCTATACATCGGGTTAGTGCGTTAAAAGAAAGTGATTGGTTCAGTTCACACACAGTTTCAGAGGACTCGGAGAGCTTGGATGATGTTGTCAGTAAATGCGCGATCTGTGCGAGCCTCAATTGCGAGGGGTGGTGCCATGGGATCTGATCTGCAATCTCTAAGATGATATCGCCTGTTATGCAAGCTTCCGTGGACAACGGGGCATCGGGAAGAATTGCCCGGATATCATGGATTGTCCCCCAGAGAGTCTGCTCTGTCGCAGGTTGAACGAATTCTCGAAGGATTTTGAACACTGTTGTCCCGCGAAAGTCTGTGGTTCGAGAATAACAATACTTTTTGCCAGTATCGCTGTCGTCGATAACGTCTTTGGTCGAATGATCATGCATCTCCCAGGCAGCAAATTTGAGCTCGAGAGCTGACATGGCGGATATTGAATGTGGGGTGGAAACAGGATGGAGGTTTGTGAAGGTTCAAGTAAAAGACACTCTGAGATGCGATGGATGTGCTGAGATTGGAGTAGATAGTTTGAGACTGCGGCTTCTCTTATGCAAACTGCGAACTTAGGAAGCGCGCGGTATGATCTCCTTGAAACAGACTTATGTAGCGTATACCCACTAAATATGGGAAAACCCCCTGCTTTATCCGTGTCCACGGAGGTGGGGTGTGCTTGGAAGCGCCGGGATCGGCAACCGTTGGCGCCGAGGCTGAATACCACTCAATTCTCAAACAATGTTTTGATCAAGATGAGACATGTACGATCCAATAAAAAGGTTTGAATAATCGCTGCTGATCAAATTGACATGATCAATAGCTAGGTCATTATCTGTTATTTCAAGCTGTCGCTTAGTCGTTGGATACAAATCCCCCAATGCGCACGCCTGCCGCTGCCATGCATATCACTTGCATGGGCGCAACGGCTATTTTGATTTTCAATCCTTTTCTCATCTCCGATGCAGATACGGAGTGGAAACCGGTAGTTGGAATACCATGTAAATAGAGCTATAAAAGTCAGTATTATCTTCTCCAACTCCAATACTAGCTTGCCAACATCAGCTATTCTTCTACTACAATCTGTCTCAATTTAAATCACCATGGGATTCACATTTTGGGGTCCCAAGAAGGAAGAGCAACGTTCGAAGAAAGAGAAAGGCCCAGAGCGGACACAGTCTGACCTGACAAACAAGTTGCAAGATCCACGTATACCAGTGGTCAGTATTATTCCCCTCGCTGTCAAAGACTCCCCATTCCTTGTCCCACTGCCAGGATAGAGACCAGAGACACATATTAATAGTACTATTAGGCCTATCAGGTTCGACCCAATGCGGCTACCACGTTAGAAACAGGCGAAAGAATACCGTACAGCCATGAGCTTATCCCCCGGGCTGATGTTGAAGGATATCTTCAAAAGGCACCACTGCCTGTTCAAGACCCAGGAGCAGCGTCTGCTCCCCAGACTTTAGGTCTTGGACCCCGGCAGCGGGGTCCGAACATGATCCGCCCCAAGGAATTCAAGAATTACGGTCGAGTCATTCCGCGAACCGGTCATTACACAGAATACCCAACCATGGACTACCCTTATGACAATCAAACTGCTGAAAAAGGCGCGTTTCAGGCCCGCAAAACTCAGAAGGGGACAATGGTCCAGGAGCGCGTGAATCCTGGGTATGTTCGGACCATCACCGATCAAAATAAACATATTGAAGCCGTGCTCTACCACCCCGATACCAAGAAGGCTCACGGTGCCCCTCTACCCCCCAAGGCCACCGGTAAAGCCCCAAAGCCCAACATCAAGGGCCACAGCGGTGCACTGTATCCTGCACAGGAGGTTTTCAGAGCCCAAACCTTTGGTCCAAGGCAGACTGTGGGACTCCCTGTGTCCAAGGGTTGAGCCACGCTTCAATCCTCATTTCTGTTCATGATACGTCTATCCATATGGTGATTGGGCCTGCAATTTACAGTGGTATCCTTTCTATTGGGATGCAAATCATCGTTACCGATGGTCATGTTGATTTTTGAATGGAGTCAGAATTCAAGGTAGATTGGGCACCTTATCTTTTCATGACTGCTCTAGAGTTGTCGAGGAACTTCAAAAGCTCTAAAGTTTGTATGCACACAGGTGCCCAGGTGGTTCCTGAAGTCATACACCTCATGTATTTATTTGTTGGATAAAGGGGTCTTTTTTTCTTTTTCTTCCTCCTTAGGTTGTAGAGGCATACATATTTCCTCTAGTGATCCGTAGACTGGTTGTCATGTAAGAGGCTCAAAGGCTGTGGTGGAGTATTAGAAAGCATCAGCCTATCGGGCATACCTGTGATGCATGTCTTCTCCACCTATTCCGAACAAATTGGGAGATCGTACGGAGTACTCCCTATTTATGTAGGGATTCTACTCAGATACAGCCACAGGCGAAAGGGCAGGAGAGATCAGGGGTCTAGCTAGTTGGCTACACAAGCTCTATACATAATAATTACGAAGTGGTTACGGGGTCCAGTATGTTCCGTAATACATTTTGGAATAATCTGCAACTACTATGTGTTTCTGGTACATTATGCAATGGTATGATTTATTGGTGGTATCTGTCCCAACCTGCGGGAAATATGTGGATTGGACCTGGTGAAGACTTTGCATCATGTTAGCAATGATCAATAGAAGTCATGAAGATAAACAAGTCATGGAAGTTCAATCAGATAGCAGTTGGTACAATTTTGAGTCCACATGGTTATTCAGAACAGGTCTGTGTGAAAAGGTTGCTTCATCATAGAGAGCTTGAGACAAAAGGAGATGTAAAAACTCACGTTAGGAGAATTGAAGCTTCCCTATGCATCAAATAAATGAATGGCATAGGGACAGCTTTTGACAATCCCAAGTCTTGGCATGGCAAGTCAGACACAAGCTTCATTGTGCTCGAGCTGGCTTTCCATGCCAGAAAAAACTTGTGTAGCCCTAAAGGTTGCATCAACCAAAGGCTGTGGGAAACCCGCAAAATTCCAGTAGCTCATCGGGGCATTTCTGAAAAAATCAAAGGGATGTTGGAAGAAGAGAAAAAATTCGAAACTGCAGTGTCGTTAAATACCGAGGAGTGGATACGCTTTGCATCGTTTGCACTGACAAACAAAAAAAAAAGTGGTGGTAATTTCATGCAATTCCAGTCCCTCACTTTTTCTGTGCAATTATTCTTTTCTGAAAAGTCCTTTATATTCAGTGAGCAATTCTCTGCGCATCCTGATACCGTAATTAGCACTAACAAATACAAGATGGCCGATCAAGAGACGCCCAGCTCGGCGGAGCACCAGAGTGTGTGAGATCATAGCGAATTTCACGAAAAAGACTAATAGATCCAGCTCCTACCAAGCCTCCCTTCCAGAACGTGCGTACTGATGGTCGAGCTTTTGCCTCTCCCAACTGGCGCACCAAAGGCAGCCCTGCTGCTCCCTCGGCCGACGCCAGCCCGGCCCGAAGCCCCAACCCGAACCTCAATACCTCCCGTGCGGCATTCAGTCGGCCCGGCGCCCATGTCTCGCAAGCAATCAGTGACGGACGTCGTCTGTATGTAGGCAACATGCCTTATACTGCTAAGACGGAGGATGTTGAGGCAATTTTTATGGCCGCTCAGATGCCGATGTATGTCCTCTCGTTTAGGCTTAGTGGGAGACACCAGCTAATATCTTGACAGCGAACGCATTGATATCGCCATTGATCCTTTCACGGGCCGCAATCCCTCCTACTGCTTTGTTGATCTGCAACACAAAGATCATGCTGAGCGTGCTATGGCCGAGCTTGATGGTGTCAACATGCTGGGCCGCCCATTGAAGATTAAGCCTGGTGTCGCAAAGTCCCAGGAGCGCATTGATAACCCACCTTCGCCATTCAAAGTTGGAGGCTGGCGTGAACAGGAAAAGCCTAGCTTTGCCAAGATCAACAGCGATTCCAGCAGTCGCGTCTATGTCGGTGGTTTGCCGCGATTGACTGACCATGAGATTGTACAAAGCAACGTTGAGGCTTTCTTCGGCGATTTCAAAGTGTAAGATGATAGTCTTTGGATTATTTTGGTCATTACTAACGATTCATAGTGAAAATGTCAGCAAGCTGTTCACTCCCCATCCCGCCAAGCGATTCGAGCCCGGCGAGCACTACTATCTGTTCGTTGATGTCGGTTCTTCAGAAGAAGCCCAGAGAGCCATGAAAACACTGAACAAACAAGTTGGACCATGGGGTGCTCCATTGCGTGTACAGCATGCTCGTGGTTCCAAGACAACAGAATGAGATGCTTGATCAATGACAGGCGAAAAGAAAATAACTACTATTAATGATGGATGTGTCGCATTGCATGAGCTATGATACCTGAGAAAATAACACAATTGCATATTCCTTAGAAATTCTTATCACTTATATCTTGCTTATATCTTCTAGTGGTTGGGTGTTTCTTGAAATATTCAAAAGCTTGCTTGAAACATGCAGCCCTGGAGATGTCTACTCCGTACCCGAGGCATAGATTACCATTCTTATTTTTGAGCCCCACTGACTAGTCTCTTGATTTGCAGGAATTTATCGGATCATTGTGACGATCTAGTCCTAATCTAGGTTTTGAAATGAGGATAAATGTGCCCACAGAACCTGGATTTTCAGAGTTTTTGAATGTCTACCGCCTGGTAAGCCCTCCATACTACTTCAATAGCACTACACTCTCTGCAGATGACGCTATGGTACTTAAGAATATGACATTGCTGACCCTCTTCCAATCTATGAGTACGTAGTAGATCTTGAATCCTTCACGACCAACTCCATCTCGGTAATGCACATGAGGCGACAAGGAAAGGTACCGCTTGCGTTTTTAGCTTTGATGTTGTAAATAGTATAGTATTAAAGGTTTGCAAAGTCCCTTGTGATATATCCTCCAGCTGCAATTCCCCCCAAAGCCTTGAAATTCACTTGAAAATGCAATGATTATCTCAATCGCGAATGGCCAGTATAGCGGGTAGATCCAGGTTCTCTGAAGGAGAAAAAAAAGTGGATAATTGGGATGACGTTAGTGGGGGAGACTCACCGCATCGCCTCTCCCTGTTTCTCTTTCCCCTGCGTTTTTCGATGTTCTCTGTTTTATTCTATTTGGATCCTGTGTGACTATAATACTTCCTTCTATGAAGATCCTCTTGGCTGCAGGTCATCTCCTCCTACTCTACCCGCTCTAGACCTGGTTTGTCGCTCGGGATCTACCCCCCCTAATTCTCCCGAGACCTTCGTTACTCTCCAAACCATCACCTACAGCTGTCTATCAAAAATGTCTTCAAAAAGTGTGATCCGGAGTCAGCAGCAACATAAGGTGTTTATCGCCAGTGTAAGTGGCATCTCCTACTATGTTACCCCGCCTTTCTGCACTGTTTGATATGTCCGCGGGGTGGATGTGCTCTGCCGAGGCAAACCATTGAGACGGCTCTGGATGCTTTCATGGCCCAATTCAACGACATGCGTTTCAATCCCTTGTTTTTGAAACCTATTTGTTAGGGATGTATAAGGAAATACTGTCTAGACAGCCATGGCTTTTGGCTCCATGTCGTCGCCGTATACAAGAATCACACGCGGTGTGAAGGTACATAGACAAGCGGGAAACTGTCTTCAACCTACTGCTGGGAAAGACAGTTCGTTCACATCGCGGTCATTTGCTACGTCCTGTTTCGGGGTCGTATTTTGTTTTGCCTCGCAATGGTTCGAAACCTACGCTCGTCGACTACCGACTCATTTTTCATTTACTCCGATTTACAACACGGCACCGCACCAATGGATTTTGCTAACAGATATGTGCAGTCTGATGACTCGAAGATATGCGTTGTCATGGTGGGACTCCCTGCCAGAGGCAAGAGTCTAATTGCTGGCAAGGGTATGTGGAAATCCCATCGAGATTACATACTCTATACAGCGACTGACCAAAACAGCCATGCGATATCTCGGCTGGGTGGGAATTCCCGCCCGTGTCTTCAACGTGGGTAGCTACCGCCGTTTCAACACACCTCAGCCATCGGCTACTTTCTTTGATCCCCACAACGAGGAAGGTGAGCGCATGCGTCGTGCCGCTGCGGAGGCCGCCATGTCCGACATGATCCAGTGGTTCAATACCGGCAAGGGAGTTGTGGCCATTCTTGATGCCACCAATTCCACCAAGGAGCGCCGCAAGTGGATCTATGAGAAGTGCCAGGAAGCCGACATTGAGGCTCTTTTCGTCGAGTCGATCTGCGACGACGAAGACTTGATCATGAGCAACATCAAAGAAGTCAAGACTACTTCCCCGGATTACAAGGGCCAGGACCCTGAAGAGGCCGCCCTTGATTTCCGCAACCGCATTCGCAACTATGAAATGGTATACGAAACCATCGCTGATAGCGAGAAGCACTACACCTTCGTCAAATTGATCAACGTTGGATCAACCGTTATCATCAATCAGATCAAAGACTACCTCTCCAGTCGTCTGGTTTACTATATTCAAAACCTGCACATCAAGCCTCGTTCAATCTGGCTTTCACGCGTAAGTGGAAACTCACATGGCAATAGCTTCATTCGGTTTCATTCTGACATGATTTAGCATGGCGAATCCGAATTCAATTTGAGCGGCGCTATTGGTGGCGATTCTAACATCTCTGAGCGTGGCGAGGCTTATGCCCGTGCTCTCCCCGAACTTATGCGCAAGTCCGGCATTCCCGAGAACACCAAGATTGTCATTTGGACATCTACTCTCAAGCGCACCATTCAGAGCGCCCGGCACTTGAAGGCCGAGACCGGCTACGAGAAGCTGGAATGGAAGGCTTTGGATGAGCTTGATTCAGGCGTCTGCGACGGCCTGACCTATGAGCAAATCGCCGAGAAGTACCCTGAGGACTTTGCCGCTCGTGATGAGGACAAGTACAACTACCGCTACCGAGGTGGTGAATCTTACCGTGACGTTGTCATTCGTCTCGAGCCCATCATCATGGAGCTGGAGCGTTCGGAAAATGTCATCATCGTCACTCACCAGGCTGTTCTCCGTTGCATTTATGCTTATTTCATGAATGTGCCTCAGGAGCAGAGCCCTTGGATGGAGGTTCCCCTGCACACTCTCATCAAGCTGACTCCTCGTGCCTACGGTACTGAGGAGCAGCGCTTCAAGGCCGATATTCCTGCTGTGTCTACCTGGCGTGGCAAGGGTACCTCGGCTAAACACCAGGAGTTCCCGGCCGAAGGGGAGGCCAAGGAGGAGACCAAGGAAGAGACCAAGGAGGGCAAGGAATAGGTCTAGAAAGAGGCGAAAGACGAGATTTGGGGAGAGGCTAAGAATGAGGTTTGGAACGAGGCCAGGAAAGAGACCAGGAACGAGGTTTGGAGAGAGGCCAAAAATGAGGCTAAGAACGATTGATCTGCATCGGCGGCGCATGGATGTGATCGGATTTGGGGCGTGAAACTTTATACCAAAAATATTTTTCAGGTTATTTTTATTTTACTACATATTTTCATCAATCACAAATGGAGTTATTCTTTCTGCAATATCTGTGGGCTTCGTTGCTATAGTCTAGAGGAGAAATCGACGTAAATAGAAATCAGACGAAAATAGAGAGTAGAGGTCAGATGAAATCACACTGCAAACTAGATCGTCCTCTTCATACACCTCATATTATTTCCAGAAGCCAAAGCAATCGCAACTTCAAGCACACGGTCATGATCAAAGCCAGTTGATCTGTATAACGTAGAGCTCAGGTAAAAACCAATGTTCACCGCCCGTGGGCCCTGGTGTTCGGACGTCATGCGGAGAGCTCCAGCCACGCCCCTCGCCAACCCGGCAATTGAAGACACGCCGATGTTGTCAGCATTCACCGCGCGGCCTCTGGTCGAGCTCAAGCCGCGCGACAAGTCTCGCATCGACTCAGTTCTCGCATACGGCGATCGTCTCCTCGCCGGCCTCAACAATGGCAACCTCCGCATCTACCGCGTTGACGAAGGCCGTACCGAGCTCCTCCGCGAACTGGAACGTTTTTCCCGCTACAAAATCGAGCAGCTGGCTTTGATTAAAGAAGCCAATATACTAGTCTCACTCGCCGGTGGCTATGTCTCACTCCACGACGCCCAGACTTACGATCTGGTTGAACAGCTCTCCCAGACAAAAGGTGCTTCCGCATTCGCCATCACGTCCAATGTTGTCAATGACCCCGATACCAATGTCCCGGCGATCGTCTCTAGGTTGGCGGTCGCGGTCAAGAGGAAGATATTCATGTGGGCGTGGCGGGATATGGAGCTGGAGCGAGATACCGTGGAGCTGAGTCTGACTAGCGGTGTCAAAACCCTTACTTGGGTTGCAGCTACCAGGCTAGTTGTTGGGTTGAACTCGAGCTTTGTCATGGTCAATGTGGAGAACGGACAAGTGACGGATCTGGCGGGGCCTGGAAGTATCGAGGAGTCTGGTCGCTTTACTGGTGTCGGTGCGGCGAGTATGAGCTATATCGGCATGGGTGGAATGGTGCCGCGACCACTTGCTACTAGGCTGCGAGAGGGCCATATTCTCTTAGCCAAGGACATCAACACGACTTTCATCGACGTTGATGGTCAACCGCTGGGAAGGAAGCAGGTTCCTTGGAGTCATGCGCCTGTGGAGTTGGGATACTCATACCCGTTCCTTTTGGCTTTGCATGATTCTGCGAAAGGAGTGTTGGAGGTACGGAACCCGGAAACTCTGTCATTACTGCAGTCTATTCCGCTACCCTCGGCGAGCATCTTGCACATTCCGCAGCCGAACATCAGTCTCGCGCACGCCGGGAAGGGCTTCCTGGTGGCGAGCGATCGCACCATTTGGCGGATGGAGGCTTTGAGTTACGACACACAGATCGATGCATTGGTGGAGAAGGGCTATTTGGACGAGGCTATCAGCCTGCTTGGCATGCTGGAGGATGCATTGCTCCGAGACAAGTCTGGTCGGCTGCGCTCGACCAAGCTGGAGAAAGCCCAGAGCTTGTTCGCCTTGAGCAAGTACCGTGACTCTTTGGATCTGTTCACAGAAGTGTCCGCCCCTCCCGAGAGTGTCATTCGTCTCTACCCACGATTGATTGCGGGCGATCTCTCTGCGGTCTCAGAGCCTGAAGCTCCAAGTGGAAAAGCGAATGGCGATCAAAGTGACGGGTCATCTGATGATGCTGCACCTGGCCAGACATCCACTAACGCACCCTCCATTATATCTTCGTTGCGAAAACCCGACGAAGGCAGCGAATCCAGTAGTACCCGGGGTGATGAGAAAGGGTTGAGAATCGCCGTGCGCGAGCTACAGGGGTACCTGGCCGATGTGCGCCGACGTTTCCAGCGCTTCCTCAACCCCGATGGCTCTCTTAAAGCAACCGCGACTACCGAGGCCAAGGATGAAGCAAGTGATTCCGTTCTCAAACTGCTGGATTTCCCATCTACTGAAGAGTTTTCCACTCAAATTCGCGAGAAGGCTCGAATGGTTGACACTACTCTCTTCCGCGCGCACATGTTTGCGACTCCATCCCTCGCCGGTTCCCTTTTCCGTATCGCCAACTTTTGTGATCCAGAAGTGGTGATGGAAAGGCTAGAAGAAACGGGCAGATACAATGATCTCATTGATTTCCTATATGGCAAGAAGTTGCATCGCCAAGCCCTTGAGCTCCTCAAGCGCTTTGGCCAGACAGACAATGGCCCGCTGAGCGGTCCTACGCGCACAATCGCCTATCTTCAAAACCTGCCCCCAGACCAGATTGATCTGATAATTGAATTTGGCGAATGGCCCTTGCGTGCGAATCACGAGCTAGGACTGGAGATTTTCCTCACTGACACCGAAAATGCGGAGACACTACCTCGCTCGACAGTCTTAGAGTTCCTCGAAACCATTGATGTCACCCTTGCCATTCAGTATCTCGAACATGTCATCAACGAATGGAACGATTTGACACCAGACGTTCATCAGCGATTACTTGTCTTGTACCTAGACCAGCTCGTTTCGAACCAAGGGGATTGGAGAGACAAGTTCCTCACCATGTTGAAGGAGAGCGAGCAGTACTCCCCCGCAAAGATGCTAGACCGACTGGATCGAGAGGGTACGTGGGCACTGGTGCATTGGATGATCTATACTAACATCCTCAGATCCGAACTTCTACGAAGCCCGAGCTATCCTATTCAGCAAAATGGGCCAGCACCGGCAAGCACTCGAAATCTACGTCTTCAAGCTGGAGAACCACGAAAAAGCTGAAGAGTGAGTGATTTCTTGTATTCATACAGAAGATATGTGCTAACCTAGACAGATACTGCAATCACGTCCACCTTTCCGAAAAGCCAGAAGAAGAAAACACGATCTACCTAACCCTCCTTTCTCTATACCTCTCCCCGCCACACGGATACACCCCCCAGAACGACCCTGCCATTGATCTCCTCGCCAAACATGGCTCCCGACTCCCCGCCGATGCAGCCCTTAAACTAATCCCCGACCAACAAGCCGTGCAAAAACTCGAGTTCTACTTCAAAGGCCGTATGCGTGCCGCGAACTCCGTGTTCAATGAAGCGCGCATTGTCGCGAACCTCCGCAAAACAAGAGACATGCAAATCCAGGCTCAACTGGCACTTGGGGACGGCGTCAAGGGTGGCGGCACACGTGCGAGACATGTCACTGTGACTGAGGAACGAATTTGCGGGGTTTGTCATAAACGGCTCGGTGGGAGTGTTATCAACGTTTTCCCAGAGTATGTCTACCCCACCTCTGCGATGGCTCTTGCTGACTTTCTAGTAACACCGTTGTTCATTTGGGTTGTGCAAATCGGAGATCCAGTGCCGTTCGGTAATGCGTGGTTTCGTGTTTTGTTTATGTTTCGGTTCGCCTCTTTTCTGTCACTGTCGACTTTGATACCCATAGCATATATTTTTTTTCCAGCTCTTGTTCATGCTCATGCTTCCTCAACGACCTCTTCGCCGTAATTCGCTTCCTCCTTGGCTTCTTGGGCAGAGGTTTGCCCTGCTTTTTTGTCTTCCTCCATGCGTTGAGTGAGGAAGGTGTTGATCTCGTCTTGCAGCTTGGGCACCTGTGCCTGCAGGGCAGACAGGTGGGCTTGCTTGGCTGTGAAGGTGCCATCGGTGGTGGGGATCACATGCTCGAAGGCCTTGCTTGTGTCCGGGGCGGTGTAGACTGCTTGTAGGTTGGCCATTTTGAGTGGATTTGGGATTGTGTTCTGAATTGGGAAGATTAAAGGCGTAAATGTGTGGAGTTGCGAAGTTCTGTGGACTCTGTTGTAGAATACACCATACCGCCCTGCTTACCGCCCGAGGGGCTCTCTTCGGCTTCGCCTTCGCCTTCACGGGTATCATCTTCGGGCTTGACCCGGACCGTATGGTCGCATTTCAAGGTGTTTTATTTCTCAGGTCGTAACATCTCACACCGTCACATTTTGATGGCGAAAGGTTATTTGTTGAATGCAACATGTAAGATATGTTCCTCCATCGATGTTTCACGCTTAAAGCATCAGCTTCGAGTCACTAGTCCAAGAGGGCATCACCAACACCAACTGTATACGCTTTAGGGCAAATTAAAAGTATATTTCATCGTCAAAATGTGCTCCAGACTCCAAGGAATCCCCATCCCAGGGCAGAGCTAAGCTATAGATCTCCATCTCCACCGTAGATCGATATTCTGCCAGGGTTTTAGTTTAGTTAATCTCACCGTACACAGAAGGGATCGGCCAATGTGGCTTTTGTTTGTAGGCACAATACCACTGCCTAAACCCTGAAACACACCACCCGACATGGATTGTCCGTAATGAATCCAACAAGATCCCCAAACTCAGGGCGTCGGGTCCCTCCCACTTACCCCCGCCCTCCCTCCGATGACGAGGAAGACGACTCCGATGAAGACGAATTGGTTCGCCCCGGATCCTCCGGCAGTGACGCTTCCTCCAACGTGACAACTGTCTCAGCGACTCCTCTAACGCCTCTCAATACTCAAATGCCCGGCAGTTATTTCCCTCCTCAGTCGCGTTCCGCGTCCGCGACTACCTCCCCTCACGCCTTCCCAATGCCGAACACCAGAAGGCCATCTGGCCGTCCCTCCGTTGAGCTGCCCAGGCACCGCTCGAGACACCATTCACAGGGCTTCTTTGAGCCCTCTCTGCCCACTGCTTCTTCCGACCAGGTGCCCACCGTGTCAGCGTCTCGTATAGCCGCCCAAACAGCAATGCAGCAGAAACGCCCTACGCCGGAATCCCACTCACGAAGGAGTGGCAGTGCTTCCCCGCCATTGATGCCAGCACCGTTACGAGTGAACCAACCTTCCCCACAACCACCTCCACCGAACGTAGCAACTACAGCTGCAAATGTGGTGTTCCCGAGACCGGGGGCACAGCCCGAACCGCCCGAGAAGCAGAAGAAGAAAAAGCTCTTCTCGAAGCCAAAACATATCGGCATCAGCAGAGATAAGGATTCTGGTAAAGATCGTGGTCTTCCTTCACCAAGCAAGATCGTGGGGCTATCCCGCATGGTCAGCGCCTCAACAACCAATGTGGCCGATCTGCCCTCAAACAATTCATCCATGTACAATTTGTCCAATGCCTCGGTCAGCACCGTTGTCCCTGCGGATCGTCCGCCGGCATTGGAGAAAGACAAGGAGAAGGACAAGGAGAAAGACAAGCATAAACACCATTTCCTGTCCAGACAGAAACTCAAACTCAAAGATCGAGTCGACGATCACTTCAACCTCCCGCTATCTTCAGCTTCGAGCAACTCTCGACCTGCCGATCCTAATGCCCCAAAATCCTTGTACTCGTTCGTCAGTCCTGCATCGCCTGCACCGGGTGCCACATTCGGCAAATCAGTCAGTGGGCTAGATATATTGCATGGTGGGCGGGCATTGCGCGAGAAGAAGAAAGAAGAGAAGGCCCTAGCAGAGTCCGAACAACTGGATTGGATGTCTCATAATCCCGCTGGGCCTATAACACCGTTTGTCGGGCCCCCTTCAGCTGGAAGTGTAAACCCAGGGTCTGTTCCTGAATCGATTTTGAGAGAGACCCTACAGGGCTTCGGATTGAACAACATGACTCCCGAAGACGCCTGGGATTTCCTGAAAGCAAAGTTGCTGGTCATCTTTGATGGTGAGGATGTTCGCATTGCTATTGAGGACCTGAACAAATTGGTATTTGTGCATCTGCAGCGCTGTGTACAAAAGAGGGCTCCCACGTCCATCATCATGGATCTGCAAGAGTTGTTAGAGACTGGATTTGCGACTCTCAACCACAGTTCTCTGCTCGGGATTCCGGATGAAAGGCTTGTTCCTCATCTGGTGCAGATTTGGTTACTGGTCTTTGGCACTATTCTCCCCTTCATCCAGGCCGTCTTCCTTCCCCTCGACCTTGAATTCAAAGGCTGTGGCTCCATCATGACCAGTCGCGAAGCAGGTGAATTTTGGGGGGCCCTGCCTGTAGGCGGAACCCTCGATGTACGGAACCTCGTCCTCATCGCTTTCCGTGACCGTATCATACTCAACCGATATGACACGCTCAAGGCAACATTCTCCCGCCTCAGTCTAGACTCTATCAACTCGGGCTTCCCCACACTCAGTGTCACCGCAAAGAGTACCGGTACAGGGGGTCGTCCTGGTACGGCTGCTTCCCTCGATGCAGGCTTCGGCAGCTACAACTCTCAATCTTCCATGTTCCCCAGTAATGTCGCAGACAGCTATTCTTCCGACGGCATCAGCGCTCTTGCCAATCGCCCCACAAGCAGTGACTCACGTAGTCGCGCAACATCAAACACCTCTTCAAATGCGGACGTTTTCTTCAGCTCCGTCGCCTCCCCTCAAGCACCAAACAGTCGCCCAACCGTCATCCACCGCGCCAACGCTGCTGACACATCTCATATCATCACCGAAACTGTTGGCCGTATGCTCCAGTGTGTCAGTGTTCTCGCAAGCATACAAACCGACGACGCACCTCAAGAACGAATCGAAGTACTTAGCAAAGCTCTCAAACACAACTGGCTTGGCCGTGGCCGCACAGGTCGTGATCGCCGCGGTTTCGTTGGCGCCAAGATCCGCCCCGTCATGGTTGGCGGTCCTCCTGTCATCGACGACGCGGACTCTCTTACTACCGCTGGTATCAGCATTGGTGCTAGCACTAGTACAGGTGGTTCTAGGGGGCGTGGTGATTCTTCCTCCTCGGATTGGAGTTCTGGCTTACCTGGTCCTGGTATGAGTGTGAGAAGCGGACGGAGGGAGTTGAGCGCTCTTTAGCTTTTTATGACTATATGACCTGGGGCGTTTTGTTTAAGGATATCCAGGGGATTGTATACTTCGTTTCGTTCTAGAGCCTACTAGACCTCTATTTGGTTATTCAACTAGGTATACTTACTGGGCTAGTTTTTGCTGTGCCTAGGTACAGTCTTAGTTGAATCCAATGCATTTTCTTATGGCCATTGTATCAAAAACTCTAACTATACTTAGATCTCCCTCCCATGCTGTAAATCACAGATCCACATTTCATATTCGGTTAAGCGTATATACCGTATTACATCATCGCCCCGTTTGACAGGCGGTAATCTCAACTGTATCTCAACCTCCTTTCTCCCAGTAATAAATCACTTCTGCTTATACTCCTACATTTAAATTGGTTTTACTTCAAGATTTGACCTACTAGCACCTCAGATTACTGTGCTTTCAAATCTTCCTACACAAAAGAAATACTAGAAGGGTTTTGGGAGCAAACTTCTCATTCGGACAAGAAATCATACACGCCGCCGAAGCGGCACCGACACGGGCGGGTAATGGCAGCAGACCGCTGCCTGCAGGTCTCCCCCCTCCAACTGCCCAGGTTGGAGGGGGTAAAGACCGCCTAACGGCGGCCTTTGCCTGCCTGAGCCGGAGGTTCCAGCTCCAGTGCCGCAAAGCGGCCGGCACATTCCTCCCCACTGACCTTGAACCCAGCGTTCTTGGTCACCGCCGCAGCTATCTTCGCCCATGCACTAGGGCTCCTGCCCGGGCCACCCTTTGCCACTGCCCTCCGAAGAATGGCCTGATAGATATTAGCTTTTGCTCACATCCCATAGCGTTATAACATAAGCTGGAAAGGATGCTCAGGTGCTCAAGTGATTGATTGATAATACTTACATCAAAGCTGGTCCATCGTCCAATGCTCCCCTTAATCGAACCCCAGCGTCTCGATACCTGCAAGACGGTCTTGGCCGCCCCAGTTTCATTGTTCCACATCTCTGTGATCACCGCCCATCCCTTCTCCACATCCTTCATGTATGACATGCGCTTGTCTGCCAGGCATGCACGCTCCCAAGACTTCGGAACCTCAGTGTCGAGGGTGGGGGCGGCGGTGACTAGTGCTGTGGTCATCCTGCGGGTTTGTCGAGCGGGGGTGATCTTGGCAGGAGAGTCTTCGGCAGGGGGGTCGTCGGTGAACCGCACACGCTTTCGGGCGGGGGATGGAGATGGGGGCGGGGAGGCAACAACTGAGGGTGGGCTGCTGAGAGGGTCCTATTATCGGTCAGTTCACGATCATTTTTTTGATTGGAAATCGCTGCGCTTCTTACTGAGGACATGGCCTGATCATCTTCACTTCGGGCCGCGATCTCTTCTTCAGAGGCTGGGAAGGTGATGTCGCCGAACATCTCATCAAGATCTTTCATGGTGACCTCGCGCATCATCTCTTCCTCTTCAGTTGTCATGAGTGTTGGACGCACCCAACGTGATTCTGTCACTGCCATCTGCTCCAAAACGGCTTTCTCGGACTGATCGATAGTTGAGGCATCTTGCTCTTCGGTAAATGATTGAGAAGGTTTAGTCGGAGTGTGGATGTTGGGTCGCATTTTCAGTTCTTTGCGGGTCCTCTTGTCCAGCACGACTGAGGGGGGGAGACGGGTGTTGAGGTATGCCTTGAACCGGCTGAAAGGTCGTCGTCGTGCTTTGGGCTTGGGAGCAACCCGCCCCGAAGGCCGGGGTGAAACAGGTAGTGGAGATGGCTGTGTTGGCAAAGCCCAGCGGCGATTGACGGAGGGAGGGGTGAGGTTTGCAATTGGGATCCCGTAGTCTGAGTCGCTTGATTCATGCTGAGGTGCATTTGCTGACTCTTTGAGTGGAGCCGGTCTATCTTGACGGACCACAGGTGAGCTTTCTTCCGCGTTTAATTCAGATGATTCATCGTCGCTGTTTTCAATTGGGCCTTGGCTGCTGGAAGATTGGAGGATGGGGGGTTCGGCAGATGAGACGGTGGATGGAGTGCCTCGGCGTTGGTGCTGGGCGGAGGATGATTTGCGCTTTGGCGCCATAATTTGCGACGAGATTGGAGGTTGGTTTGAACGGATGGAAGAGCTGAGAGGGAGAGGAAAAGCCGAAACAATTGGCTTCAGACGAGCTTTGTCGGCGTGGTTGTGAGATGGGACGAAAGAGGTGGGATGGAGGCCAAAGCTGAGAGGAAGAGGAAAAGCCGAAACAATTGGCTTCAAATGAGCTTTGTCGGCGTGGTTGTGAGGAGGGAGGGAAAAGGTGAGATGGAGGTCGGAGCTAAGAGGACTAGCAGACTGCAAATAGCTGAATGGTCTCTAGCCAAAGTGTTCCAGAAAAGTCCAACGAGGACTCGACGCCTCGACTCAGTGGGAGACGACGACCAAACCACCTGCCCCGGATCGTGAACTCAGACTTGATGCCCGCTTTCCCCTCTTTGTCTTTTACTGATCTTCTTACTTGCCCATATCCTGTTGCTCCTTTCATCGCTGTTGCGGGCTGTTATCACAGCCCTTTCCCTCCGTTGAAGGGATTATTCGTCTTGCTGGAGAGAGTTATCCGGATTGAAGGGATTATCTCTCCAGTCGTCCGCCTCCTGCTGGAGGAATGCAGCGGAAATCTGCCCATTCTCGAATTGGATGCGGCTGATTGTCGGGCCGCCATTCGGAGGTCTATGAGTTTGGCGGCGCAGTTGCAGCAATTCACGGGTAAAGTCTGCAGACGGATTTGACCAGATGCTCTCATCGATAATGGGGTCCATCGAAGATGAGCGAATTTTCGGCGTTAGCCAAGAATTGAAGACTCGCCTGCGCGTGAGCCTGCGGTACTGTTGAATTGCTTGAGACTCTGAGAATGAACCCTCTAGGGGTGAAAACTCAAATGTCTTGGGTTGAAACTGCTTCTGCCAGAGGTACTTCCTTTTTCCATTCACTCCGGGCGAGGTCCAGCAGGTGCTGTCAATATCATCCTCGGGTATGGCTCTTGCTCTGTCCATTCGGTTGGTGATTGACCAGTGTCGCATCTTGCTGGCTTCGTTCTTGTTACGTGCGTCTGCGTCGAAAGGCATCGCAAGGTTTTATTGTGTTGATAAATTGGATGGATTGGGTTCTCGACAAGTCTAGGTTCGGGGGTACACGTTATGGTTTCCTTATTATCGTGGCGGGTCCGAGCCCGGACATGCATCGCCATGGCGATGCGATGCGTCCGAACTATCGTCGTCGGCCCAATTCGGACAATGGTGGCACCGTTAGCCCTAACCACCGACATCCCGGACCCGCTTCCCCGTTCTTTCAGAGCTTCCCTGGCCCCATTGCCCTTTCTGTACTTGAATATACTGACACGGTCTATTCATTGCAGATCTTTTGGTCCTGTGGTGAATGAACCAGAACTGCTCCTCTCATGCTCATGGTTAAATATGGTGTCTATCAAATTGACACCATATTTAACCATGTAAATGACCAATTTGCGACAAAAGCTGCAGGGCTATGGGTATCAGTATTCAGTATCAAACTAGTCTATGAATGTCACATTGTTACCTGCTTAAGTAGTTTCTGAAAAGGAAAATACACATAATCAACATTCCTGGAGGTCCTGGAGGTCCTGGAAGTCAGCCACTGCTAAGAAGCTCACAATGTTTAAATTCTCGCCTTTTATTAGTGCGGAACATCTCTAGAACCTGTTAAGTCAAATCTGATAATTTCTCAGGGGCAACAGAGTGCAGACCAGAGACATTCCCAACAGTCTCAAATAATTGCAATTGGGTCTACATGCCAGCCCAATGTGCCAACGTGAAGGAGCCGCAGTATCAGTATCCAAAATGTGACTTATATGCCTGAGAGCCTGCAGCTTCAGCTGCATAGAAGAAACAAAAAAAGGAAAAAACACCAAAAAGTACATGGCCAACACAGCTATGTGTCGTGGGGGCAAGTGATTGGTCTCAGCCCGGCTGCAGCCTGCGTCGTGATGGTTCGAACATAAAATGCGTCTCACCCACAGCGCTATTCTTTCTTCTCTCACCTGTCTTGGATGTGACCTTTGTTTTTCTGCCTTTCATTTCTGAACTTCTTCCATTTTCTACTTTCTTCTTTCATCGTCGCTTACCTTTCGCCTACTTGATAGTGCCGGCGTCATGGCTGAACCGACGGAGCATGACCGGGTGCTACCCACATCTGAGAATCTGAATGGATCTATTCAGATTCCTTCAGAGAAGGAAATCAAGGAGCGAGAACCAGATAAGGATGTCAAGGAGTCCAAGGAAACCAAGGAGAAGGATGCCAAGGAGTCTGAGGCTACATCTAAGCCAGTCTGCAAGAAGCATGAGAAAAAGAAGAAGAAACCAGTGAAAAAGGAGGAATCAGACACCTCTGCGTCTGACTCTTCGTCCAACTCTGACAGTGACGCTGACTCCGATTCGGATTCGGAGAGTGAGTCAAGCACCGACAAGCGCAGACGTCATCGCCTGCGCACCAAAGCCCGGGCTCAGCGTGCACTGAAGGATAAGAAGCGTCGCAAGAAGAAACACCGGTCGCGCAAGGTCGAGACCTCCGACTCTGCCTCCGATTCGGAATCTGAGTCTGATACCGCCACTTCGGCGGAATCGGACGAATCGCTGGACGAAAAAGCACTTCGGAAATTGGTCACTAAGCTTAAGCTCAAGAAACGAGCAAAGAAGCTACGCGATCAGACTTCCGATGACTTGACTCCCAGTGACCCAGTGGGTGAAGGTCGCCAGAAGCGCTCGAAGAAGAAGAAGCCCGCTTCTAAGGTTGCATACAAGCGTGTTGATCAATGTGGGTACTAGTGAATAATTGGGCTGATCTCTTCATGCTAACTTCTTCCCTTAGTATGGGATACCACGATCCACAAATACAAGCTCACGGAAACGGTCGATGACCCCGATGCTGACGAATGGGACCAATACATCTTCAACGTCCGACGCAAGTTCAACTGGGAAAACAAGTATCTGGAAACGGTCGTCGATATCAAAAGCAAACACCTCCGCGATACCCTCTCCAAAATCATGGATGGCGTGAAAGGTGTAAGTCTCGTCCAAGAACCTGCCGTCGTGGATCCAAACATGCTCTTCCTGTACCTCGAGGAGACTCGTCAGTACATGAAAGATCTGAAGAAGCAGTCCCGCAATGCGAAGAAGCGCAAGGCTCGCAAAACCGCCGCTGCAAAGGCTTCTCACCTCAAGGTTCTTGTCAAATACCTTGACACGGACTATGCGGATACCAAGAAGACCCTTTACCCTCTGCTTGAAGCTAATACCATTACTTTTGATCTTCTTTGGGCGCTTTTCAAGCCCAATACCATCGCCTACACCCCAACTTACGGCAACGCCGATGAGCCGCGCGCTTTCAAAATTGAGTATGCCGTCAAGGAATCCTCATTCATGAAGGGACAATGGTACAGCGTTGAAGGTCGCTATCTAGAGTATGATGGCAAGGATTTCGGTTTCGGCAGTATGTCTGCCGAAGTTGACTCTTTCAAGGGGGCTCGCAAGATCACCTCCCTGGCCTGTTACCCGCTTAAGTATCATCGTGATGCAGATGCTTTGCGTACCAGGCTCATCGAGCGTGGTAAGCGATTTGTTGCCCTGCGCGGTATGAACTACCGCTTCCACAAGGGCATGGCTTTCTACAAGAAAAAGCGCACCTTCGTTATCAAGGTCAATATCAATGGTCGTGTCATGATTGATCCTGCCATCCATCGAAGAATCAATCCCAATTATCTCATTTCGACGGTTCGTCCAAAGGACCCCGATCTTTTGGATTCAGATGACTTGGGTCTGAGCGGGAACGACGATGACAGCGAGAGTTGCTGCTGTGGTGGCTCTGACTCTGAAGAGGAGCATGGTGGATCTTCCGATACCCCGCGAACCGTTTACAAAGTCATTGAAGATACAGATGGCATGCCTCGCGTTGTCGAAGTAGAGGTTGATCAGAACGGCAACGAAATCCAAAAGGAGAAGATTGACCGTATTGAAGACGGTGCTAAGGAGCGAGAGTTCACAGAGGAGGAGCTCCTCGTTGCCAGTCCCGTTGTCCTCGGCTTCGCGTTCAGCGAGAAGCTCTGGTTGGAATTCACTATCTCTGGTATTAGTGATATCGAATGGGACCAGGATGCCTTTGGCTCCCTTGTTCTCCCTACGAACCAGAAGTCCATCGTCAAGGCTCTCGTGGAATCGCATACATTCCATGCCGCTGAGAACATCGATGATGTTATCCAAGGCAAGGGCAAGGGCCTGGTCGCTGTTCTGCATGGTCCACCTGGAACTGGAAAGACACTTACTGCAGAAGGCATTGCAGAGCTTCTTCGTCGCCCTCTGTACATGGTCAGCGCAGGCGAACTAGGTACTGACTCGAGAACTCTCGAGGCAGAGCTGAACAAGATTTTGGATATTGCTCACTCCTGGGGTGCTGTGCTGCTTCTCGATGAAGCTGATGTCTTCCTTGAGAAACGCACTATCCATGACATCCATCGCAATGCCCTGGTCAGCATTTTCCTCAGGCTTCTCGAGTACTTCCAGGGTATTCTTTTCCTCACGACGAATCGTGTGGAGACTTTTGACGATGCCTTCCAATCGCGTATCCACGTTGCCTTGCGATACGGTGATCTGACCACCAAGGCAAAGAGGAGCATTTGGAAGATGTTCTTGGAGCGTGTTCGTGCTCTTGAGGGTGTGCGTACCGCTACCTTCACTGATGCCGACTATGATATGCTTTCTAGGCATACTTTAAACGGTCGACAGGTTTGTTACACACCCTACAGTAGATATAAGAGATGCCTTGCTAATAGATATCAGATCAAAAACTCGGTCCGTACCGCTCAAGCTCTGGCTGTTAACGAGAAGTCACCCTTGGCGATGGAGCACATCAAGCGCGTACTTGAGGTGGCCGAAACCTTCGACCAAGACCTTCGTGGTGGAACAGGGTACCTTGATGCCATGCGGAGCTACACTTGATCACATTTACGCATTTCGGGAATTTTGGAGCTTTCGGAGACTGGTGCAAGGGATTTAGCTTTACTGGTATCATTGCTTTTCTGTTGACGTGCTTTTGGCTGTTGTCTTTTTCGGCTCGGTGCTTTACTTGGGTCGACCATACGATGCTACGGTAGCGCAATGCATACTGGAGAATAATGAGAAATATTTACTAGAATGCTTATGGGTAGACCGAATATGGATTAAAGGGTCGATCTTATAGTAAACATGTCATACACTTTCATTCAAAAAAACGCATGAGATATGGTGGTTATACATGGAACATTTTAAGGGTTGGACTTGACGAAGTCAACACCCTTCTGGATGTTCTTCTTAAGGTCAGCCAGGCAGGCCTCAAGGAGACCCTGCTCGTACTGGTTGACCTCGCCAACGGGGTGGATCTGCTCAACACCGTTGGGGCCGAGCTCGACCTTGGAGGCGAAGAAGTCGATACCCTGGTCCTTGTAGAGAGGGGAGTCGACGAAGGTAGGCTCAATGACACCCTTCTCGCCCTGAGCGGCGCGGAGGAGGGACTCAGCGAAGCGAGCACCGGCCATGGCCATGGAGAGGGTGGCGGAACCGGCACCGTCCTTGGCCTTGACGACCTCGTCACCACCGAACTGGATGCGGTTGACAAGGGCATCGCGGGCCTCACCGGCGATGGAGGAGTGGTTGGACTGCGAGAGCAGGGGAACGATGGTGACACCGGAGTGACCACCGACGACGGGGACGGCCTCGCCGGAGGGGTTGGTGCCCTGGACCTCGGAGATGAAGCGGGAGGCACGGACAACGTCGAGGGTGGTGACACCGAACAGACGCTTGGGGTCGTAGACACCACGGGCCTTGTAGACCTCGGAAACGATGGGGACGGTGGAGTTAACCTGGACAATCAGTGTGGGATTTCGTGTCGGATTCCAGTGCTACTTACGGGGTTGGCAATGACCAGGACGTGGGCCTTGGGGGCGGCCTCAGCGGCGGCCTTGGCGAGGTCGCGGACGATGGAGGCGTTGGTGTTGAAGAGGTCATCACGGGTCATACCGGGCTTGCGGGGAACACCAGCGGGGATGAGGATGATCTCGGAGCCCTCAAGGCAGTCACGGAGACCGGAGGCATCGGGGTTGTAGCCCTTGACGACGCTGTGGGTGTTGATGTGGCTCAGATCAGCGGCAACACCTGGGACACGTTAGCTTTCAATGATCTGTGTCACCCAATTGAGGTCAAGCTTACCGGGTCCACCGCGGATATCGTAGAGAGCGAGGTTGGAGACACGGGGGTTGAGCTTCAGCAGCAGAGAGAGAGGCTGGCCAATACCACCGGCAGCACCGAGAACAGCGACCTTGGAGGCCTGCGCGAGGGTGAGCTTGAGTTCAAATGAGAGACTGGGATACGCACATTGCTAGCGGAGGCCGAGAAGGCGCGCTTCTGGAAGAGGTTGACAGAACGACGAGCAGCAAACATGATGATGGACCTTGAGTGATGTGGAAGAAGAAGAGAAGGGGAAGGGGAGGATTCCGGTGAAGGAAAGAGATTGGCTGGGGGCTCCACAACAGTTTCCGAGCTCCCGATGCTCGGCTGCTCACTGCGTCGTTTTAAGTACCTGGGTACTTGTTCTCCACGATTGTTGGGATGTTTTCTTGAGAGATTGGCTGGTGATTTCTTTTGGAAAGTCTTTATGCAGTCACTTCCTCTGCAATTGGCTTCTATACAGCTGTCATCTCTCTTCTGACGTACCGAGGTGGGCATATAACGGTTGTTCCCTTCGCCCAGGTATGTATATCGGTACTTATGCATGTGCCATTCGCAATATTTCTCTCCATTGGGGCACTTCTAGTAGATGCAGCTGGTCATTAATCTGATCCGCAATTACCAGAGAGACGCATACTTAAGTATGTATACAATTATGTTTAAAATTAATCATATTCGTGGGGTTTCCCCGTCATATATCCATATGCTCCAGAGCTGACCAAGGCTAAGTACCTAAGTATACAGAGGTAAACCTAGAATTAGTACTTAAGTAAATATCCGGAGAACCCTTCCAGAATTGGCCATAGCTCTGGAGCCTTTAGGGCTTGACACGAACAATACTTCAGTACCCAGCACTGTCTGCTATGTAATCGTTTAAATTGGCAATAATTCATCAATTGGAAAGACCAAACGCCAGCGCTGATGAACTAAAGATACAACCCTGACCAGACCATGTATCGCAAATTGGAATCCACAAAAACCTGGAACTACCGCAAGAAGTGTAGCACAGCCCAACAGAACAGGAAGAAAATGATCACTCCACCCCAGAAAATCCACTTATCTTGTCGCGCACGACGCTCAACCATCCGGATCGTGTCTCCGCTCACACCAAGTGTATTCGCAACGCTATAAAGCCGTCTCTGGGTGCCCTTGAGTATCTCGCGTTGCTCACCTAGGTCAGCAAGCACAGCCCGGCCCCGATCCAAGAAGTCATCTAGCTGGGTGTTTGTGTTGGAAAAGAAGGATTGCTCACGCAGAGCCTGGTTTTCGCGATTATAGTCTGAGGGGCCAGCGCCGAAGCTTAGACCTGAGGAGGTCGGTGCAAATGCTGAATTCTGGGGTAGGGAGGACTGTGCGTAGGGGTTCTCCGGTGTTGCGGCATGGTGTGGGCGGCGGCCGAGGAGCTCATTCCGGTTTGTTACCGATTGCTGGTAGAGTTAGCATGGCACAACAGGGAGAAGGAGACGTCTTACTGCATCCTCGCGCTCCTTGCGGAGTCGGTCAAATAGTGTGCGATAGTCTGCAAGCTCGGTGCGGAAGGTCTTGATTCGGTCAAAGGCCTTTTGTTGTTTTTCGACGATCAATTCTTTCTTGGAAAGAGCCGCGTAGTCGTCAACTGTGCGGGATAGTGATGCCAAAGAGGCAGCAAGCTGACCTAAAGTTTGCAGTGAGTAGGCGGCCGGGCAGAGATCCAGTTCAGGAGCGCACCTTGTAACGCTGGCGAAGTGGTGGCTGGGGACTGTGAGAAGGTATCAAGGTCTCGACGGATAGATGACGACTGCTTCAAAGCAGAGTTGAATAGGGAATTCTGGACAGGTTAGCTTTGCCAATGCATCACGGAGAGCTGCAGCATACCATTATGTCAATGCGGCAATTGGCCGTCTAGATTGAGGTCTCGTAATTCGTATACCACTGGCTCTTAGGGAAGGAAACTGGAATGACAAAATGAATAGATCACTATGTCTCAATCCAACAAGGCGGTTTCACAAATACTGTGTGATAGTTGACTCCGCCTTTGGCGCGAGGCCAGATGGTCTTGTTTGGGCACATTCTGACGTCGTTGACCGCCTTCAGGTACACAGCGCATATGCAAGCTGCCCAGATGTTTTTATGAGCGTGAAGACCGATTTAAGAAACCTTTTACATTGATAGGGTGATACAAAGAGGATCACCAAATCATTACTGCTGACCTTAGACTGCCTATAACAAGAGATTTTTGGTTCATAAAAAATGATATCGTCGTTAGAGAACTAGTACATCCAGTCGATCCAGTAGGACTCCACTTTCGCCCGATAACATGCAAAACCACAGAAGAGCTGGGATGGTATATTAAGAGAAAGCAATTAGGTAAAAAAGAGATGATGCGCCATCTATTTGGAAGGGAACTTGTTCTGCAAGAACCACCTGCATGTGTGTTAGTCTTTTATGTTGCATATCCCCACGGGTCCCACTTTTACTTACTTGCTCACGAAGTAGTCCACGACACCGAAGGCACCAACAGCTCCAGCGGACAGGCCAACTAGCTCCCAAGAAAGGTTCCCGCGCGCATGTTGCTTGTAAGCACCGAAGCCCAGACCGGCGCCAACCAGGGTTGCGATAGCGGCGTTGGCGAGGAAGACAGGGTTGGTGGTGTTGTTGCTGATACCGCTGGTCTTCGACTTGCGGGCCTTGGCCTTCTTCTCTGACTCTTCGCGCTTGCGCTTCTCCTTCTCCTCAGCCTCGCGCTCTATGCGTTCGGCTTGAGTGTTGGTTTGCACATCCTGCTCGAGGAAGTCGGCTTCGACGGTCTGGATGTGGGGTCCATCGACGTCGATCAGAGAAGCTGTGCTCTCGGATTCATCGTGGTAGACTCCGCCGACGGGGGGGGCGCGGCTGATTGTATGTTAGCTTTGGGTCGGGAACATGTCGAATAGAGGGTACTGACGCCTGTCACTCGTTAGTAATGCGCAAAGATATGGAGTTCTAGGATCTTACATCTTCGGGGGCCTGCTTAGGGCCAGAGGCGGCAGCGTCAGCGTAAGACATGATTTGAAGTTTGAATTAAAGTGAGGGAATCTCGCACGGGAAGGGAAAAGCCGGGAGGAGGTCAGTTTTATACCAAGGCAGCTGCATGACATCACGTCATTGATCTGGGCCCACTTCCCCGACAAGACATCCTTTGGACGTAATCAGTTTGTACTTTGCTCTGTTTGAATCTCATTTTATTTCTCTCCTACATATGCTCCAGTGTATCCATTCATATTCATGATATTAGTTAAATTTGTATATATATCAACGAGTATGGGGCAACACAGTATACATCTTCATTGTATCCCCTCTATATCCGCCTCAGCCACCTACGTGATTGTAAATTCCTATACACTCTAGAGCTCGATCTATAGTTCAAATCCAAAATTGAAGTCGAGAAAATTCGATTGAAGCTGCTAAAGAGATCACAAACAAAAAGGACCTATGTAATGGTCTATTGGGGGGGCAAGGTGTTTTAATACAGATTACAGATAAGTCGAAAGTCCTGGCCTTACAGAAGAAGGTCCAGAGGGTTCTCAACGACCTTCTTCAGCTCCTTGATCCATTCACCACCAACGGCGCCATCGACAACCTTGTGGTCGAAGGATCCGGTGACGATGATCTGGTCATCCCACTCGGTGACGGTGCCCTCCTCGGTCTCAACGGGGATAGCGACCTTGCGGGTGGTACCGACAGCCAGAATACCGGCCTGTGGGGGGTTGATGACGGCGGTGAAACGCTCGACGGCGGCGTTCATGCCCATGTTGGAGATGGTGAAAGTGCCGCCCTGGTACTCCTCGGGCTTGAGCTTGTTGTCACGAGCACGCTTGCCAAGGTCCTTGACCTGGCTGGAGATGCTGGAGAGACCGAGACCCTGGACGTTCTTGACGACGGGGGTGATCAGGCCAGTGGGGGTGGAGACGGCAACGCTGATATCAACGGTGCTGTGCTGGCGGATGACGGCCTGGCCGTTCTCCTCGCGCCAGCTGGAGTTGACCTGGGGAACCTTAAGAAGGGCAACACCGCAGGCCTTAACAAGGAAGTCGTTGACGGACAGCTTGTACTTGCCCTCGGAGGAGGCGTTCAGGGCCTGGCGGAGCTTCAGAAGCTTGGTGACCGAGAGGGTGGTGGACACGAAGTAGTGGGGGTTTTCGGCCATGGACTGCTTGAGACGGTTGGCAATGGTCTTGCGCATGGAGCTGACGGGGAGGTCCTCGTAGCTGGCACCAGCGGCGGCGGCGGGAGCGGGCTGGGACTTCTCGACGTCCTCCTTGGTGATAACACCACCACGGCCGGTACCCTTCAGGCCCTTGATGGACACACCCTTCTCAAGGGCCAGGGCCTTAGCGGCGGCGTTGATGAGGGGCTCACGGTCGAGACTGGGCTGGAGCTTCTCATCGGAGTTCTCGGGCTCCACAGCGGCGGGTGCCTCCGCAGCAGGGGCGGGAGTAGCGGGCTCGGCGCTCTTGGGCTCCTCCTTCTGCTCAGCGGGGGCGGCCTTGTCACCACCAGCATCGGCCAGGGTGAAGGCCTCGAAGGCGGCAACATCGGAACCCTCCTCAACAAGGACGGCAATGGGCTAGCGAGCGACGAGTTAGACCAAGACCAACGTCCTCGGAGAAAACCGGGAAAATTCTTACCGAACCAACAGCGACGTCCTTCTCGCCGCTGTCCTTGAGAACCTTGGCGAGGACACCCTCATCCTGGAACTCGAAGTCCATCTGTGCCTTATCGGTCTCGATCTCGACCAAAACATCACCGGGCTGGAGACCGTCTCCGGCCTTCTTCTGCCACACACCAATGTTTCCTGCGGTCATTGTCGGCGAAAGAGCCGGCATGCTAATGAGTGTGTGAGGAGGGAATGCTAGACATATTGTTAGAATTCATGCGCGAGGCGAAGAAATAGGACAATTGCCATACACTTGGAGGCGTAGAAGCGGGAAAGAGCGGAGAGCGCAGGCGCTTGGGTCCTACAAAATCCCATTAGCATCGATTGATCAGTGCAATTGGATCAACAGAGCTTACTGCATAACTTCCTGAAGCTTGGAAGAGACCTGGGGACGGCGCATAGTCGCCGCGCCGCGGGACATGAACATGGCGCTCGGGGTGCGCATCCGGATAGCTGACGCAACCATGGTGTCTGAGACTATGCTGCGATGATAAAAAGATAGAGAGATAAGGGCCCTCAACGCTGAGATGAATAAATAAAAGGAACCCGGAACGCGGAATACGTAAAGGGCCGAGAAAGGATGCGGTTGGGGTGGAAGGAGATGCCTCTAAATCACGAACTTTTCTGTTGAGCCCGTTGCTCACCGGCTTTACCGCCTAATCGCCTTGCTAAGACAAATCTTACACCGCCGTTACCATTCCATACCACGTACTGTGAGGGCTTGAGGTTGTTCGCAAGATCTGGAGATTATGGGGGAAAAAGCAGAATTTAGCAATGATGAACAGAGAAAATAATTTTGACATTATTCTGAAAGATTCAATATCTGGAGAAGCGTAATTTTTAGGTTATGAAAAGCTTTAAATTTGGATCTTAACGAAACGGGGTACTTGACTTAACACGGTGTCTGTATTCGTAATTCCGGTATGTTAATTTTCTGCCGGCCAAAGCTAGGACCCAGGCACCAAGGCGGCAATCTCAGGCATTTGGGGGTGTGGCCATCGTGTCACGGACTGCAATCCTCCACTCCGTCCTCCGCCGCATGGATTCCGGAGCTGGCCGCTCATTTCGGAGACTGCATACTGAGTTCGAACTTTATAAGGTTGAGCATCAAGGCCGTTTGTGTCGTCTCTTCCAACACATTTGGGCTTGCAAAGGATGAATAGGTTCATCTTGAGCTACGCTCTTTCCTAAGCTCATATATGTAGGAAATTCACCAGCAGCTCCACAGCTCTCAGAATGGGTTCTTTCCGGACATCAACACGTCCGGCCTTGGCTTCACTCCGAGTACCCTATGTATTCCCTACCAACGTGAGCACTTCGGGAAGCGAAGGCTTTGACGCTTAATCATGAATCATCTTTTCCCACGGGGTCACTACGAGTAAGAAACCACTGCGTTCTGAGGTCCCGATTCTGGTATCTAGCCAAAGTCGCCGGCGGAGATAAGTCCGTGAGACTCTTTGAAAGCAGGGTGCGTAACATTTTCGAGTATGTCTACAGTTTCCGCTGTAGGGAGCAGCCCTGAGACGTTCAAGTGATAGTGCACATTTATTTAGCTATAGTCGCATATAAATAATTAAGTATCCATGTATATATATGAGACCCGTAGCCCTATACAGGCTGCAATAGCAGCCACCGTATCTATAGATTGTTAAAAGCACTTGAGCAACGACTAGATACTGATCAAGTGGTGTGAATATTCTTCTTTTAGTTCGAACTTGATGATGATTGGTTCCCACTGTGGCCGTTCCAGCCCTCACGTAATCACGTCACCTGACACCTGTGGATGCTGCGGGAAATGTATGGGGACACGTTGAAGCCGCGATACTGCGCATATCTTCTTCATTTGCTCGTTCAATGTTTTTGATCTGATTGCATTGCTCCGCCCGGAGTCACCTTGACAATGGCGGACGTTGAACCCGGCCCCGAGCCGAAACAATCCATTGAAATGCCTGAGAAACCCGTGGAGACCCCCGAGGTATCCCCAGCAGCTCTAGAGTCTGACGAACACGCACTACCCGAGCAGACCGAATCGCAAGACCCAACACACGAGGAGAATGCGCAATCGCCCCAGGAGGAGGAGGAACCAGACGAAAAGCCAGATGTACCGCCTAAGGATGATCTCGAAGCCGAGGAGGAACCCCAAACACATGGTCCACCCACGATTCAGGAACCACCCGCAGACGATGCCAATGCCACCGAAAGCAGACTGCGATCTGACTCACGATCCACTACCGCCACATTCATGACGCAGCGGTCTGGGCCAGTCAGCTCGACGGTCTTCATCGTGACAGCTTTGGACAATATTGCTGCCTCCCGGGATGCCCGGAGGGACAAGAAGCTCGAGGATGCCACACAGGTGGCCCTGGCCAATATCAAACAGACCGAAGGGCAACCCATCGACCCGGAGCTTATTTTCCGTCCATTGCATCTAGCAAGTAAAACACTTAGCATCCCGTTGCAGGTGACTGCGTTGGATTGTATTGGAAAGTTGATCACATACTCCTATTTCGCATTCCCATCCGCCCAGACCGAGAACGAAGCCACCCCTGAACAACCTCCGCTGATCGAGCGCGCTATCGATGCAATCTGCGATTGCTTTGAAAATGAAGCTACGGCGGTTGAAATTCAGCAGCAAATCATCAAATCCTTATTGGCGGCAGTTCTCAACGACAAAATTGTGGTTCATGGAGCTGGTCTCCTGAAGGCTGTCCGTCAAATATACAACATCTTCATCTACTCCAAATCCAGCCAGAACCAACAGATCGCTCAGGGGTCGCTCACACAAATGGTTAGCACGGTATTTGAACGAGTGCGGACACGCTTGGACCTCAAGGAACTCCGATTAAGGACGGCAGAAAAGGCATCCTCGACTCTCGATGCCTCAGCAAGTGATGTTGGCCAAGCTTCAGACGCGGCTTCCGTGTCTGGTGTTGACCAGCCCGACCAGCCCGACCAGCCTGTGACCAAAGACCCCAATGCTGAAAAGCTCACTCTGCAGAGCTTTGAGTCGCCCAAGGAGGTTACCTCTGTCAACGACAATGCGCCAACTACGGTTACCCGCGCTAAACGGTCAGCGACGCGATCAATGTCCGGCATTCCCGAGGAGAGAGATGATGATAGCCTGGCCGAGGATGATGTTGATGAGGTCTATGTCAAGGATGCCTTTTTAGTATTCCGCGCATTGTGCAAACTGAGCCACAGGGTCTTGACCCACGAGCAGCAGCAAGATGTGAAGTCCCAGAACATGAGGTCCAAGCTCCTAGCGCTGCACTTGATCCACTACCTTATCAACAACAACACCACAACTATCATCTCGCCTTTAGCGACTATCAAGAATAGTTCCAACAGCACGGAACGCATGACACTGCTGCTTGCTATCAGGCCCCATCTTTGCCTCAGTCTCAGCCGCAATGGCGCAAGTGCCGTGCCTCACATCTTCAAGGTTTGCTGTGAAATATTCTGGCTGATGCTGAAGGACATGCGTGTCACGGTCAAAAAGGAACTCGAGGTGTTCATGAAGGAAATTTACCTCGCAATTCTCGAAAAGCGCGGTGCCCCCGCATTCCAGAAGCAGTACTTCATGGAAGTCCTGGAAAGGCTGGGTGGTGATCCACGAGCTTTAGTTGAAATCTATCTCAACTACGATTGTGATCGAACTGCATTGGAGAACATCTTCCAAAAGTATGTGCTGCAAACCCCAACCATCTGGTGGAGCTAATCCTTCTAGTCTCATTGAACAGTTATCCCGGTATGCCAGTATACCAGTTGTCACATCCTCCTCTCAGCAGTACCAGTACCAAGAACAGCATACCAAGATGACAAGCGTTGGCTCTGAATGGCATCAACGAGGCACACTGCCCCCATCATTGACCAGTGCTCACATTGTCCCGACCCCGCCACCCCCGATGCCTAATATTCCATCCGATTATGGACTAAAGCAGCAGGGGTTGGAGTGTCTCGTTGAGATGTTGCGCTCACTCGACAACTGGGCTACACAACGCACTGATGACCAACCTGCGGTTTCCATGCCATCGAAGTCCATGGACAACTCTCGCGAATCCTTGGACACAAACGTGCTTGCGTCTCCGCATCCCGAGGCGTTAGAGAGTGGAACAGGCCGTTCTACGCCTTTGCCTGAAGACGACCCCAATCAAATCGAAAAGGTCAAGCAAAGAAAGATTGCGCTCACGAATGCGATCCAACAATTCAACTGGAAGCCCAAGCGTGGAATCAAAGCTCTCCTGCAAGAAGGATTCATTCGTTCAGAAGCACCTGAAGATATCGCTAGCTTCATGCTCCGCACTGACCACATTGATAAAGCCACACTCGGTGAATATCTGGGTGAGGGAGAGCCGGAAAATATCGCGATTATGCATGCTTTTGTCGATTTGATGGAGTTCACGAAACGTCGTTTCGTTGATTCTCTGCGGTCATTCCTGCAACACTTCCGTCTTCCTGGCGAAGCGCAGAAGATTGATCGATTCATGCTGAAATTCGCTGAACGTTACACTACCCAAAACCCCAATGCATTCGCAAATGCTGACACCGCATACGTACTTGCATACTCCGTCATCCTGCTCAACACAGATCAGCATAGCACGAAGATGAAGGGCCGCCGTATGACCAAGGAAGACTTTGTCAAGAACAACCGTGGAATCAACGACAACCAGGATCTACCAGCGGACTACCTCGGAGCGATCTATGAAGAGATTGGGAGCAACGAGATTGTGCTAGACACCGAACAGGAACATGCTGCCAATCTTGCCACTCAGCCGGCTGCCCCGACTGGCCTTGCTACCAGGGCCGGGCAGGTCTTTGCTACTGTTGGACGGGACATCCAAGGCGAAAAGTATTCGCAGGCTTCGGAGGAGATGGCCAACAAGACAGAACAACTTTATCGCTCCCTTATTCGGGCTCAGCGCAAGACAGCAGTCAAGGACGTTCTATCCCGTTTCATTCCTGCCACGTCGAACAAGCACGTTGGTTCCATGTTCAACGTTACATGGATGTCTTTCTTGTCTGGCTTGTCTGCACCCATGCAAGACACTTCAAACCTCCACACCATTCGTCTCTGCATGGAAGGACTGAAGCTGTCGATCCGCATCAGCTGTGCTTTCGATCTGGAGACTCCCCGTGAGGCCTTTGTCACTGCCCTGGCGAAATTCACCAACCTTGGAAACGTGAGAGAGATGATGCCCAAGAACTTCGAGGCCCTCAAGGCCCTGCTTGACGTTGCTCTTACGGAAGGAAATCGTCTCCATGGTTCATGGCGGGATATTCTGACCTGTGTGAGCCAGCTTGACCGGCTACAGCTCCTCAGCGATGGCGTTGACGAAGGATCACTTCCTGATGTTTCAAGGGTGCCATCATCGGCGGATGCATCTCGTAGATCCATGCAAAGTACACGGCGCGCTCGCCCCCGTTCCATAAATGGACCAACCGCCTTCCGTCCAGAGATTGCCATGGAAAGTCGCTCAGCAGACATTATTCGCAGCGTGGATTGGATCTTCACCAACACTGCCAACTTGTCACATGAAGCAATCATTGACTTTGTTCGCGCCTTGAGTGAAGTCAGCTGGCAAGAGATTCAATCTTCTGGTCACACCGACTCACCTCGGACGTTCAGTTTGCAGAAGCTAGTGGAAATCAGTTATTACAACATGACCCGTGTCAGGATTGAGTGGTCCAAGATCTGGGATGTCTTGGGCTCACATTTCAACCAAGTTGGTTGTCACCATAACACTACTGTTGTATTCTTTGCATTGGATTCGCTCCGTCAGCTTTCAATGCGGTTCATGGAGATTGAGGAATTGCCCGGTTTCCAATTCCAGAAGGATTTCCTCAAGCCTTTCGAGCATGTCATGGCGAACAGCACCACTGCCGCCGTCAAAGACATGATTCTGCGATGTTTGATTCAGATGATCCAGGCTCGTGGCGATAATATTCGCTCGGGCTGGAAGACCATGTTTGGTGTTTTCACAGTCGCAGCGCGCGAACCCTATGGTAAGCAGTATTGGTCCATACTTGGAGTCAAATGTATCCTAACCTCAAAACAGAAACGATTGTCAACATGGCATTTGATCACGTCACCCAGGTCTATAACACCAGATTTGGCGTGGTGATCACTCAAGGCGCCTTCGCCGATCTCATTGTTTGTCTGACAGAATTCTCTAAAAACTCCCGGTTCCAGAAGAAATCCCTGCAAGCAATCGAAACGTTGAAATCAACTGTCCTCAAAATGCTGCGGACCCCCGAATGCCCCTTGTCCCACCGCGGGGCTGACTCGGCGGCTACGTTCCAGGACAATGGTACTAATCTGGCCAAGCAGCTTACTCGTCAATCCAAGGAGGAGCAATTCTGGTACCCCATTCTCATTGCTTTCCAGGATGTACTCATGACCGGTGATGATCTTGAGGTCCGCTCACGAGCACTCACATATCTGTTTGATACACTGATCCGTCACGGTGGCGATTTCCCAAGAGACTTCTGGGATGTCCTCTGGAGACAGCTGCTGTGTCCGATTTTCGTTGTCCTGCAGTCCAAGTCTGAAATGTCCAAGGTCCCAAATCATGAAGATTTGTCGGTCTGGTTGTCCACGACGATGATTCAGGCACTGAGAAACATGATCACTCTCTTCACGCATTACTTTGATGCCCTGGAGTACATGTTGAGTCGCTTCTTGGAGCTTCTGACATTGTGTATCTGTCAAGAAAATGACACAATTGCACGCATCGGTAGCAACTGCTTACAACAGCTGATTCTGCAAAATGTCTCCAAATTCAAGCAGGAGCATTGGTCCCAAATCGTTGGCGCTTTCGTGGAGCTGTTCAGCAAAACTACCGCCTATGAGCTCTTCACGGCTGCCGTGTCAATGTCTAAACCAGCTGAAGTGCTCAACGGTGATCTCACGTCGAGTCCAGATTCTGTTGCGGTATCAGGTGATCCCGATGCTTTGCAAGCGAATGCATCACAAAGCACATCCTCTTTCCAAGAGAATGGAGACCCCCCTGTGCAAAGTCAGGCTCGTGCTGAACTGGAAGACTATCGTCCCCAGTCGGATCAACAACAGCCTGCCGCGGTAACTGCAGCTCGCCGGCGGTACTTCAATCGCATCATCACCAACTGCGTTCTTCAACTCCTGATGATTGAGACGGTGCACGAACTTTTCTCCAACGAGAATGTTTATGCTCAAATCCCCAGTATGGAGCTTCTTCGACTCATGAGTCTGCTGAAGAAGAGCTACCAGTTCGCGAAGAAGTTCAACGAAGACAAGGACCTGCGCATGCAGCTCTGGCGTCAGGGCTTTATGAAGCAGCCGCCCAACCTGCTGAAGCAAGAAAGTGGCAGTGCCTCCACCTACGTACACATCCTCTTCCGCATGTACCATGACGAGCGAGAGGAGCGACGAAGTAGTCGCGACGAGACTGAAGCCGCCCTCATTCCGTAAGTGGATCATATCGACATTGTTTTCTTTTCTTTTCTATTTGCTTTTTGGTCCATTGCTAACTTTCACAGACTTTGCGCCGACATCATTCGCAGCTTTGTCCGCCTCGAAGAAGACACCCAGCATCGCAATATCGTCGCCTGGCGCCCCGTCGTCGTCGATGTCATCGATGGCTACACCAACTTCCCGCAGGATGGCTTTGATAAACACATCGAAACATTCTATTCTCTGGGAGTGGAGCTCCTCAGCCGCGATCTTAACCCGGAGATCCGCGTTGCTCTGCAGTCTCTTCTGCGCCGTATCGGCGAGGTCC
Source organism: Penicillium salamii (assembly GCA_911197225.1). NCBI lineage: Eukaryota > Fungi > Ascomycota > Eurotiomycetes > Eurotiales > Aspergillaceae > Penicillium > Penicillium salamii. The sequence goes on from CAJVOY010000066.1 coordinate 191,557, forward strand.
GACTAGGCATTGCCCCGCCAAACCCCCTGGACGCCCCGATCAGTCCGCGCAGCTCCGTCTCTCAAAAGGCCTCGCGTCGTGATAGCCAGGTCTGACGCTCTGTTTGAATTTTGGATATCCTCGCCGTTGATTTTAGGCGTTCTATAACCCGGTGCTTCGGGTTTGTTACAAACAATTTCTTTTTCTTCTCTTTGTTCGACCTAGATGCATAGCTGTATTGATAAGATAAAATATTCCTTGATTTATTATTCTGCTCGGGCTTCTTGTATTGTGGGCACTCTGCCTGATTCATAAAATGACAAAACACCATCCATGTCCTTCTCGGTCATGGAAACAAGTTCTTCCAGGCTCCATTGTTCGCAAACACCGGACATCCTGCGATTGTTAGTCAGGGCTCTATCCTAAGTGGTGGTGATGCATAGCAACTTACCATTTCATCCGTTTTGGGCCCTGCTCTGGATTGGGCGCAACCTCACGAAGCTTCTTCCGTAGCCTCCCAACGTTTTCAATCGCTGCTCCCATGTTGCTAGGCAGAGTCTCGGCGATCTTCTTACGTACAATACTCGCCAGCTTAGGCCCATTCCCATTCGTGCTGACCATGACCTGCAGTGGTCCGTCACGATGGACGCTTCCAAAGTAAAAGTCACATTCGGGTGGAACATCGGCAATATTGGCTGCGATTCGGCGCTCCTTGCACAACTTCCAGACCTCTGAAGAAGCTTCTGGGTCGTCAATGGCGCACATCACCATGTCTGCACCATCGAGGTCGTGTGGCTCGAAGTTACGGTCAATATGTGCCACTTGCTTTTCGGAAACTCGGAATGCAACTTCTTCGTTTAGTCCGGAAGCAGGGCATACCACTGTGACTCGTGCGTCGGCATTGAGGACGTTGAGGATGCGCCCCGCAGCGACCTATCGGAGAAATATAGATTAGCAGAATATATGCAGGTGTAGATTGAATTGCATACCTCTCCGCCTCCAACCACTAATACATGCTTATCCTTAATCTGCCATGCCAGGATGAGCGAGCCTCCGCCTTGCACTTCTGGAAATTTCGACATGGTGGGATGTGAAGACATGGTGGGATGACAGATGCAGCTCTTCAAGCTATCGATAAGGAGGGTCAGTTACGGTCGACCGCACACACCTCCTGCGCAACCCGAGACTTCTTTTCCCTCTCGTTTTTCTTTCCTTTTTTTCTCTTCTTCCTCTCCCCATGCCTTCTTCTTAAAATGCGGGGAGTCCAAATATTTTCTGGGAATTCCCATCCCGGCCTCGCAGATACTATCTGCGAGCGCTTAGGAACGGTTCCTGCCAAGGCTAACCTGGGAAAATTTGCCAATGGTGAAACCAGTGTCAACATCGGCACATCCGTGCGGAACCAAGATGTTTACATTATTCAGAGTGGTAGCGAGAAAATTAACGACAGTGTCATGGAGCTTCTGATTATGATATCAGCGTGCAAGGGTGGTTCCGCCAAGTCGATTACAGGTTTGTCGTCGATCTTCCTGAGCAGAGCTTTCCCCGCTAACCTTGCATCTTCTTTTTTTTCTAGCGGTCATGCCGTATGCTGCCCGTCCTGTTTGACTTCAATCCACAGTGAATGCTGACTCAAACGAGATACTTCCCCTACTCGCGCCAATCTAAGAAGAAGAGTCATCGCGGTGCCATCACGGCTCGTATGCTCGCCAATCTCCTCACGATCGCCGGCGTGGACCATGTGATCACCATGGACCTGCACGTATGTTCCTATGTGTCGAGTTTTGTATTTTGGATATTGATGGGCTCTTAGGCATCCCAGATGCAAGGGTTCTTCGGAAAGCCGGTTGACAACCTCTTTGCTGAACCGTTCATTGCCCGCTGGATCCGGATGAATGTTCCCGGTTGGAAAGATGCCGTCGTTGTCAGCAAGAACGCCGGTGGCACCAAGCGCGTTACCTCGCTGGCCGATACCCTGAAGCTGAACTTTGGTATTGTGACGACGGATCGTCGCCGCCCTAAAGTGCCTGTCAATACCATGTCTGACAGCACTGTCTTCTTCGATGCTGTTGATGACGAACCAAGTCTAGGCAAGAAAGACTCGCAGCTGTTCGAACTGCATCTGCATGGTTCCAACAGAGCTCCTGCAACTCCTCCCATTCCGGAGGAGCCGGAGCCTGAGCCTGTCACACCACATCAACTGCTGCGTCCGGAGACTCCACCTGCGGCTCGCCGTCCCTCGGAGCTGGAAGCAGCTAACGAGTACACGGATGTGCGAGTTCGGGATGTGATCACCGGCCGTCTGGTGCAAGGCCAACTGGTGGACGACGACTACAGCATCAAGGAAGAGTCGGAATCCGGTGGCACTACACCTGGCGCTGCAAGCAGTAGCCAAGAAAACACTGAGGTCATTCCCGATGCCATGACTGGCTCTATGATCTCAAACGCATCTTCACAAGCTCCTGATCATGCGCTTGGTGGCTCCTTTGACGCAGCTGAATCCGATGACGAGGCTAGTGTTTGTGGCCCCGCCGATGAAAGGACCATCACGCTGGTTGGTGAAGTGCGCGACCGATCTGTCTTCATCGTTGACGACATGATTGACAAGAGCGGTTCGTGGATTGCCGCTGCAGAGACTGTCGTCAAGCGCGGTGGCGCTGGCAAGGTCTACTGCATTGCTACCCATGGGCTGTTCTCCGAAGAATCTCTTGACCAAATGGAAGCATGTCGATCGATCGATCATATCGTTGTGACCAACACCTTCCCGATCCCTCCGTCAATGTTGCGGCGATCGAAGAAGCTGATCGTCATTGACGTGTCAAGTCTATTGGCAGAGAGCATTCGGAGGCACCATTATGGCGAAAGGTTTGTTTTCACCGACTGTGTCGTGTGACCGTCCACTAACGACGAGCAGCGTCTCGGCCCTCTTCCACCTTAACGACTGATGCAGATAGTAACGAGGAAAACGACACGAAAGAAACAACCCTCGGGCGGCGTTTTTGCATTGCAGGACTGCGATGACATGATACCTATTTCCTATCAAATGAACGACCTTCCGTTCCACCCCCTTCCCCTTGTAAACTGGACAGATCCACTTCCCGATCTTCGATCCCCCATCCCTCAAACCTCAAACCAGCGATGCAGTCTACTCTGAGTTCTGCAGGAGCATCTCGTTTTACCACAAGGTGTTCTTAACGGAGCGTTGGCAGATTAAAACCGGATCTTTCTCTTACTTCATGCTGTACTCCAGCATGGAGATGTCACCCCTTTCTCAGTTCTTCGGAACGATTTGGTCTCGGCCGGTGGAAGTGGTGCAAGAGATGATCTCGAACATCATGTAATATCGATAGCAAACAATACACCCGAAATTATTTTTGGCATTCCGGTTCACATTAATCATTTTCGTATCCCAAAACCTCATATGATCTTCCCATGCGGCTGGCCGTCCCTTGAATTCTCGAAGCCGGTTTGCGATTCAGTTGTGGTCTGGTGATCGCCTGTATCACATCTATAGCCAAGTACCTTGGTATACTGCAATGGGAGTGTCGGTGTGCACGTTGCCATACCCACTTTGTTCCAGGCCAAGTATACTTCAGACCGAACGGCTATGGCTGGGCCAATTTGCAATCTTCAGGTGTGACAGATAGACCTAGCAGCAACTCAAGCATCGGGTAATCCCTGGACGGAACTGCAAGGCTCGACCCTGGGAAACCCACCGTTACTTCTCATATACTGGAGCTGCCTCATCCAGGCGCTGCAGACCTGTATCGAGCTTGGAACCTTTTGAAATGTCAAAACTAGCCGGGATGTGACAGATGTTAATTATGTTCTATCTTCTTACGCGGCTATGACAAGCAATTGGACCAAGCGTATGGAGTATGGAGTACGGAGTCTCCGTATTTTGTGCGGAGTACGAAGTACGAAGTTCTGGAGGAGCTGAAAAGTACAGTACTTTTTTTTTTTAGTGTACTTTGTTCGGGGGGAATTAAATGGTCGAATAGTTCTTATTTTGTCTCAGCATTTCTCTCCAATTAGCCAGGCATATCGTCCTAAAGTTTAGTGTCATACCTAGCGTATAGCGAATTGGCAAATTAACAAATTAGCAAATTAACAAATAGGGCAACCAGGGGCAGATGACAGGGTGGATCGTCCCCGCTTAAGTCGATGTATCCAAGTTCCTTTGATATCGAGACTTTCAGGGGGGAAAGAAGTTTGCTGAGGCGGGCCGCGGAAGTGATCGAAATCAAAAATACGAAACCAGCATCGACAGCATCGGGATCATAATTGGAACAATGCTATAGACGCTAGGACTAGTGTGATGCACCTCTCGATCGGAACCGGATTGCTGGGATGGGCATGCTTGACGATCGACTAACAAAGTACCCAAAGGACCCAGGATATTACAGCAGAAACCTCCGATCTCTGATCCAATTGCTTCGGATGGGTCCATTGTGCGCCTATCCCGTATGTTTCCTACGTATACTCCCGTGAACCTCGGACTCGTACTTGTCCGTCCCTTCTAGAATTTGTAATTCTATTCTTTTCAGTCGGAAATACCTATTTGACCTAGTCACCTATTCTACCTATTACCTATTATGTCTACACACTTCACATCGAGTACTTCCAATCATGTCACTCCGATGTCCACGATCGATTCTCATCTCCCTCATCCTCTGGAAGATCGGTACCTAGCTTATCCTAAATACACATTATATAGATTTTAAAACGAGGCGTGCGGTAGATCTTGACCTCTGTCAAATTTCTCTCGCTTTTTTTAATTGATTTAAATTCCATATTTCTCTTTTCCTTCTCAATTGAAACGGTTCAACTATTTGTCCCCGGTTAGCTGCGTCACGGTTTCGTGCATTCTGGTCGGCTCTTTTAGTTATCGTCTAGGAGTCTGTTGTCCTATATAATGGCCGTTGCTGCCGTCTCTGATCTTCATTCAATTGACTTTCGCACTGCTCTCGACTGTTTTCCCTTGCTTTAGCATCGACCCGGCTTTCTCTTTGCTCGATTCTCCTCTTATAATCCTCCATATCTGCCCCCCATTCCAGGCGCTTGGAACCCTTCTCCGGTGATCGACGCTTCCACTCCCTCGGGTCCTTTTAATTTGTACGTGACAGAATCTCGGGTCTACCCTCTTTCTATCTACCTCAGTATATACTGACGATCCCAGCTACACTTTCTTACTCTTTTACAATGGCCAACCAATGTTCCGGTCACGTCTTTGCCATTGTGCAAGCCACCAATGGCAACATTCTCACTTGGCGTTGCTCGGATTGCAACTCTGGTCCATTCGTGGCAATCTGGCGATGCAAGGCCTGTGGCCACTGTCGCTGCAATGCCTGCCACAACACCAAAGGCTGTAAGTGTGTCCCAAAATTGTTAGGTTGCAACTACTGACGTCCCAAAAGAGACTTGTGCAGCAACCCTCCGGCATTTACAGGAGTGATCTACTCCTTTGCATGAACCCGGTGCAAGGGTAGTGTCCACTCAAAGCCCCAATAGCCCCAACCCCTTGGGCCTGGGATTTTCCCTCGATCTTCTTCCTGGCTTCGATTTGGCGAGTTTTTGTGATTCCAAAAGTCCCAAAAGTTTTTGATGCATTGCATTCAGCATCCGGAGGAGTTATAGACCGTTCTTTTCCTTTTCTTTTGTTATTTCTGGATCGGGTTTTGGTTCTAGGCTTTGGTTATTTGGTTTGAACCGGTCATGTATTCTATTTGCGTTTGCGGATTTTCGTCTGAGTGAACATGTTCAATTTGGTCCTTGTTTTTCTTTTAATAGAAAATTCCAACCTTGGAAAAACCTTCACTATTCATATTTTCCTGCTTTTTTTGCTTGCCTCACCTGCACTCAAGGAATGTGTATCCTGTAGGCCTCGTCACGAGCTTATCTTGACGCCAATGAATATAATGGATCGTACTGTCGATCCATTATATTCATAGATGGTGATATCAGCCGGCCAAAAACCAAGCTCGTCCTTACGCTGGAATGCACATGATGCAGGGTCCAACCTGTCTAATTTTTCATCGAAAGCCTATTTCAAGGTTTCGGTCAGAGATCCGGCATGTCGGCCGCACATTCTTGAGCCCCTCGGCATCAAGGAAGCGAGGATTTCTCATTCGTGGACACGAAAATGATCAAGTGCGGAAACGAACCTATCCCATTCGACCGTCAGCTAGGTCTGGAAAAGGTATCCGCAGGTATTTGGCAGCACCCCAGTGGCGGTGGGAATGAGATGTATCGCCGGAAGGGCAATGCATGTTCCGTGGCTAGTGGAATTAAAGGCGGGACAAAAGTCAGACGCGATAGACACTAAAGCCACTAATTGGCACTAAATGAAGACTAAGAGAATAATGGGGATTGGGGGGGGGATGGAAAATATTTCCCAGGAGCTTGGGTCTCCCCCACGCAAGGATTATACCTGTGCGCTTAGGGTTCTGGAGTGCATAGGTCATGATCTACGGAGTACTTCTCCGTACTTGAACACCTAGATTAATTTTATTTCTACTATAATATTTACTGTCCCGATGAAGTTAAGGGGAAATTTCATACATGTCCACTACGACGTACGGAGTGCTCCGTACTCCGTATTAATTCTCAAATTAATCATGGCGCGATTGAAAGGGCTTGTGTCCACTAAGTGTAAATGCTCTGTTGAAAATGTTAGCCAAGGTCACTTCATAGAACATTATAACAAGACTCACCTCGGTAATTTGATTCACAGCCAAGCCAGGCTCTGCCATTTCGGCATCCTTCAAGAAATCCAAAGGCAACCAAACGAGATGCCCCTTAATGAGATCCAACTTCTCCCGCACATCCTTAATAGGCATATAGGGATCGAACAAATGCCCTTCCTTCCGGGATCCCCTCGGTCGGAAATTATCATAATCCTCGAACGTTTTGATGTTGTCATCTGGATCCGCCCGGAACAGCATCCGATACGTATCGGTGTTCCCGCTCGCCTGAGACGTCCAGGTGTTCCAGACCCCGTCGCTCAGGGGGTCCACTACGAAATCATTCTCTGCCCCCATGTCGATCTGGTTTAGACACTCATCTACAGATCGGGAGTTCGGGTGCTCGGGGGTATCGTATTCCTGTGCCGGTAGAAGGCCCAGATGTTCCCGCCACAACTGTCGACGTAGCGTTGCCGCCAATCGGGACGCCTGGTATGGCGCTCCGTTCATCGTGCTGGAGATCATGTCTTGATCTTCCATTACGATCGCCAGTTCGCTGTCGTGTGATCCGAGTTGGGACTGTCGGTGGTTAGCTGGCTCGATGTGTCAAGTATAACTTGTGATAACTTACTCGGTCGTTGATGTTCGCACTGCCGCAGATCACTGTCCGGTCGTCGACGATACAAACTTTGCCGTGCACGTACAGCTCCTCCTGGACAATGTTCTCCTTCTCGGCCTCCGCTTCACCTTCCCAGACCTCCTCCGACATCTTACCCCCGTTCAGCATGGTGCAGTGGGAGACTGTGTCCCTGCTGTGGAAACCATCTTCTTTCTTGCGCTGCTCATACTTCTCTTCGAATCGCTCAAGCTTCGCGAGGTGTTCAGCCTTTTTACTGGGCTCATTCTCGTAGTCCTTCTCGTTCTTGTCGCCATCCTTGCCAATACCGGGGTGTACACTTTCACTCATAATCGATTCGGCAATACCACGCTGGATATCCTGGTATGTGACATCGGCTTGCTTCTCGAGCTCTTCGAGCGCCGGGGTCTTGTTGATGCGGTCGTACGCCCGCAGGGCAAATACGAACATGTGCTCTATCGGGGTCTGTTAGAGGGATGCGTGGGTTTCCGAACTCCTGTAAATGACTTACCTCGTGGGTCAACACCCTCCTTCTCTATCTGTGCGAAAATCGAGTGTTCGCCTCGGCAGATCGACTTGTACTGATAGTCCATGATAGCCCGAGTACCCGTCGCAGCATCGTCGCGGAGATCACCAGCAAATCCGGGAATTGCGGGAATAACAATGATCACTCGGAATTTGCGACCTTCTTTGCCTGCACGTACACATGCATCAACGATTGCACGGCCAATTTGGTTGAACACCGGACCCTGCTGGTCGCCAGTGGCAGTGACTGTTATTGTTAGTAATGATTTCCTTCGCAAGACGGATGATGGACCCACTGAAGAATTGGTTTTCGATGTACACGCAGTGTTGCGCGTTACGAATCGTCTCGCAGTATGCATTTTGGATGCTATGCTCGTTCAGGATTCCACTGCTCCAGTCATCGCTACTGCGCACGATCTGAGCGCGCACGGTGCCGACGTTACCGCGACTCTTGGTGGCAAGAGGGGTCAAAGGGTGTTGGATGTAATCACCACAGGGATACTTCGGACGCTGCACAGCGATAATATCTTCTTCCTCCGTGCGACCCTCCATCAAAAGCCAGTCAACATCATGGCTGCGCTTGTACTTGTCGCGCTTGATGAAGTTCCACCGCAGGACAAAGTGCTCTGCAATATCGAATACGCAGTCACCTTGTAAACCCATGGCGACATCGTGCCACGGCATACGCCCGTAATCAGCTTTGCTGACTTCGTTGCTCTGCCAATCTTGGACGCTCTGGAAGTCCATGATTCGGTTGTTGTTGAAATCTTGACCGGGGAAAATGTCGTCCCTCAGTCCAGCTGGGTGGACGTCTGCAAGTGGGTGCTGGTTTGCATCCCACCGACCGAAACAAAGATCAATACCACCGATGAAGGCTACATTGTAATCGATCACAATGAACTTCTCGTGATGTGCCCAGTAGAGAGTCATGTCAGCGGCATTCTCAAAGACATTGTGATCAGGATGGCGCATCACTCGAATATTGCCATAGCCCGGCGTTCCCTCGGGGCAAAGATTGCGCAACGCGTGCTTAGTGTGCGCCGAGTTACAAGTCAGAGCTTGGTTCACCTGTCTCACGTTATCAGTATAATTTTGACAGCTAGACAAGAAATGTAACCAACCTCCTTGTAGACAATTACGTAGATCTTCACGCCGGCCTCGGCACGACGCTTCAAAACGTGATCTAATCGCCATTCCTGGTGCTGCACTGGGGGACGGCGCAAGAAGAGCTCTGGGGAAAGCCACCAGTCGGCGATGTAGATGGTTTCAGTGGCCTTCTCCAAGGCTTCTGAGACTGCCCACATATAGTCCTTTGCGTCTACATACCATTTGACGCGGTTGCCGTCGTGAGTGGGGGCAAAGGACTTGAAGCGATGGGACTCAGCGCGTTCTGTGCGCTTCTTGTCGGTAGCCTGCTCATGCTCCTCGTCATGGCGATGGTTTGGGTTGACGATGTTAAAGAATTTGCCGACCTTGTTTTTGAAATGGGTGGCCTCGGCTTTCACATCGTGGATATGGGTTTCTTTGACTAGATTAGTTTGAAGGTGGGGGGGGAAGTGGATGTGTCTCGAACATACCTTTGAAGGAACCCTCCAAACTCTCAATGCCATGCTCAAACTTCTGCTTGAATTTCTGCATAGTTGGAAATGTGTGAGGGGAAAGTGGGAGAGAGGGGAAGAAATCTGGAGATAATGGAGATGGGTGACATCACTTCGGCCCTACGCCTTAAGAGGAGAAGTTTGTGATACAGTGCCAAGGGGGATGTTAAATGCTGATCTACATTGACCAACCACAATACGGGACGGTCAGTCTAATTTTGTCTGTTCCTGTTCTCAGCCGCGTGGAGCCCCTCCATCTCCTCCATTTCCGTGGTTGGGATGTCGGACCACTCGGTTAGGTCTTGGCGTTGGGTAGACATTCTGTACTACGAGTACATTTTCAAGTTGTAGAGTTCTAAAATTGTATGGAGTGACATGACATTAAATAAGATAACTATTGAAGTAGATCTAGGTGGAGAAGATGTGGGGAGGTATGCTGGGAATGGAGATATATCTGCATCTGCAGACACTTCTTAAGTTGGAGATATATCGGGGTTGACTTGGACCTCGGAAGCATCCATGGATACACGGAGAACTTTTAGAACCCAAAAAAACGACATCAGAAAAGTGAGCTTAGCATTAATTGCACTATGTCGAAGCTTATTACAGTGTACACTTTGAGAACTATAGAAATCAAATAAAGAAACAAGATATTCAAGGGAGTAGGTTGTAGAGAAGCCCTAGATGGATGTGAATAACGATGTGATATGTCAGCCATGATGTAATGATAGTTGGTTCCTTGGTTCCTGCACTGTTTCCCGCGCCGCTGACGCGCTTATTGAGGATGGATGCTATGTATGTACTTCATATCACATCTAGTGGAAACATTCATTTATGGAGTCATGTAGATGGACACAATGGCTTTGACAGAATCCATATTCTATATGCTGGATCTACCTGTCTGGGGGGAAATGTCAAGCTTCAATCACGTGATCCCATGGCGATCAACCGCATGGCACAGAGTCGACATAAAGAACTATAGAATTGGGTCTGATATTCACCTCAAGAAACAGGGATATCTAACAATAGACATGGTGGAATCACCACCGCACTAGTCAGCATATATTGAGATAATATGCAGAGACAAACATAGTAGTCATTCCTTACGTTGTTATTATGGAATGCTTGCTTACTGGACTCACGTGATCTAAACAACGTTGTCAGAGGAACGGGCCTTTTCTGTTTATCTTCACTCACACAACGCGGCTAGCCTTCAGAGCCCCAAGCTGGCTCGCGAACCCCGGGATCTTGCTTCAATTTTGGATCGTCGTTTTTGGACTGTATATTTACATCGTCGTTTGCTCTTTCCCGAAATTTTGGATGCGAATGGTCTGCTGAGCGTCGTGGATTATCATCGCGCAGGGTCATCTCCCTGGTTACCGACTCCTCCACTTTTTTACTAACTCAAACAGCAACGAGCATAATGCCACCTGAACTAGGTAAGTTCGCCTAAAAAATCTGCTGCGGGTCATTGGGTTCCTTTCATGCTGACGGCCTGCAAAGCCCGAGCTCACTCCCAGGGCAGCGTTGTGTCCCAGTCGACCCTGATCGCTCCCCACAGTCGGCCAGGTACCGCAGATCCAGTGCGAGCACGCTCTGAAGCTGTCTCCAGGGCCAGCCGCCGTCCCCGGTCAAGAGGATCAACGGCGAGCATTCACTCGAGTACTACGCAACAGACGCAAGATCAACACCTCGACGGGTTCCCTCAATTCATGCCCTCACAAGTCGGCGCCGGTCCGCACATGTTCCACAACCCAGAAGATATGCTCATGCGATTTGGACATCAGCTTTCAAACCACCCGGGCGCCACGGGCATGGACGGAACAATGCAAGATACACACGCCGTCATGCCTCGCGCCGAGGATTTCCACGCTCATCCTATGCACGGCCATACCCTTTCCCACCATTCTATGCCACCTGAGATGCCAAGCGGTCTGTCGAACGTTCCAGCGGCCTACCAGCAAATGTATGATAGTGGTGTTGAGAATCACCTCCCCGAGCATCTCGTCGAGGAGCCTGAGGCCCAAGAAGTGGGTGGAAAAAAGAAAAGGGGAGTTAGCTCAACGGTCGCAAATGACAATGAACTACGAAAGCTACTTCGTCAGTATGAGGGATGGAACCTGAAGCAAATGGCAGCGGAAGTCATGAAACATGAAGGTGGTGGAGGAAAAGCAGAAAAAGTCAAGCAGGTGTTCGCTATGATCTGGTAAGGGGAAATCGATCTCATATCATTACTGTCTCGGGATTGATGGGCTAACATTCTCGCAGGTTGAGAGAGAATTGTCGCAAGAGCAGTGGCTCTGTCCGACGCGATCGTGTGTATTGTTGCTATGCGGAGAACTGTGGCACAGAACGTGTTTCGGTGCTCAACCCTGCATCTTTTGGAAAGTTGGTTCGAATCATCTTCCCAAATGTCCAGACTCGGCGACTTGGCGTCCGAGGCGAGTCCAAGTATCATTATGTCGATTTGTCCGTTATCGAGGAAAAGCAACAAAAGATCGCTCCTATGCCTCAAGTTGCTCGCGCCTCCAATGGCCCGGCCTCAATGCCATCGCGACCTGCCAGTGCCATGCGTTCCCGAAGGTAAGGATTTGCCAACATCTGCAGCACTTGCAAATCCCAGCGTCCCAACTAACAAATCATTAGTGCCAGCGTCCAACAGCCAACAGCTGACACAGCTGTCTTTCCTTCTCCTACCACCTCATTCGCACCCCGATTCCCCAACAACTCTATGCCCGCAGACTGCAATTGCCAGGGCCACGGCTCATCTGCCCCCGATGAAACGATCACCCGCGAGAACGTTGCCCAGCAGGCTGGGAAGATGATCCATCAGATGCTCCAGTTCCCTCTCGATGAGAACACAGTAGTCGACAACGATGCCCTTCAACTTCCTGATGTTCGGACTTACCTCCCAGCCAACACCGATCTGAAGGTCGCTGCAGCTCTCGCTGCACTTTATCGTTCTCACTGCATCTCGGTCATCGACAGCTTCCGTTACTGCAAAGAACGTAACTTAATGAAATATTTCTCCGCGTTCCATGGAACATTGACCGTTCCTGTTCAAAAACTGTTGACTCACCCCAACCTTGCACCTTGGATCAAGGAGTGTGATTGGATGATGTATCAGAAAATGATTGCATTCGTGGCTCCCCTCACAACTCAGGTTGTACCGAAGCCGGTCCTGGATGCGTTCATGTCCATTTCCCAACGGCTCTGCGGCCATATCACCGAAACCTTCAAGACCCAACCTACTCATGTCTCCCTGGCCCGCCTAATCCCCGCTCACATTTTCTGCAATCTCCTCAAGCACATGCTAGACGTGAACCAAGCCGCCAATGCCGCCGCCGCTTGGCTTTGCCACCCCGACAACCGTAACCAGATGTGGGTCGACTTCAAGACTATGGTCGATCCTCGGGATATGATGACCAAAGCCAATATTCCCACATGTGCCGAAGCAGCGACTGAGCAGATTCTCAAACACGACATTCGTGCCCTTCTTACGCCATTGACGGATGCCGATCCCTCGGCCTGCCTGCCCTTCTTCACTCGCCCCGATAACCCGGAATCTGTTGAGGCTCACCGATTCCCAGTGGAAAGTGCACCTGGTGATGAATATAATTTCCCCGACAAGTGGGTACAATTCATTCTGAACATCCCTGCTGCTTTCGCAAGCCATCGCACGCAATGTGTCATCGAGAAGGTAGATGCACTATGGGACAGCGTCCTGCACAGGCTTACTTTGGGTGGGGCTCAAAGCTTCAGCGCATGGTGGATGACCAAGGTCTTTTTCCATGAGATGATGGTCTGGCAAGCAGAAAAGGGAGGCTTCATGCGCAACACTCCTGGGTCATTGCAGAGCGCCACCTTCGGACCTGAGTCAACAGGCAACTTTCAGTTGAAACAAGACTCTGCCGCTGAGCCGTCCCCGTTTGAGACCTCGAATGAGTCTCAAAAATCCAGCAACACACCTCCAGTTCCTCAAACAGCCCATCAGACACAGCCTGGCGCCCACCACCCGGATTTTAAGAACCCTCACAATGAGAAGCGCCTCTCACTTCAAGACCCAGCGTTCCAAGGTCACAACAACGATGACAGTGCGATCGATCTCGAGGATGATACTATGCTGCTGGCAGTTGGAAAATATGGAGACATGATGGTCTCAGACCCCGCAGATGCCGAAGGCGATGTGGTCGTCATCTAAATGTTCAGTTTTTTTGTTGATTATTGTTCATCAGTTGGAGTTGGATATCCCTTGTTTCTGGAAGCCGCTTTTTGTTGTGGCGTTCCCACGATTCTCCTTTGTTATTTCTTTTTTTTCCCTTCCCTTTGTTCACACGAAGCAACGAGACACGAGCATGGGGCTCATCGAGTCTCCTTACGACCCCGGCATGCCGGGTGTTTGCTCATCAACAGCATTTAATTGGCGTGAACTTCAGTTCCACTTTCCCTGTTGGGTACTACTTTTGGGCCTTGAAAAAGCCCCTCTGTACATATGCACCTATACATACCGGAATTTCCTTGCGGGTAGGGAGTTCCTATTTGGACTGCCTCCGCTTTAATAAGGGTGCTCAGGCTCAGGCTCTCAGAGTAGGTATCAGCACAAGCTCAGAGTCAGTGATTAGTTCAGAGCAATCACATCCATGCTGATACTATGTAAACGCTCATTGGATACTCACTGATTACTCTTGAAGTCAATGCCACTCTGTATCCAATCAATGAACGACTCTGTTTATTCAGACCACCACAGACTATACTTAAGTACTTTTAATAGACCAACCTCAGAAGGCCTTCTATACTGCGATATTTAATTCGTAAATAACGTCACAATCCCTCTTACTTTCTGAACCCTGTCTTTCTTATCAAGAAGAAGATATATCATTTTCATAGAACGCAAAAGAAAGTAAAGGACTGCTTTTGTTTTAGAATATTGTGAATAAAAATTCTTTCTGAACACTTATTGTAACTCGAATTGTCTCAAAGAAGAAGATACTATAGCGGAATTGCTTGCCCATCACCTCGAGGATCGCTTCCAGCGCTGAAAACAGTTTTTCCAGCATCATGCTGGCAACGAATCAATTGGCCGCGGCCAAACATTGCTCTTTCATAATCTTTCAACACTTGAACTTTGTGTCCAAGTGACTTCAAGCCCTCGATGGTCTCGTCGGGAATTCCTTCTTCGACATAAATCGGTGGGTAGCCCTCTGCTTCACTGGATACAGCCCCAATACAGATACGAGGTGCGTCGATCGCTGCCTGGGGACTGAGGTTGTATACCAGCATGTTCAAGAGAACTTGCACATGCCCCTGAGGTTGCATGAATCCCCCCATGACTCCAAAAACCGAGTGCAATGAGCCATCTAGGTTAGTCACCATGGCCGGAATGATGGTATGGTATGGCCTTTTTCCCGGCGCGAGCACATTCGGATGGCCATCCTCAAGTTTGAAATTTGCTCCACGATTCTGCAACGTGAAACCACATTCCTTGGGAATGATACATGATCCGAAGTCTTCGTAGTTGCTGATGATGAAAGATGCGCCGTTCCCATCTCTGTCCGTGACTGCAAAGTAGACAGTGTCGCAGTGATTGTGCGCTGGACTCCCATGGGAATAGAAAGGCGAGGCCCTCCCTGGATCAAAAAGCTTTGCACGTTCGGATAAGTAAGACCTTGACAGCATTTCCTGGACAGCGACATGGACGACATCGGGGTCAGTCACCCACCAGCTGGCATCTGCGAACGAAATCCGAAGACTTTCGATAATTGCGTGCAAATACTCGGCACTATTGTGATCCTCGGGTTGGAACTTCGGAAGACGTCCGGTCTCTTGCAATTCCTCCAGGATGCCCAAAGCCATGAGAGCAACTATTCCCTGTCCGTTAGGGGGATGCTCCCAAACTTCGACACTTTCTTCCTCCCCCGAAGTCCCAAGGGTCTTGGGGTTGAACTGTAGAGAGATAGGATCGACTGATTGGGTACCAGTTTGGGCGTGCTGCTTCAAGTCTTCGAGCGAAAGATAACCTCCACGGTCTTGGACCACCTTGGCCATCTCTTCAGCAATCCTCCCCTCGTAGAATCCCGGTTTTCCTTCTTCACCTAGTTTCCGAAATGTTTTTGCAAGATTAGTATTGCTGAAGATTTCCCCCGTTCGAGGATACCTGACTCCGTCCCTTGCGGTCGGGTCTGGCTTGAGCATTTCTCGGAAGTTTGCAGATGCATTTCGAATCATGTCTTCGTTCAGTCGCCACTAGAGCTATCTTTCAGTACGTCTATCGAGAAATAAAAAAAAGACCCTCACTCACCTTATAAGATGCGATCTCGGAGACTGGAAACCCTTCCTCGGCCAACTTTATCGCTGGTTCGAGCACCTGGAGCAGGGAAAGCTTGCCGCTCCCAAACTTCTCCACAGTATCAACCCAGCCTGCAGCGGCACCTGGTGTAGTAATAGACAAGGGACTATCGAAAGGGATCGATCCTTTATATGTTGATGACACACCAAGATCACCTCTCACTTGGTCTAATGAAGTGCCAATGGGGTACCGACCGGAGCCGTTAAGACCGTGAACCTTTTTGGTCTTGGCCTCGTAAAAGAGACAGAACATATCGCCGCCGATTCCGGTAGAGCATGGCTCGGTAACATTTAAAGCGGCGGCTTATGAGACTTAGCTTTGATCCCAAATGTAGTAAAGACTGAGCACGTTACATACCGACGGCTACAGCTGCATCCTTTCATCAAGAGTCAGTCAAAAATGAGAATGGATGAGAAAAAGGAAAAGAGTATGATAAGCTCACTGCTGCATTTCCACCTTCCATGAGAATCCTCTGCCCAGCTGCTGCGGCGAGTGGTTGAGTACAAGAAACCATTCCATTTGTGCTATGAACCGTGCTTCGCCTGCTTGCAAAGGGCATAAACTGTTGATTACTGTATGGGTTGGCGGCCATTTTGATTGGTGTTTCTTCACACTCCAAATGGAACAAGCAGTACTCAGTTCAATTTGAGTGCGCAAATTACTTCGGCGCGGAAAGCGGATATTTATACCACTGGGCATGTGGGTGGAATTGAGCCACCCCATGGAACTGAGCTCCACAAAGCTACGCCCCCGTCCGAGGGACACGATTTGATCTATCGGGACTCGCAGATAGCTTCATCCCCGCATTCTATTTGCGTCAATAATGGAGTTGTCTTACAGGTGGGGAGCCTAAGAAACACCGCTCGACGCCCAGATGCAAAGAGGAGCCTAAGCGAAGCTCCTTTCTCCAAGTGCATCACATCCAGCAGTTTGGAACGGGAATGAAAATAATAACACAAATCCTAATACCCCCCAATGCCGAGGCCTCATGCTTCTCTAAAATCGGGACTCTTAGGGTTGAAAGTTCTCTGATACAGACCTTGCTTGCCCCATACCCAGCCGAGTGAAAATTCACACTTGCGCAGTTTTTATCCAATACGACGAGGAAATCATACCATGGGTTGATCGCATATCAGATAGGAAGTCACCGAAATTGGGGGCGAATGTTCCTAGAAGGCGTTCGATGTCCGAGACGATGGCGCCTTCTAACAACATGCCCACACTCGATTGATGTGGTTGGTCTATTGTCTTGAACCACTGGGCTCTCCTCAATTTCCGCGGATCAAATGAAAGATAAAGTCGAGCAGCCTGCTTTTCAAGTTCTCCACTCGTGCTTTATTTGGCATATTTTCCGCGTGTTTTTGTTTATCCGTAACAATTCAGGTGACCATGCCAGTTAGGTATATCAATCATTTGACTCCTTCAGGAGCAACTTGTATCTTTGATTTTTCTCAATCTGCCCTTTCCATCTCCTACATCCAATAGAACTTTGGAAGCACCGCAATTTTCAACCCCTTTGGTAGTACATACCTAAAGCGACAAATATTGTAACTCGATATCGTCAATCGGTCGGTCATCATGCGGACATCTGAAATTCTTACCTTCATGCTCGGCGTGAGAACTTGTATCAGCACTGTTGCAGGTACGCGCTCGCAATCCGAGGAAGTCATTGGAAATTATTACAATCAGTATATTGACCCCATAAATCATCTGGTATGAGTAACAGCTAAGTCGAATGCAGCTGGAATGTCTCCGATGGAATATATGACCTGACAAGGTCCACTGTCATGAACGTGACCAAGCCCAAGACCATCAAAAACATGTTGGGATCTCGAAAGACTGCTATCATCGAGCCCTCGAGGTCCGCGTTGATAATGATCGACATGCAAAGTGAGTTTTGTCTCAAGAACGCTGTGTCTAAGTGCATTATGCAGACAGCTGACATATTTACAGATTACTTTTTGCACCCGGACCTCTCGCCGGATGCCACCGCCGGGAGATCTATTGTGAACACAACAGTTCGGATGGTCGAATCAGCCCGAAAATCCAACATGACGACTCTCTGGGTAAACGTGGGTAACTTTGAAACTGCCACAATCATTCTTGAGACTGACATTTGGCAAGTGGGGAATCGATGACTTTGATCTTTTGACGATGCCACCGTCGCTGCTGAGCGATTTCAGCAATGGTTCGAACTCAATGTCTGGTGCGTCTCACATTATACGAGTAGTTCCGAGCTTGATTAACACTGGCATAGAAACCTTTGGGAGCGAAATGAAAACGGTTAATGGCATCGAACCTGGCAGACTTCTATGGCGTGGGGCTTGGAACAGCGAACTATACGGCCCGTTGAAACCCCTGCATGCTGAAGGGGCTCGGCTAGGAACAGACCATTGGTTCCACAAAAGTAAGTAAAGATACTTTCAAGGCGGAACACGGCTCATCTGACCTGATTTCAGATCGACAGAGTGGTCTTTGGGGAGCCCAGACACCGCTTGGTCTGTGGCTCCAGGAGAACCAAATCACTACGCTGTTCCTTGGTGGCGTTAACATCGACCAATGCGTTGTAAGTGGAATTATGGCCTTGTTGATGTTCACTATTTACTCACCTGCATAGTGGGGTACATTGCTTGATGGATTTTACAAGGGCTACGATGTCGTACTCGTACCTGACATTTCCGCTACGACCAGTCCCTACTAGTAAGTTCAGCGAAACCTCTGACTTCTATGACGACTAAGACTGACTTCTGGCCAGTGCGACCGAGATGGTATACTACAACACTGACTGTAAGTTGAAGAATTTGTTCTTGTTATAGAAAGGTTTACTGATGATTCGACCTAGCCCGAGGTTTCATGGCAAATTCCACCGAGATTATCAGAGGTCTCGCGAATTGATGTTCTGGTTCTGCCACAAAAGCGAAAGCAAACATTTTGTTGAATGGAAAGCAGTCTTGTAAATAAAGGGCTTTTAGCTACAGAACTTTGAGATAAGACGAATGAAAATCAGTTTGGTTTCCCGAATGCTCTCCACATCAACTCATTCCTCCTTGGCAGTCCCACCCCTGCCGATCACAATTGTTGGGCCCCAGTGTCGGATATCACGTGAATTTTGGTAGCGGCTATGGAGCTTCAGTTCCTAGCAAGCTTTCCACGGCGTCAACTGATAAAGTGAATCTGCATCAGGCAATATCTTCGTGATTGAATGTTTTCTTATTACTGTTGTTCTTGAACAATGGTGCATTCTTTCCAGAGATTCGCCATTACTCGAAGTATATCATCCGCTCCCTGTCTGCGGAAATCGTTGGTTTGTTGCAGGCAGCCTGTCATATCTGCTTCTTCCGCAATCACCTATCCACCAGTCCACCAGCATTTCGGGAGGAATTCTTTCAAAATACATCACGACGATGGATGTAGGTGAAAGTTATTATTGCTTTGATCGCAACCACTAAATTCCAGCTAGATTCAACGAGACTGACCGTTTGAACGAACGATATGTCAAGTTTCGACCGACAGAGCTCCAACGGATCGCCGGGGAAGCAGTACAACAAGAGTATTGCCCTTATATTACTAAGTTTGCAGAGGGGGGCTTCAACAAAGTGTTTCTTCTGCGAGCAAAGAATGGCCGTGAAGTGATCGCGCGAATTTCGACACCTATTGCCGGGCCTCCTCATTATACAACTGCCAGTGAGGTGGCTACCATGGACTTTTTGCGATCTATCCTCAAACTTCCGGTACCGGAGGTCCTGTCTTATTCAGCATCATCGGACAATCCCATCGGAGCAGAGTATATTCTGATGGAGCGAGTGAAGGGAGAGAGTCTTGCTTCAAGGTGGTTATCTCTCACCACCGATGAGACGAAAGATATCATGACACAAATCGCAGATATGGAGAGGACGATTTTTGATTTCCATTTTCCTGCGTATGGAAGCTTATATCACAAGAAGGACCTTGACGGGGAAACCCAGATACCAATCGTGGAGGATTTCTGTATCGGCCCGGTGTCTGCTCGGCAGTTTTGGCATGGTGAACGAAGCAAACCCGAAATTGACCGTGGACCCTGTACGTTCCTCCCTTTCTCCCTTCCCCCTCTGTTCTTGGACTTTAGAAAAGTAATCCCCATGACCGGGATTGATACTTGTCAGGGCTTTCATCCGAGGAATGTGTTACGTCCGCGGCTCGCCGAGAGATGGGTGTCATTCAACACCACGCCAAAGCTCAGCCTCGCCAAACTTTTGTTTTACCGACTAACCATGACATTCTTCCCTCTGAGCACATCTCGTTACTCTCGCGATTCCTACAATTGGCGCCTCATATAATCCGACCGGGTTCTTACAGCGCTCCGACGCTGAGACACCCCGATTTGAGTCTGAGCAACATTTTGTTGGCACCTGGATCAACTAAAATCATCAGTATCATCGATTGGCAGGATGCTGTGATATTCCCCCGCTTCATGCAAGTGGGTTATCCCGCATTCTGTGCACACGATTCCTCCAAACCACAAAGCATGCATATTCCATCTCTTCCCGATGATTTCGATGAAATGGGAATCGAACAACAGAGACAGTGCAGAGCCATCTTTCGCTTGGAAGAGGCCAACCTTTACTACACAGCTGCGACAGGCATACACAATGAGAAACACATGGAGTTGTTGAGACTTCCTCATCTCGGAATGCGGCAGTATCTTCTTCGCCAGACAGGGTATCCCTGGGACGCAGACGTAATCAACCTACGTGCTGCCTTAGTAGGTATTACGACTCCATCGGTATGGAGCAGCATCTCCTCGGCCGCTTGTCCAGTTGTGTTCAGCGATGAAGAACGAGAGACTGCCCTGATGGAATCGCAAGAATGGAATGAGTCCGAACAGCTATTGTCCCAGGTTAGAGAACACCTCGATATAGATCTGGAAGGCGGTACCGAGCCAGACAACTTTGAGAGGGCGGCGGAGGGCAATCGAAAGTTTCGTGTGGAAATGGTTCGGCAAGCAGAAGTGGACCAGCGGGAGTTATGTTGGCGAAACTGGCCGTATAAGGACGATGAGGATGACAGCATGCCCCCCGGGGATATCTAACTTTTGATGCGAATACTAAACTATGCTTGATGGGAGGAGGCTGGACTATATCGCCTTGCGACGGCTTATGGTATGTAGGCCTACACAGGCGGAAAAGCCCCGGCCACGGTACATCTGCCTAAAGATATGAATATCGATATATGCAGGTCCTAGTAATCAATAGCGAGCAATCACAAAAGAAGCGGAAAAAACGAGGTGGGGGAGCATCAAAAAAGGATCGAAGGACAGGTAGACGGGTGGCGCATATCATATTCAAGTGTTAAGTTGACATCAAACTATTTAAACCAAAGTGGCTTTGGGTGCCATGCCATTAAGCTTGGTAGCATCGGGGACCGGCACGTCGGACACATGCCAGGAATCACCGACTCTGAATCCCACTGGGAAGGGATCAGTGGGATCAACTACGACCTGCTGGAAGCTAGTGATCCAAGCACTGCCTTTCACTCTCGGTAGCACTGCTTCATATTCTCCCACTTTAGTCACACCTTGGATGGAACCGATATATTCAGTTCCGATGATGCTGGTGTGTCGAAACGCCTCGCCAACAGCAAGCTGCTTTCTAGCATAGAACTGAGCCAGACGGGCGCAGGTTCTAGTTCCACAGGGGCTTCGATCCAATCGACCCGGGGAAACGACCACGGCGTTTTGGGCGATTTTTCCATGCGCATCCTCCCCCAGGGGTGCCGTGAATATGAAGTTTGTTACTCCGTGGATGCCGGGGTTTTCTGGATGAACTGGGTGGACTGCTTCTTGGACAGCTCGCTTGATGCGCTCTCCATATTCGACAATCCGCTGGCCCTGATCTAGATCCATCTTCAAATCGGTCTGGCTAATATCCACGATTGCGTACATCATACCTCCCCAGGCAATATCACAAAGAATCTTGCCAAGGCCTGGGACATCGACTTCCAGATCGAGCTGGAAAACAAAAGCGGGGACGTTGTCGAAAGCAAAATTCTTGCATTTCCCATTCTCACATTCCGCGGTAACGGACACCAATCCGGCAGCAGTATCCAGATTGAGGGTAGTCGCCGGCTCGACCATTTTGATCATACCAGTCTCAAGCAGTGCAGTAGTGGTGCAGATAGTGTTCGAGCCAGACATCGGAGCGTACTCTTCGCTTTCCATGATCAGAAAGCCTGCATCAGCGCGAGGATCACAGGGTGGCAAGACAAGGTTGACGTTCCGTGATGGTCGACCGCGTGGCTCATTGAGTAACATTTGGCGTAGATCGTCGGACTTGGTCCAGAAGTGCATCATTTTACCGAACATCGTTTTGCCTGGAACATCCAAGACACCTCCGAGGCAGTTCCGACGAAAAACAATGGCACGAGGAGCATTTTCAAGAATACAGAATGAGTACTATTTGTTTGAGAAGTCTCGAGTGCCAGGAATTATCCGGTACATCTGCAGCTCTACCTTTCGCCCACTGGATGTCTTGATCAGTGGCGGGCTATTCTAATGTCTGTCAATTATCCTGTTCACTAAACGTTTGTTCCAAGTAGCATACATAAACTTGCAGGCTCTCACAATTTCACCTTCCGTTCCACGTACACATCCCAATCGACCTTTCTCTTTGCCTGAAACTCTCTAACGCCATAAGCACCATCTGCATCTGGTCTCATCATTTCTCCAAACAGTGCCTTGATACCAGAAGCTTGTTTCTCCTTTCCCCCGTGGGCCCAGGCAAGTCTAACCAATTCCTTAGACATGCGCGAGGCATTCGACGAAGCAGCCTTCAGCTTAACCAAGAGAGTGTCAACGCTCCTCTCTAGTTCCTCATTCGCCGTAATCTCAGCAACAATACCCAGGCGTTTCAACTCCACCGGAGTGATTACTCGAGCAGAAAGCATCACTTCCCGGGCAAAGGCCACCCCAAGCTCCCGAGTCACATACTTCGATATCGTCGCCGGACAAAGGCCAAGCTTGACCTCGCTTAGCGTGAGATTTGCTGCCTGTGTGAAAATTCGCAAATCACACACCAACGCAAGCCCGACCCCACCCCCAAAAGCAGGTCCATTCACAGCAGCAATCGTCACTTTGGGACATTGATCAATGACTTCGAAGAGGTTCGTCAACCTTGTGAATTGGGCGTTGCTCGAGTCTTCCCCGACGGCCGTGCTTCCTTTCCCGAGATCCATTCCCGTGCAGAAGAATTTGCCCTTGGCTGTTATGACGATGCGAGAAACCAGGGAATCCGCACTTGCGTTTGAGATAGCCCTTGTTAGATCGGAGATCATGGTCGTCGTCAGCGTGTTTCCGTTCTTTGGTCTGTTGAGCACGATCTTCAAATTAACACCCGATCGGAACAGTTGCAGGCCTTTGGTTTCGTTCAGCAAAGTCCAGCTGAGTTGAGATGCCTTTGGTTTCGCCGGTGATTTGGTCGCCAAAGCCGTCCCGGCTCGACTTGAGTTGCTCTTACCGAGCTTCTTGCACACCCAATGACCCGTCTCAACTAGCTTGGACAGATCGACTCCGGTCGAGATCCCTACATTGTGGAACATGTATACCAGGTCTTCAGAGGCGACATTACCCTTTGCCCCTGGTGCAAATGGGCATCCGCCCAGACCGGCGACGCTGCTGTCAAAAACGCGGATGCCGTTATTGAAGGCCTCCCATACATTCGCAACTGCTTGGCCATATGTATCGTGGAAATGACCTGCTAGCTTTTCGACAGGGATATCATTAGAAATTAGATAGCTGATAAGCTCGCGGACATTCGCCGGGGAGCCGGTTCCTAAGGTGTCGCCTAAGCTGACTTCGTAGCAGCCAGCGTCTAGGAGAGCTCTCACACAGCGGAGGACGGCTGGTAGTGGAGTTGGACCATCAAAGGGGTCCGCAAATATGCAGGAGACGTATCTGACTCCATTAGCAAACCCGAAAAGAAATTGAACCAGATTGATCGGATCGCTTACCCTCTAACAGCGATATGAGACGCTTTCGCCAGCGATGCTAGCTGGGTACTTCGTTCAATCGCCTGGGCAACAGTACAGTTGATATTGGCTTTACTAAAGCCCTCCGTGGCACTGATAAAGACGGCAATTTCTCGCACGCCATGCTGCTTGGCAATTTCGAGTCCCTTCACATTAGGGACTAGCACCGGAAGCCGAAGCTGCGAGTCATCCAAGAGTGCTTTGGTATCTGTATTACTAAGGACTTCTCGACAATCCGCGAGTTGAGGAATCGCCTTGGGCGAGACCACAGACGTCAGCTCAATGGTCTGCAAACCAGTTTGATGAAGCCGTTGTATCAGCTCCAACTTGGTCGATGTGGGTATTGTGTCTCGGATATTTTGGAGACCATCTCGAGGGCCTACTTCCACGATTCGAACTGCTGGTGCCATCATTGCGATCAGATTGCTCAAGGTGAGACTAGGAGTCACCATAAGAATCGATGACCTCGGTCCGGCTGAAAAAGCCCTAAATGCGGAGGATCCGCCTCGGTCCGCGAGCTGAAAAATGTGGGGAAAAGACATTGCGCTGACCTCAGCGTCACAACCCCAACATTTTCGAATGACTCATTATGCCACCTGAAATGCTACCTCAGATCTCTAGAGTCTTTCATAATTACCTGGCCCCAAGAAGCCCGGTTTAAGCACTGGCTTGGTGGCTCCCACTGCACTAGAAACGCGAAGTACAGAAAGACTAGCTAAATCCATCTTCTCTGGATATCGCGGAGTCGGACTGGGGGTTTCAAAGCCATAGCAAATCTT
This sequence comes from Penicillium salamii, assembly GCA_911197225.1. Taxonomy (NCBI): domain Eukaryota; kingdom Fungi; phylum Ascomycota; class Eurotiomycetes; order Eurotiales; family Aspergillaceae; genus Penicillium; species Penicillium salamii. The sequence continues at coordinate 216,105 of CAJVOY010000066.1, forward strand.
GATCAATCTCAAATAAGAGAAAATGAGAGAAAGGAAAATTCGCTCTCGCGCGGCGGAATTATGTAGGATATGCGCTTCTCTGGCTCTAAATCGCAGAATCCCATACTGAGCGAAAGTGAAATGCTTGAGTAGTACACAAAAATCTCTTAATATCCCAACAGATAGGAATTATGAATTGTTTTTCTATCCATCACTAAAGCTTTGCCTTGACACCACCTGTCAGCCGATTGCCAATATCCCGCATCAATTGCTTTTGATGCTTTCCACTTCCTGTCTTGGGGAAGTCTGCACCCACCCCTGCATCGCCTAGCCAAAATACATGCTGAGGGGCTTTGTGTCGGCCCAGCCTTTCCCCAACAAATTGCTGAATCTCTTGGTCGGTGGGCTTTTGCTTTCCAGAATTCTTCAAAAAGCACCCAACCACTTCGCCATACCGCTCGTCTTTGATTCCGACCACGCTGGCCTCGGAAATGGAAGGGTGAGACATCAGCCGCTCTTCAATTTCCCGTGGGAAGATGTTCTCGCCGCCTATTGTATATCAATCTCAAGATCACAGAGTCGTTGAGGAGGAGAATATACCTCGAATGATAAGATCTTTGATTCGACCGGTGATATGTGCGAACCCATCCGCATCAATCATGGCTTCGTCGCCGGTGTGCATCCACAAAACACCGTTCTCGTCTCGTCGCATTACCTCTTTGGTCTTTTCTTCGTTCCTCCAGTACCCCTTCTGGAGCACGAAGCCACTGGTACACAATTCACCCCGCTGCCCTCGTGATAAGATCTTACCCTTGTCATCGATGACCTTTGCAGCCGTGTGCGGGATGACCCGACCAACCGTCGTCGTACCCTTTTCATCACTGTCGTCCAATGAAGTGATAAAGCTCACAGGACTGGTCTCCGTCATACCGTAGGCGATCAGCATCTTTTTCACACCCATAGTCTCTCGTAGCTGTTCCATGAGATTCTGGGATACTGTTGAGCCTGAAGCGAGTCCGGTTCGTAGTCGACGAGGTCGTTGTCCAGTTTTGGCCATGACTTCCAATTCGGCGACGTACATGGTTGGAACACCAAGGAGGACTGTGGCATCTTCGTTGATAATGGCATCGACTACCTTTGTGACGTCGAAATAGTCCGATGGGAACACGATGGAGCTTCCACGGTAAAATGAAGAGAGAAATCCCAAGACTAGTCCGAAGCAATGGAACATCGGGGGTGGGCAACAGATAACATCGTCGGGAGTAAGTTGCATTGCTCCTCCGATGAACTGCGCGTTATTGATCAGATTCCTACTCGTGGAGTCAGTGGGTTGTGTATTCGACAAAATAATCCCAGGAACTTACGTATGTGTAAGCATTGCAGCTTTAGGTGAGCCCGTAGTTCCTTGAAGATAGATTTCCCTATTAGCATTTACTGCGCACGATGTGTCCAAGGCACTCACCGGACGTAAATTGTAAATTGACCACATCTTCACGAGTGACCTTTTTCTCTGCGCGTTTGAGCGTGGCATCGTTCATAAACACCGAAAGACCATTCGAGGTAAAGGTGTGGTAGGGCTGAACCTGAACACCTTTATCCGAGAACCCCCCAGGACCAAGCGAAACAATCCGTCGTAGCTCAGGTAGCGCTGGATTTGGGAATTGTGTCCCTCGTAAAGTTGTGATATGACCTGTCAAGTCCCGGGTGCCGATACTAGTTGCATGAAAGACAAGCTTGCATGCTAACACTTGTTAGCTATTGTCTCCACACAGTTGGACTTGACAAACTAACAACTCCTCTGAACTGCATTAGACAGCTCGATTGGTGTGTATGTGTTGTTCAGTACAACAACAGGGCATCCGATCCGAGCACCACCAAGGAAAACCTCGATGTACTCATAGCAATTGCCTGCCATGATACCCACGCAGTCGCCGTGGCGCAGTCCCATCTCGAGCATCGCCTTGGCTAGAATTTTGCTCCGGTCTGCCAGTTGGCGATATGAAAGCCGAACAGACTGCCACGGAAAGACAACCGCTGGGCGATCTCCATATTTGGCAGCCTGATCATCTATGAGATCTTTCATGGTCTTCAGACATATTTGAGGCTCTTTGGAGCCATAGACGAGTGCAAGGTTGGGATCCATTTTCTGTGTGAGGAGTAGTGTATCGATGCAAAGAGGGATAGGAGACTGCCCAAATCATTTCAAATAAAACCCCCAATCACACAGACTATGATTATGCCCTTTCAACTGATCGTCGGACTCCTTCCCCCACACCCGTTGATCTGGTCCGCTCCCGGGCTTCGGACCGACCAGCCTCCACTCGACTCTTAGAAACCCATCCCAAGATTTCCTGCGGGGAAAGTTCATTCCTGAATTGCTTTCAAGAGAATATCAGGAGTTTCATGTCAATCTGACTCAGTGTTAACTTTCATCATGGCCGCCGAGTCTTCGTTTCCAGTCGCAAACACAAACATCGACCTTCGGGGTCCACAGTTCCGAGAAAACAAAGAAAGCTGGATCCCTGTGCTTGACCGGTTTGAAGAAGCACTGAAGCAAGTCTCAGCCGAAGGAAATGACATCTCCCTGCGAAGACACCAAGGTCGTGGGCAGCTGCTACGTAAGTTCACCAGTTCGCCACAAGATGAGAGATTAACGCCAAGATAGCAAGAGATCGCGTCGCGCTTTTGCTAGACCAGGATTCCCCTTTTCTAGAGCTCGGTGCATTCACTGGGTTTGGAAATGAGGATTCAACTCCGTGTGGCAACTTGATTGCTGGAATCGGAAATGTCTGTGGTCGCATATGCCTTCTCATGTCCCATATCCCAACACAAAGTGGAGGGGCCTGGAACGAGATGACAGGTATGAAATGATTTCATTGAATGTACAGTCTAGTGCTCGCGCTGACTGAGCTCAGTTCTGAAGGTCAACCGCATGATGGAGATCGCATTTGAGAATGACCTTCCACTTGTGTCTCTAGTCCAATCGGTGAGGAATTTCCAAAACCCCCCACAGAAACCCAATCTAACAAGACAAGGCTGGTGTGTTTCTACCACAGCAATTCCGAGTTTTCCACAAAGGTGGACAGCTATTCCGCGACCTTGCCCTCCGCACCCGACATGGAAAACCTTCATGTGCAATCGTTTTCGGATCCTCGACAGCCGGCGGAGCATACCATCCTGCGTTGTCGGACTACACAATATTCGTTGAGAATCAAGCGCAGGCGTTCCTTGGTGGGCCTCCACTTGTCAAGATGGCGACCGGAGAAGTCATCGAAGCAGAAGGGTTGGGGGGTGCCAAAGTTCACGCAACGACCACTGGTCTTGCAGACCAGATCGCATGTGATGAGTGAGTTTGGTTGAGTCTTTCTGAAGTTGGGACGCTGGGACGCTGACCTCGATATAGATTTGATGCTATTCACAAGGCGCGTGAATGGGTTGCTTCGCTGCAGGCACGTACCCCTGTCGTTCCCGGCTTGATTGAACCGCTAGCACCAAGATATCCCATCGAAGACGTTTTATCAATCGTGAATCCCGATATTCGAAAGCCATTTGATATGAAGGAAGTGATGTTGCGTATTGTGGACGATTCGCGTCTCTCGGTCTTCAAACCCAAGTACGGCCCGAATATGATCACTACATCGGCTCATATCATGGGTAAGAGCGGAAGCCCTAAATTCCAAGTCCTATACTGAGTTCCTCCCTCACAGGACTCCCTGTTGGGATTGTTGCAAACCAGCTATCAGTCATCAATCCCAATGAGGCGGCAAAAGCGACGCAATTCATTCGCATGTGCAACCAACAGTTAGTGTTGCATTCGTGACCTTCTTTGTAAATACTGACATTTCCAGGAATACTCCAATTATTTTCCTACACAACGTCACTGGGTTCATGGTTGGCGCAAAGGCCGAACACGCTGGGATTATCAAGATGGGCGCCCAACTTGTTTCTGCGGTCAGTTGTTCGACGGTGCCTCATATCTCTATCATTTTGGGTGCTTCATACGGAGCTGGTAACTATGCCATGTGTGGCAGAGCCTATAGTCCCAGATTCTTGTTCTCCTGGCCGACTGGGCGCTGTAGCGTTATGGGTCCAGATCAGTTGTCTGGAGTCATGGAAAATGTCCAGATAGCCAGTGCCAAATCGAAGGGGCAGACTCTCTCACCCGAGAAGCTCAAGAAGCAGGTAAACAGCTTCAGAGACAGGGTTCAGAAAGATGCGGAGTGTTATTCGACTAGCTCAATGCTGATCGATGACGGAATCATTGATCCTAGAGACACGCGTGATGTTCTGGGAATGTGCCTGGAGGTGGTCTCACAACCAGGAGTGACGGGGACACAGACACACAATTTGTTGGCACGAATTTGATAAGCAGTGAATGGAACATGATGTTTTGCGAGTTTTTAAATTTTGACAGCCATGTACGTTACTTTCAGTAGAGCAGACTTCAATAAACTACGAGCCATTTGATTTTACTGGAGTTTACCGTCATCTCAGGCATATTCAGCGGACAAGCCATGCGATTCATGTTTTTTTCCCCTTCAGATCATCACAGTAGCCGATCGCACTCATAGTTCACCGATATTCAAACGCAACGAGCAGTCCATTCTATCCGGGGCAAAATGTGGGGCTGGAACCGGTCCGCCCCCCGCAAAAGTGTGGCCCGGATGTCGGACCGGAGTGGAGACAATCGGTCTTTGATACTGTGAAGACACCTACATCTACTATTTCCCATTGTCTGCATCCTTTAGGCTATTTCGAACATATCGTCCATCATGACAGTTGCTTACACAGAGGGCGATGCCTCAGTTGCTCGCAAACCATTATTTGTCGCGGAACCCCCATTGGGCAAAGATGGCAGACCGATTATCCAAAAGGTCTTGATCGCGAACCGTGGCGAGATTGCCTGTCGCATCATTCAGACATGTCGCAAACTGAATATTGAATCTGTGGCGGTCTATGCAGAGGAGTCAGTATCCCGAATCAGTCAGAGAACATACCCCGAGCTTGAATCAACGCTGACAAAACTTCCCAGAGACGCATCCTCTCGCCATGTCCAAGATGCAGACGAAGCTATCGAAATTGGCAGCATTGACCGAAGCACCCGAAACCCATTCCTCGATATCGAGTTACTAGTGCAGACAGCCATCTCAACTCGCGCACAAGCTATCCACCCGGGATATGGCTACCTGAGCGAAAACGCAGAGTTCGCCAAGCGCGTCCATGAAGCAGGTCTAATCTTCATCGGGCCGAGCCCCAGCGCCATGTCAACCCTCGGTGACAAGCGATCATCGAAAGCGTACCTGCGCTCCCACGCGCCCGATGTTCCCCTCATCCCTGGATTCTCGGGATCTAGCCAAGATGCAGAAGCTTTGGGTAAAGTGGCTGCCGAGATTGGGTTCCCAGTGATGCTCAAAGCGTCTGCCGGTGGTGGCGGAAAGGGAATGCGAATCGTCCGCGAGGCAAGCCAGCTCAAGGATGAACTGGAGCGCGCGCAGTCTGAAGCTCGTCGATCGTTTGGGTCAGATGATTGCATTCTGGAGAAATTTATCGAAAGCAGCAAGCATGTCGAGATCCAAATTATGGGAGACTCAAATGGTCATGTGGTTTCATTTCTGGATCGGGATTGCTCGGTGCAACGCAGGCATCAGAAAGTCATTGAAGAAACGCCTTGTCCGTTTCTCACGGAAGAGACCCGACAAAAGATGAGTGCTACTGCAGTCCGCGTTGCGGAATTGATTGGATATGAAAACGCCGGCACAGTTGAGTTTGTTGTTGATATCAACACGAATGAATTCTACTTCCTGGAAGTGAATGCTCGGCTGCAGGTTGAACATCCTATCACTGAGGAGGTCACAGGAGTCGACTTGGTTGCTTTGCAATTTTTTGTTGCAGCCGGAGGTAGCTTGAAGAGTCTTCCACCCCTTCAAGATGTCACCCAGCATGGACATGCCATCGAATGTCGATTATGTGCAGAAAATCCCGAGAAGGATTTCTTCCCAGAGCATGGCAAGGTCCATCTGTGGCTGCCTGCCGGTGGTTCTTTGGCGCCAAGTCGAGATATTCGCTATGAAACGGCCATTCAGACCGGATCATCAGTGTCCATCTACTTCGACTCTATGATCGCCAAGCTTGTCGTTTGGGCCCCGACTCGAGCACTTGCAATCGAGAAGATGGCCAAGGTTCTGGCCCAGACTGCTTGTGTGGGTGTGAAGACAAATCAGCTCTTCATGCAATCTTGTCTGTTGAACTCGGCATTTCGTGATCCTGCATATACAACGGCATTCATTCCGTCCCATCTGAAAGAACTCCTCCAAGCCCCTGCTATACCGGGACTGTCTGAATATGAAAAGATTGCCGCCATCATTCCAAGTTTGGTGATTCGCCGACTCCCGGATTTCTCCACAGGCTTGTCACGCCCAAAGCCACTTCGCAATGTCCGAATGCAATTCCGAAATCAAAGATTTGACCCTGTCAATATCCATTGCGACGTTGTGACAACGACCAGCTGGCCTAACAACTCTATCGATGAGTCAGATCCAACTTCAACACAACCAATTATGTGTATTTGGAAGCCAAAGGCAACAGGGGTATCATCTGCCGCCGAGGAAGTACACCTCTTCCCAGTTCCTAAGAGGGAATCACCCAACGGCGAGGAGTTATCGGTGGCGGCTGAGATCTCCACCCAGTATAACGAGATCAGTCAAGCACTCCGAAGTGGCAAAGCGACTTCTTCCGATGGTCACAAAGTGAAGATTGTTTCATGGCGACCTGCAGAGGGCAATCCCGCTCTTGCAGAGTCCTGGCTGGCGTCGACGATCGAAATCTCCGTCAACGGATCAAAGCTCACCGCCCATGTAGCCATCCCATCAACACGGGCGCATACATTAGCGGGCCAGGTCGACTGTGGTCAACGAATTTATTGTCATCTTCCCGCTCTCGGTACCCACGTTGAGTTCCGACGTGATACTTTGCTTTCGTTTGCGGAGAGTAAACGGTCGGAACAGGCGAATCACGGCTCTGAGCAGAAGACGGTGGCGGCCCCAATGCCTTGTAAAGTTCTTTCGGTCTTAAGGAAGAATGGAGACGAAGTCAAGTCGGGAGACTCCGTTATGGTAATCGAGAGTATGAAGATGGAGGTCAACATTTCTGTCGCGGCGTCCGGTAAATTCCAGACGAATTGGAAGGTTGGGGACGCGGTGGAAGAAGGCAAGGTTCTTTGTTCAGTTGTTTAATAATACATATGACGAATCTCATTTCCACAGAACGAACAGCCAAGTATTTATTCGATGTAAAGGAGTGGACAGCGGAGGACTTTGAAATCGCAAAAAAGGGGCTGCTGAACGAGGGAAAATTGAAGACTCCTTCAAACCGCCAGAGCAGACACCCCATGGAGCGAGTACGGACTACCGAGCACAAAAAAATAACATGCAAATAGATCAATGAAAATAAAAGCTGCGAAAGGTGTGAAATTTGATTGACAATATCTACAATTTACTCATCTTCTTCATACTCTTAATCTCCTGATTAACCGCCAATTCCGAGAGGATCTCTTCACTCCCACCACCCACTACCATAACCCGAACATCGCGACTGACTTGCTCAATACGTGCCCCACGGCCATTCTTCGAGTATCCAAGACCGCCCATGACTTGCTGGGCTTCCCTGTTCACCTTCTCTAGAGTTTGACCTGCCAAAACCTTCAAGTTCGCGAATAATCCGCCCATGGAAGCATCAACACCTTGCTTCTTGGCTGCCTGAGAGATATAGACCAACTGCTCCATCCATGCGTATGTCGAGTCCAGGCTCCGGGCCATAGCACTGAATTTCGCGCGGATAACTTGGTTTTCAATAAGCTTCTTTCCGAATGTTTCCCGCTTGATGGCGTGTTGGTATGCGTCTTCGGCGCAGACTCGCGCCATGCGAAGTGACGTGCAGGCGAGCCAAAGTCGCTCATGGTTAAAGTCTGTGGTTATGGTCAGTTTACCCTAATTCTTCTTGGTTTGGTGATTGAGGGGACCACCGTACTGTTCATAATGACGGGGAACCCCTTGTTCTCCACTCCAAGCAGATTGGCTACAGGGACTTCGACCTGGTCAAACTCGATATAGGTTGACCCACTCGCGTGGACGCCTGAGTTTTCGATCTTTTTGCATGTTACACCGGGAGCCTTGAGTGGGATGATCAGAGCGGAGATGCCGTGGGTTCCTTCGCCTCCTGTTCTCACGGCGGCAGTGCAGTAGTCTGCGAAGATCCCATTGGTGATCCATTTCTTGGCTCCATTGACAATATAGACATCTCCGTTTCTCTCGGCAGTAGTGGTTATTCCGGCGACATCGGACCCAGCTGTGAATTTTCTTAGTCGGTGTCCACTCGGACAACTGGGAGATCTTACCGTCTGGCTCAGTGACCCCCAAACAGAATCTGATATTTCCTTTCAACATATCAGGGAGAAATCGTCGTTTCTGTTCTTCGTTGCCAAAGTTGATCACCGGCGGTCCTCCGATAGAGTTGCCGCAGCCTAACGCCCAGATGATTCCGAGATATCCGCAACGGGCTATTTCGTCGATGACAACAATGTCGTGAAACTCGTCCCAATTCTTAGGATCAACGTCTCCGGGGAGTCTCTGGCCATTCAGATGGTCGGCTGCGAGTGGGAATGAGCTGACAGCAGTGTATCCAAGTTCTGCGTGTCGCTTATGAACCTACTCGGAAGAGGGACATTAGAAAAAGTTCAATCCCATGGTGTTTGAATGCTACTCACTTCTTGAGGAACGGCACCTTGCTTCTCCCACTCCTCGCAGAATGGTGAGATGTAGGTGTCGACATATTCACGGGCTTCTTTTTGGAGTCGACGGTGCGAATCCGTATAGTATGGGCTGAAACTGCGGTTCAGCCAAAGAGGATCGGCAAAGGGGGTGGTAGAGACAGAAGCCATGGTTATGTCTCTTCTGGGGAAGAATTTGAACTGAGAAAGATTTCTATCTTTTTTCAGAGATAAATTTGTGAGGTATACTTCGGACCGGGTGTGGGTAAGGCAATAGTACCAGTCGGGTGTGATTTGGATCTAAATTGAAGTTAACGCAATGGACAAACACGAAGCCGAGGAAATGTGTTTTATCCTAAAGTTGATCCCCTAAATCCCATGTCTCAAGTATAACCCAGCAATTCCCCAGTTGAACCGGACCATACTCCACCACTTCGGTCCGAAAAGTAGGACCGAAAACCCCCGCAAAATAGCAATGTGGAGAACCACTCCGATCGTGGTCATCCACCCTTTGAAATGCACAGAATAATCTTTACTAAGTAAACTATGTCCTAGCGAGATACCGTAGTCTATTCTAATTACAGCATGAACAGGATGTAGTTGATCCCTGAAAACTCAGGCTTTTTGTGATTTTCTGTAATAATTATTATAAGAATGACAAGCTGCTCTGCATAACAAATCGTAGCCAACGCATTTTTTTGTTAGAATATTGGACCCATTTGAAGATTGCAACCAAAGCTTCCCTAATTATTCCCTGAGAATAGCACAGCCATGAACATAAGTCTAAGTGCATGGCTTCCTAGTTCCGGCTTTGATGTCCGTCAGCATAATTCTTTGTATCGAGCAAAGGTAATATCTTGAAAAGGGATACTTACGGCATTTGCGGGGCTTGTCTGTCTCCTTAACCCATCCCTTAGGGGCGAGGAACCACACACCGGAATTACCGTGCCTATGGGGATGATTAATGGATGTCCAGCTATTCAACAAGGATTGAAACACTCACTGGTACCGGCAAGAGGGCGTGAATATAGCACCCACTTGGGACTTTCCAGTTGTAGGGCTCGATCCGCAGGGGTACTTGTAGTATGGGTAAGACCGCTTCACCTCACATGGGTTGTGGTTGTGCCAGTCATGTTTGTCATCCCAATCATGGTCGTTTCCTCTGCCGCGCTCTTCGAGCGATTCGAAATCGGCCTCCGGCTCCGCAGTTGGCGAACCCAAAGCAACTTCGGTAACAAGAGGAAGAAGCACGGCCAACATGTACATTGGAGACTTCATGTTGCAAGGTGTTGATTATTATAAGGATAATTGAATAGAAACTGATGAAAGTAGGACAAGATGGATAAGCTTTGGGTTTGATGCCAAAGATTGAAAGTGATTGATGTGCTGTTGACTGTGTGATAGATACTTTCACTTGAGAGGAATTGTCGCCGGCTTTATACAGAATCCAGTGGCAATTGCTCTGAACGCTCCACGGATCACGCTGGTCATGAGGCGCTGAAACCTGGACGCATGAGTGAAAATACGAGGATATCATGTCAATGACAGGTTCCTGTTTTGGGAAGAAGAGAATCTAGACCAAAACGAGATGTCTTGTCTTCAGATTATGGATACATTGTCTAATCTCGAGTACTGGGTAGGCTCCACGTATGTCCAAGTTCCGGTGAGTGCCAGATAAACTTGTTACTTGGATTGCACATGAGAATATGATCTTCGATCAAACAAGATCATCACCAAGACAAGATAATTGTGAGTCTCTTCCTATCAATTGCAAGGCTCGACCTAAATCAATCCAGGATATCGCTCAGAAAGCGGTTTTCTGGCTTGGCCAAATCCCGAATATGTCGGCTGCGTTGATTGGGTCGCTCTCACTAACCGACGAAAATGCTCAATCCACAACAATCTAACATTGGAAGGCAATACCAGAGCCCTGGTTTAGGTTTTGGCTTCACAGTATTACCCATGGAAGTAGAAATGGTCCACCAGTTCGTACTCGAATAGAAGTGGGGCGATGCTTAAAGTCTCGACCAATCGGATAGCTCTCGCTTAGATCCCGCCAAGGATTGTGATTGACATACGCCAAGCGGTGCCAAGCCTTCCCCGGGAATCTGGGCTGCGCCTGGATTCCTAGTCTTCGTACAGCTGACATCTGTTGAGATCGATGAGCAGTCAATCTCGAAACCAAAAGTGTGGCTCTACTCTACGTCAGCTAGGTGATACACTGTATGCGCTACATTTCAAGATTCTAACACGTGAGGAAATATAAAATTCTGAATCACATCCATGGATTTGGTCCAACAATCATGATAGTTCGTTGACGATTGCAGGAGAAACTCCGGTATACGAAATTTATGGCTTAGCTGGAAAGGCTCGAACGGTGTGGCCCGGATCGAGTTTGATCCAGGACCACAGCCGCACTCACCTCGGAAACTTAAACCGCCTCTTCGTATGCAAAAATAGTACTCTTTGGATGATGTTCTCGGTTCTAAATGCCCGTTAGATAAGTTTCTATGACATCGAGTCAATCGCATCGGAGATTACCTTTCTTTTAGCATCATCATTAACCCTTGGACCAAAAATCCCTTGATGATCTGTGGTAAAAGGCCTTTATACAACCGGAAGAGACCTTCATTCTTGGCAATGTAAAGTAGAACTTCGGTAAACCCCGCAAAAGCCTTACCCTTCCGACACTCTGGGGGCTTGGATTGAAGCATTGTCTTAGCAACAATCAGCGGATGTGTGGCGATGGTTGCTAGCACCTTGGATAAAGCACCCAGCACTAAAAGTGTAAGCAGGTGTGTTGGTAAAGTGGCTTGGAATATCTGAGACAACCGTACCAAAAGCATCGAAGGGTCCAAGTATCGTCCCTTTCTTCAGGCCAAGGAGCCTCTCTCTCAGCCATTGGTAAAAACCATATGTAACCATGGGGTTGATGACAAGAATCAAATTGACCTTGAGGCCTCTCCAAAGACCCGTCCAGCCGTCCTCGCCGTGGATGATGTCAAGCATGGTCTCCCATATTGATCGCTTCTGCTCATTCCATTTCCGTGTTTGTTGTCTTGTAGATATCACCGCAATTGGATTGGTGCACAGCTGAGCTAATGCACCCCCTACGGCTCCCAGAAGCAGCTCTTTCGAGATGCTATTCGTATTCGGGAGTCCGTATCTTTTGAAGAGTGAGACTTGGAAGCTTCGGGCTGCTGTGGACCAGTAGAAATAGGCAAAGTTCATGGAAGCTGTTCCGAGAATAGAGCTTCCAAGACCACTGTAGAGACCAAGGACACCTTCATCGCGGAAAATTTGACAAATGGCACCGATCGCTCCATCATGATGCGCGCGGTCTTCTAGTGTAGGTTCTGTGGTGAGTTGTTTCTCTTGATCGGTGGTCTCTTGCGGGCGTTGGCGAACTTGAACCTGTATCCGGGTTTTAACACTGAATGTACACCGTACTTAGCATCATCAGACAATCTATCATTTCAACCATTGATAACCATACATATCAACGGGGTACACGATCACATTGGCCAAAATGGCCGCCGTTGTACCCGAGACAACACCTTCCCAGGGCGACGTTGGATGCTGATGAGCCATAAATGTAATCTGTATATATTTTCTGAAATCCCTGTGGTTTTCGGCGTCCGACCAAAATTTATTCATTCGTGTCAATCGATATGCATGGACAAAGATACGGACCGAGCGGACCGAGCCCAGAGTACTCGCGTCCGCACACCCGGGGCCGTGATCTATTCCTTTAGATTATGTTACTAGGCCGGGGGCTACAGTTAAGAAATTGCTCGACCTCTTCAAGTCGCATGGAGGGAGTAATACCCCCTAGAATATTGCCACTTGGACTGTATGCGTCTTGCCCCAGCATGCCGGCCCCCAAAACCCAAGAAGTAGGTGACGGCATGTTCGCTCCGGTCTTGGGCGAAAGCTGTTTTTTGCTTGGATCGGCGCCTAATATGGCATAATCTATCATTGACCACATGACTTCTTCTGAGCCAAAGTCCAACTCGTCCATCATATGGTTTGGATCAAGTAGAGTAGCAAATGGCTGGGAGATGGAATGGAACTCGCGTAGCGATGCAGCCTAAATTATCTTTGGTGAGTAAAAGTCTCGGGTTTGCACTTTAATGTGGTTCAACATACAATGTTCCCAGCATGAACCCAAAGCGTCGCCAACCTCTCTAGAGAATCTATACATTGTTGGAAATAGATGACGCTGTTTGATTCACGGCCTCTGTCTTGATCAAAGTGCGACGCCAGAGAGTGGATCCCCCCAGCGATGGCAATGCAATATGCATAAAAAGAAGATTCAACGAGGCAACCATGGTCAGTAGCTTGTTGAAGTAGATCCATGAGTTGAGCCGCATGCTCGCATCCATCTTGGAGAGCCCGAGATGAGAAGCTAGCTGGCGCTTTGGCGCCGAAAGGTTTAAGCCACCGTCGCACAAGGAATGGGTGGTTTAAAAGACAGTGGCACAGATGGAAGAGAGTGTGGGCGAAAATGAGATGTCCGATTTCTTGTCGATCGACCGCACCGTCTGCCTGAAAGCTCCCGTGAAGGACGTCGGAAAGTTGCCAACTGGAGCTCTTTGAATATGACTCCAAAAGCAATAGTGACGAATTGATCGCGGAAAACTCGGATTTTGGATCCCAAGGGGGTATTTCTTCCATCTTCCTACTTTGATGAACGTATCTTGTGCAACGACCAAATATAGAAGCCATCAATACCACAAGTGCAAATGGACTAGGACTTTCGGTTAGCTTGGAGTTCCAATTTAGCAATTGACCGATGGTACTGGTCTTTCTCCATTCCCCATGTCGAAATGTGCTCTCGTCGCATGGAAGTTGAACGTCGCAATCCTCATCTAGAAGAATGAGGGGTCGAGATCGTCCGCAGGAGATGAGTTTATCAAGCAAGTATATTGACCAAAACGCCCTTCGATGTTCTTCCTGCTCTGAATAAGAGAGCCATTGATCAGGTTCGGACATGAGGTGCAAATCTTGCGATATTCGGGCGGCTAGGCCGATCTTGAGCCAACCCGACCGTGCGCGACCGGCTGGAGAACATCAGCGAAAATTCCGGTCTAGTCATCAGGTCTCTTACCTGTATAATCAACCACAGCCAACAGGTTCACCGTCTGGACTACATGAACATTCAAGTTGTCTTCCATGGTCAGATGGTCTGCCAAAACCGAGAGCCACGATTCTCTGGCATATTTTTCCGAAGCTCGACGCGTTTGACCCGCGTAAAATTCATGAACAGAGAATCGTACAGCAGACGAGAGGACTGCTAATACTAGGCATCGCGGCAAAGAATTGTTCTCTAACTTCTGTCGAAATGAAGTTTCCTGGAAATACGAGTAGGGTTGATTGTGCACGCGTAAGAAGTAGGTATCGATTACCGAGCGTAGAACGGAAGGCGGAGGAAGGGATCTGCGTCAAGTCTTAGCACCGGCCCAAATTGGCATGCGTAGTTGAGCATATGGATAGCTATAAAGGCTCACATGTTCTCCTGCAAAATGGGTTGAGGCGATGAGAGTGGCTGGGAGAAAGTGTCTATGCCCTGCGATATATGGTTATGGTCCTGGATGATTGGAAATTGAGGTGTCACGTCTCTATAGGCACCGAATAAGCAACCGAGCATTAAAAACGCGTGGGAAAGCGCGTGGAGGGTAGAAATCGGAAGGCTTACTGTTGGGTTGCCCCACCAAGTTGTGCGAGGCGCGATTCGATCGTGCTGATTCTTTGCAGCAGTTCGACATTGTTCAGGTTATTTGCGGCGGAGGTTAGGGGTATGGTCGGATTTGCGACAGGGTTCTCAGCTAAAGTGGCTGAGTAAGGCTCGTAGACGCAGGCCAAGCGATTGCGTCGACAGTGAGAGCAAATTGGGCGATCACCCGTGCATTTTGTCTTCTTGCGCCTGGGAATACTATCAGGATTGGCCGGTGGTGGAGAGAGAGAGGAAGGGCTTACCTGCAATTAGCGCAAGCCTGTCGAATGCGCTTGATGCCTCCTGAGTCTATCATATCCATGAGGGGTGAAGAACATGAAGAATCACGGAGCTCTCGAGTGCGGGGAAGAGTGTGGAGTCACTTGTTCCCCGGACTGGCGGAACCTTGGAAGTCGCGAATGTTTGCTTGGCACTCTGTTTTATGAGAGAAGAAGATCTGATATGAGGTCAATTTGATTCGTTGGTCTTGACCTGACTGTAGAAAAGAGACAAGATCGGTGATTTTGGTGATTTTCTCACTTTACTAACCCAATCCGGTAATTTTTGCAACATGAGAGACAGGATCCACCAGGCCAATGGAGCCTCTGCTGATTTGTGGCGAGCGTTTGGATCTGCATATATACATGATAACGTTGACCAATCAGAGATGGCTCGAATCTCTTCTTATTTGCCTTCTTAGGTATATTTGGTAAATTTTGCCCGTTTATCGTATGCGTCGCTAGGGGGGCGGTGGAGCGCAATATGGGCGTCTGGTTTGAAGCCGGGTCGCTGCTGGCCTATAAAGACGGGCACTCTGGTCCTTCTTGAAGAGATTTCCGATTTTCTTCTCTTCATTTCTGTGCTCGCGTCCTCCAATCGTATCCAAAATGACATCCCGAGACGGTTTTCAATGGACTTCTGAAACAGGCCTCGTCCAGGGCGTCCCTTCCATTGGAGTCATCTCTCCGCCCTCAAATATCTCGGGGGTTGGACCTTGGGATATCATTGTTGTTGGTTCGGGATATTCCGGTCTAACGGCAACTCGAGACTTGTGTCTTGCCGGTAAGCCAATCTCGGACATAGATGCGACACACCAAAGCTGATAAGAAGCCAGGCCACAAAGTGCTGCTCGTTGAAGCCCGCGACCGTATTGGTGGTCGATCGTGGTCGTCCAATATCGGAGACTATCCCTTCGAAATGGGTGGCACATGGGTGCATTGGGGGCAGCCGCATGTGTGGCGGGAGATTTCAAGATATAAAATGCGGGAAGAGTTGGAGGCCTCGTTCGATTTCTCGCGCGGAGTCAATCACTTCCAACTGCGTACCAACGAGGGTGAAAGTATCATGAGCCACGACGAAGAGGTGAGCTCCAGCCTGTAATTGCCTATGGGCGATATTGACATTCATAGGATACTCTGCTTGCTGCTGCACTAGGCAAGTTTGTGGATGTGGATGGATCAATGGGCCGGAAGATAATCCCTTACGCCCACGATGCATTCCATGTTCCCGAGGCACGCCAATACGATACAAAGTCTGCTGCCGACCGCTTAAAGGAGATTGCTACCTCCCTTACACCGAACGAGCGTACCGCGCTGGAGAGCTTTGTCCTGCTGTGTAGCTGCGGTACCCTCGAAACAACCAGTTTCTTCGAGTTCCTGCACTGGTGGGCATTATGCGGCTACTCTTACCAAGGATGCATGGATGCATTGATCTCTTACAAATTCAAAGGGGGTCAATCTTCCTTCGCAATCAAGTTTTTCAAAGAGGCTCTCGCCACTGGAAACCTATCGTATTCTTTCAATAGCCCTGTTCAGTCCATCAGTGACCAGGGAGGCAACGTGAATTTGACGACACGGGACGGCCATCAGTATACTGGGTCTCGCTTGGTGTCTACAATTCCTCTGAACGTGTTGAACACAGTCTCTTTCAATCCTCCATTGGATTTCCAACGTGCTTTTGCGGCCAACACAGGCCATGTCAACCAGTGCGTCAAGGTGCATGCCGAGATCCTCAACAAGGATATGCGCTCCTGGACGGGTATTTCATACCCCTTCAATAAACTCACTTACGCGATTGGCGATGGAACTACACCTGCCGGAAACACCCACATCGTCTGTTTCGGTGGATTCCACAACCACATCCAGCCAGAAGAGAATATAAACGCGACGAAGGAGGCTGTTCAAAGCATGGCACCTGGAAACATGGATGTAAAGCGCTTGGTGAGTCTCTTCATGTGCTACTTTAACGCAAAGAAACATGCTAACTATGCTCAGGTTTTCCACAACTGGTCGAAAGATGAATTTGCCAAGGGCGCTTGGTTCTTCTCTCCCCCGAACCTGCTATCCAC
Source organism: Penicillium salamii (assembly GCA_911197225.1). Taxonomy (NCBI): domain Eukaryota; kingdom Fungi; phylum Ascomycota; class Eurotiomycetes; order Eurotiales; family Aspergillaceae; genus Penicillium; species Penicillium salamii. The sequence continues at coordinate 232,911 of CAJVOY010000066.1, forward strand.
ATCCCTTGATGCACTTAGATCTCGCCATGGCAATGTTCTGTTTGCCAATTCCGATTGGGCTGTTGGCTGGCGCAGTTTCATCGATGGTGCTATCGAAGAGGGAACACGTGCTGCATTTACAGTAACAGAGGAATTACGAGAGTCAGCTACATCTCGGTCCCGCCTATAGACTGGATTTTCGAAAGTTGTTGATATAGAATCTACTTAAGTAGTGCCCAGATGGGCTGTCTCAATGTAGCTTCACTGCTGAATATATGATGTTGGATAGTACTGTACGATCAGACACGCTTTGAAAGATACAAGAGTACAAAATTTAGAGATACACAGACCCAATGACATGAGTTGAATTAGTTTGACTTATCTGAGCTCCACTTGGCTCCTTCGAGATGAGTCTCCAGGGCTAGTTTGGATAAAGAGGATGAGATAGTTCCAAAGTCCTACGTAATGCAACGAACCTTGGAAGATAGCGAATGCAATCAACAAGTAACAGGATGGTGATTACTTAGGCAGCACCTCATATCTCCACTGGGATATACTACCTTACCCCTCTATGATATGTGCCTGGGTCCGTTCGGACCGAAGTCCAGAGTCAAAATCCGGGGAAACGTTTTCGATATGCTGGACCGGCCAATCAGGATGGGCCGTGGCAACACCAATTTCTCTCTCTTACTTCCTCTTTGGGTAATTATGCCACATTCCTCGTTTTCGGTTCCACATGGAAGCGATACGAGCAGTCGCCAAACTGAGTCTTGAAGGATTGGCTCAAGGTGTCGGCACTGATGACAGACCTTCTCTCTCCTTTATGGCCTATTTGGGTAATTTTGTAATTCCCCCGCACTGGACCTCTTATCGTCACAATAATAGGCATTTTGATAGTGCTGTAGAGTATCTCGTAGTTGATCTGTTGGGGTACAGGAATGACTCTAAGCTCTTAAGCCTACAGAATGTCCGTCTCCCTTGACCATATCAACCCCTCGGAGAATCTGGAATACACGCAAAATGCACCCTGAAGATCTGAAAACAGAGCAAAGTACGTGCCATCTCCTTCGATGTCCCCTGAACTTAAGAATTCGTATACTGACTCGATCTACTGCACAGCAACCCCCACCGACACAGAGCGACGTATGTTAGCTGCATCTCAATACAGTTCCCGATACTCATCCTCTCCCAGACTCGATACAAATTGAAGGCCTCGTCGAACACATTCAACTCAATGGACTCAATCTCCAAGCCGAGGCCACTCGGCAGATGTCAAATCTCGAAACAATATCTGCAAGCTGGGTGATTTGTGATAGCTGGGCTGGTGTTGCTGGAACTGTCGCTTTGGCGATTTCTCAAGGTGGTCCCGTCACTCTGATTTACGGCCCCATTGTCACAATGATCTTAGTAGGGGCCTGTGCGATGACGCTCGCTGAACTGGCAAGTGTATATCCCACAGCTGGAGGTCAGTATCATTGGACCTCTATTTTGGCGCCGAAATCCATCAATCGATCCCTGGTATGTCCCTTCTAAAAGTTCTTTTGTGATTATCAGCCCCCCGGACTGAAGCTCATACGGTGCAGAGTTATTGCTGTGGTATCACAAACATGTTCTCCTGGATTGCAATCTGTACCGGAATTGCGATCATTCCAGCTCAACTGATCACTGGAATCGCCATCTTCTATAACCCAGCCTATGTCCCGCAGGCATGGCATTCATTTCTTATCTACCAGGCTATCAACGGTCTTGTACTGCTCTATAACATCACCCTCTTGAAGAGGTCTCTTTGGATCCACGATCTCTCATGTGGGTATTTTGTTCCTCTCTTACGTGCCATGCACAGGTCTTCTAATGGATACTATAGTTGTTGTCACGATCGCAAGTTTTGTTGTCATCGTCATCACTTGTGTCGCACGGTCTTCGCCCAATTACGAGCCTTCGAGAGCAGTCTGGGGTACGTTTCTCAATGATAGTGGATGGAGTTCAGGTGGTGTCGCTTTCCTCACTGGCCTGGTGACTCCGAACTACATGTACGCTGGCATTGATGGTGCACTGCACCTCGCAGAGGAATGCAAGAATGCGAGCACAGTGGTCCCTCGTGCTCTCATGAGCACATTGAGTATTGGCTTCGTGACTTCATTCTCATTCATGGTCGCAATGCTATACTGCACTCATGATTTGGATGCAGTTGTCCAGTCAAAAACCGGGTAAGTCAAGACCGAGAAATGCAAATGATATATTCTAATCGTTTCTCAGTGTTCCCATCTATGAGATGTGGTACCAGGCTACTCGCTCAAGCACGGCGGCTACAATCTTCGTTATCCTTGTCGTTTTTGCCGCAGTCTTTGCACTCATTGGCGGGCAACAAACCGCTTCCCGACTAACTTGGTCTCTTGCCAGGGATCATGCATTGATTGGCAGCCAATGGTTGAGCAAGACACATCCTAAGTTAGACGTACCAGTATGGAGTCTTATCTTCAATTTTGTGGTAATGTTCATCATTGGATGTGTCTACCTCGGTTCATCATCTGCATTCAATGCCTTCATTGGTACCGGATTGATCTTGCAGCACATATCCTATGCCTTCCCTGCCGCACTACTTATGTACCGAAAGCGGTCTAACATATGGCTCCCACGATCCCGATCCTTTCGTCTCCCCGGCCCTCTTGGGTGGATTATGAACACCATCACCATCTGCTTCGCAGTTGTAGTGTTGATATTTTACAACTTCCCAACAACGCTACCGGTGACTGGGACTAGTATGAGTATGCTACGCCTGAGCAAGGTAATGGTTCTTACTATCACTGCTAACGTTGGTTTAGATTATACATCGGCCGTCCTGGCCGTCATGGCTATATTTGCAGGTCTCAATTGGATCATCTGTGCACGCAAGAACTATCATGGCCCCCGACTTCACTCAGCTGCAGATTAGCATTAGTTTCATTGATTTTGTCATAACCGAACAAATTTTGTTGACTTAATTCCGGAAGTTTTCGCCCAGGCGGGAAATCCTAAGCTACGAAGGGGCAGAGCGGCCAGGTCCGGTGATGCCTGATTCTGCCTGATTATGTCACCCCATTCTACAAAAAAAAAAAAAAAAAATAGGAAGGAGAATTTGAAATAACCAGATTGCCGTTGGTATTAAAAGAGAAAAATCACAAACGCGCGCTATAAACAGTCAAATATACATCAGGTGGAAGCTTTTACAATTCCTCCTCAACATCCCCATTCTGTTGACCCAATTCAATAGACCAAGAGAAATTCTGCACGTCCAAAGTATCCTCAGAAGAAGAGGCCTTGCCAGCACCGAAGTCCTTGAGGTTCCACTTCTCAACGCCCTCAACACCTTTCAGCTCTTCGCCGAACAGGCGGAAGAGATCATCGTTCAGGCTCTTGTACTCATCGTAGTCCTTGGGCCAGTCACCAATGCGCTGCACAGAGAGCTTGAAGAGTTGGAGGTGGGCACGAGCGTGATCGCCAGTCTCGGCAGAGCCAGCATCAGAGACTTGGTCGTGCATGTTGATATCGTAGGTGGAACCGTCCATGCTGAAACTGCCGTCGAGGGCACCCTCAAACTCAGCAAGGGATGGGTCGACGAAGACGCGGAGCAGAGACTCGTGAACACCGGCGCTCTTCTTATAGTACTTGTTGGCCAGGTGCTGGCCGTTCTTTTCGGCCTGGTAGCGCTGGGCGATCGCGGTGTAGAGTTGCGACAGGAGGGTGGACATCTCCAAAGTGCTGGGGTGGCGGGCACCGTTGACACGGCGGCAGTTGTATACAATGTCCTCAGCAAGGCGAGAAGCCTTGAGCTTATCACCGACAAGGTAGCGGGCAAGGATGTAGCGACGGGCCAGGTCCAAGGTCACAGCAGGGGTCCAGGAGGACTGGCGGTGACGGCTGTTCCAAAGGTCGCCAAGGATCCACACGAGGTTCTTGTAGTCCTGCTGTTCACCAAGAAGACCAATCAGGATGTTAAGGTAATCAAGATTGATTTGGGCCAAGTTGATCTTCAGATCAACGATGACACGAAGAACCTCCTGCATGATCAGTCCAGAGGTGCCACGGAGTTCCTTGAGAGTCGCGGCGTCGGGCTGGGGAGTGAGACTGTGACCAGAGATGAGGACACCAAGCGTGAAGACAAACTTCACAATCTCGGGAGTACGGTAGACATCGTGGGCCGAGATGTAGGCGAATGCAGCAATAGCAAGGTTGCTTGCACCCTTGAAGTTCTTGGCATCGAGAAGCTCCAGAACCTTGGTGTTGGCGGCGATACCCACGGAGCGCACGAAGTTTGAAGTCTGGTGCTTGGTCAAGTAATCAATGATAGTGATGAGGAAGATCTTGACCTGGGCAGTCTGAGTCAACTTGATGCGCTTGCCTTCAGTGGCACTGAAGTAAGCAACAAATTCATTGAAGACATGGTTGGCTGCATCTTGGCGCTTGTTGGAGAGCAAGAAGTTGTACAGACGGGTGGCCGAGACGGAGACACTGTGGAAAGTGCTGCTCTTGGACTTGGTGACGCTGCGGAACTCCTCAAAGTAGACATACTCAGTCGTCAACGAAGCGAGAATCTCGGTGATGCTGGAGGAGCCGTGGCGCAGGCTCTGCTGGAGCTGAGCGAGGAATGCAAGGCTCTGGCGACCGTTGGACGAAACCTCGAGCTGGGACTCCTTGGACTTGGAGGTGTCTTTCATCACAATCTGACGGTAGAGCTCTTCGGTGAGCTCGACGGCCTTGTGGGTCTGATTGGTGGCAATGTAGCTAGCCGCGATGGTAGTGGCAGCAGCAACAAGGCGCTCAGATGAAGTCTGAGAGGTCAAGATCTGCTTGGTGGTTTCGTGCAGCTCCTTGGTAACAACCTGGGTGTCATTTTGCTTCGAGTGGAACGAGACGAACTCCTGCAGCTTGGAAAGAGACTCCTCGTGTGCCCATCCGTAGGTCGAGCGAGTAGATTCAATGCGCTTGCGTAGAACCTTGGTGACACGCTGTTTTTGCTCAGATGAGATGGTCTGGGACTTCGAGGTGGCAGTGGCAGTCTGTTCCTCAAAGATGCCATCAAGGGTAGCTTCAATCTCCTCGAGGTCAATACCAGCAGGCTTGAGCTTCAAAAGCTCCTCATAGAGAGCAATGGCAGTGCCCTCGTGGGTCTTGGTCTCCTGGCAGACCTTGGCGAGAGTCAAGGTAGCTTGGATGGTGATAGTGGCAGTTGCACTGAACACAGTCTTCACCTTACTGTGGAAGTCAACAGTGACCTTGTGAATGGTGCTGAACTCAGTGCGCTTGGAACGCAGGCAGTGAGTGTAACGATCAAAGATCTGTTGAACAAAGCTCTCGTCCTGGAATTTAGGGCTCTGCTTGGGCTGATTCAAGAAGGTGGTGAAGAGAAGAGCGAAGTATTGAACAGCATCGCTATAGCGAGTCTGGGTCCAGAGCTCAGTCGCAACGATGATGATAGGTTCCAACGCTTCCGGTTTGATAACAGTAGGATCCTTGTTAATGGCAAGAATAATGCGCTGGTAGTACTCGACAAAGACGGGGCGCGGACTAGTAAGCTTAGCCAATGTGTAAAGGGTCGCGATCACGGTGGCATGGTCAGGGTTGTAGTGCTTGGTGTAGTCATCCAAAACCTCCTGGTAGGTGTTGATCACCTGGTCAGGCTGAGAAGAGCGCTCGTAGAAAGTGATCAACTGGTTCTTGACGGTCTCTCTGAGCTTGTCATCCACGGGGCGCGCGGCACGAACGGCACGGTACACACGGACGCGAATGCCTTCTTCGCGGGGGAAGCGGCGGCGGTAGTGATAACACTGAGCCAAACGCTCGGTAAGATCAAGGATCTCGTTGACGCGCTCCGTAGGAAGCACGACATCCTGAATAGAAGCAGCAAACAAGGAAGGCCAAACACCGCGGAGGACCTTCTTGAGCACCCGAGTGGCATCCTTCCAGCGGTGCTCCTTAGTGTAGATAGTCAGCAAGGTGCGAATAGTGGCAGTGGAACTCTCATCCAGTCGGGAGGAGTTGGAAGTTTCGTAAACAATCTCTTCCAAAGTAGACTCGGAGAAGCCAGAGGTGGAAGTGCTGGCTTGCTTGGTCACATGCTCATAAGTAGATGCGATGTATTTCTGGACCTCGGAGTGGGAGGAAGAGCGGTTGGTGCGCTGGTAGAACGAGGCACAATGCTTGAAGATACTCAAAGCGGCCACGGTAAGACCAACAGTGGTCATAACCTTGGCGATCTCCTCAAAGTGAGAGGTTGAGGTTTCAGACAAGGTGTGAGTGCTGTTCTTGTGCTCTTCCCAAACACTAGACAGAATCGAAGAGGCCTCTGTCTCACGCTTCTGGGTCTTCAGGAACTTGGTGTAGGCAAGGACAGCGCGCAGCTTGTGGTCCTCGGTGGTAGCACGCTGCCAGAGCTCAATGTACAAACGCTCGGCGAGCTCAAGGCAGCCTTCAGCAATGTACTTGTCAGCCTGAGTAATCTCACCCTCGAAGGACTGGGACTTCTCGTGGGCCTCGTCGCTCTCAGCATGCAAGAGGAAGCTGATACCGGTGTCGCCGATATCTTGCTTGTAACCCTTGAGACGAACGCTGAGATCACGAGAGTCATCAGCATCATAACTGGTGGTGGTGGTGGTCAGATGGTGGATCTTCTGGGTCCAAGTCTGAATCTTCTGCTCCTCCTTCGTCATGCGGTAGTGCTCAATAAGTTTCTTCATGAGGCTGATGGTCTTTTCCGACTTCTCACCGTAGTGCACCTGGTAGCACTCGATGATGATAATCAGAAGCTCCTCCCGCTTGGTCATGATCTCGGACTTGGTCGTAGTGACCGAATCGACAGTAAGATCGAGGTAGAACCGAGCCATCTCCATGGTGAGCGTGTGGGTAGTACCAAGCAAGGTCTTGCTCAGGGTGGTGATCTCATAGAACAAGTGAACAGCCTGAGGAGCCTGGTTGAGCTCACGGTAGAAGATAGCCAGAGACATGATAGACTGGAGAGTCACGGGGCTCTTGGTAGTGAAAACCTCACGACACAAGTTGGTGACGGTGGTGTAGTAGCTGAGCAGAGTTGGGGTAGACAAGTTGCCCCAGAGAGTTGTCTGGAGAAGCAAGAGGCTAACGTTCACGGGGAAGATCTTGCCGAACTCCTTGGCTGTGGGGGCATCACCACCTGTGGTGTAGGTGGCTGTCTGCTTCAAGTGACGGGGCCAGTACCGAACGGCGAAATCGAGCAGAGGGTGGGTTTTGACACGATGAGTAACATCACGACCATCCAGGGGAGTGGGGGAAGGCTCATGCTGCTCGGGAACGGCGTGCTTGATGTAAACCAAGAGGCGGGTCACAAGGTCAGAGTGACGGTCCTTGACGGTTGGGACCAGTTTGCCTTTCGAGAAAACATCCAGGACTGCGGTTCTGATAAGACCATGACGCAGATAGACTTGGCCATCTTGCATGAAAATGAGGGATTTCAGGGGCTTGATAGTGTCGCGAACGTTGAGCTTGCGCTCGACAACGGTCTGCTTGTCCACCTGAACGGAGGAAAGTGCAATGAGCTCGCGAGTCAGCAAAGGACGGTCAGCAGTTGCAAGCCAAAGCAGCATGTGCTTAGCATCCTCAGTGACATTGGGAGACTGGACTGCGTGAAAAACAAAGTCGGCGATGGTAGGCTTATTCTTGACAAGGGTGTCGACAAGCTTGCGGACATCCTCAGGAGTATGTTCCTGGCGAGCACGCTTGGTGCAGAGCTTGGCCCAGAGGAATGAGCCACGAGAGGCCTCGCTAATCTGGTCCACCAGAGTTTCCTGTTCCATCTCGTCCATGGCCAAGAAGTTCTTAGTCTCGGCCTTCGTGCCGAGGGAGAAATGGCTGCGCACAACAGTAGAGATGTCGTCGGTAATGCGGTCTCCACTAACAGGAACCTGCATCACGCCAACAGACGTCTGGGGCTTCTCGGCACCAAGAGTGATCAACTTCACATTAGTTCCGTTCGCGGTGGCAGTAATAAGCTTCTGGAGCAAGTGGGCCTCGCCACAGGAAGCCTCATCAACACCATCGACAACGATGACAAGGTCCTTAGCACGAGCAAGAGCAGCAGCGAGAGCCTCCTCGAGTGCGCGCCAGAGAATGTTCTCGTACTCACCCTCGTCGGTGGTCCTCTTACTGAGGTCGTAGGCATCATGGAGAATCTGCAGAAGCTTAACATTTCCAATGCGCTTTTCAAAGAGCTGGAAAAAAATTGTCTTTGCAACAGCAATGGGTGTGGTCTCCGCAGGGATTCTGGCATTGATGGGAATGAACAACGATTTGTATGTAACACCACCGATGTGGTCATGCAGGCGGTCCACGATAACTGAGGCCAACACGGTCTTGCCAGAGCCCGGAGCACCAGTGAAAGCAAGAGCATGCTTATTACTCTTCAGGAAGTGGGTCAGGTATGGGTCCATCCAAAGACAGGTCATTTCCTCACGCTCGTGGGCCAGGTGGGAAGTGTTCTCGGCGAGGTGGCTAAGGACTCGGTCCTCGGGGGACAACCAGGAGCGGATCGACTTGACAACGGAGACTAACAATAAACGGAAAGTTAGGAACAGTTACAATCGGAGGCATCATGAAGGTTTTCCTACCAAGTTGGGGGTCCTTGTTGTCGTTGACCAGCTGGTGGCGCCACATGGAGTCTGAGATCTTCGCACAGCGCTCACGGAAGGACTCAATCGCACCAGTGAAGGTCTCATAGATGTTAATAGAGATGGATCCTTCAGTCAAGGCATCGATGGACTGGTGGAAGTGGGTAGAGACACCAGCAACCAAAGAAACAAGGTCGGCCAAAGCCTCAACAAGCTGGTCCTTGATCTCCTGGGAGACAGCAAAGAGCTCAGTGCGCTCAAGGAGGTTAACCAAAGAGGAAGAAGTGCTGTGGAAGAATCCAAAGGATGTCATCAGGGCAGTCGCATTCTCCTTGGGAAGCTATAGTGGAATTAGTGAGGTGATCCGACATACTGGAAAGGAATCGCATACCTGAAGCAGCATCAAGCAGTAACCGTAAGAAAGCTGAGCTGCAAATAAGCTGCTTCCCTCGAAGTCACGGATTGCGACGTCAAATGAGTGCAGGCGCTCAACGAAGAGCTGAGCCCAAGCAAGCACCTTATCATAGCTGCTTCCCTCTGCGGGAACATCGTTCATGCGCTTGTTGGCGATCCAGTTCAAGATGTCAGAATGATTGGTATTGAATAGGATGGAATGCGCATTCGAGCCCAGTTCAGCGCCGCTATCGCGCTGCAAGTTCTGGATCACACCAGTGAGCTTGGAGCTTCCAGCAGCGCTGAACTTCTTAGTAAAGAAGGATGACTCGCGGCGAGAGTTGCTCGGGCGGGACATGCCACCGTTAGAGAGAGTGTCACTGTCAAACATCGACATAGTAGACATAGAAGACACCTTTCTGGAGCCCCCAGGGAACTTGGATGAGAGAGGGGAAGTGATGTTTCCCGGAACGGGGGACATGATACCAGGAGCCATGGTGATTTTCAAATTAGCTGATGTGTTAAAATTGGTAGGGACTGAAACTGATTCGGGTTGTCGTCTGGGGGTATTTGAAAGACTAGGTCGAGGATGATGATCTGGTTTAGTTTCTTTGGAGCAACAGCTCTTGAAGCAACAAAAGAATCGACACAAACCGGCAATCTGGTTGTTGACGAAAAAGAAAAAAGAGTTATGCTATTACCACATAGAACTCGAGGGTATAGATATATGGGGAAGAGAGGGAAAAGAGAGCTAGGATTCGGGGGAAGCTATCTTTTTGTAGCAAGAGAGGGAGAGTGGGCACATGTCAATCGATGAAATCACTCTATTCCAGTACGGAAAACTCCGTCCTCTTTTTCGAGTAAAGATCGAGGACAAATTTGTCATTGGTCTCTGACAATTCCATCCATGCCTGATGGGAGTGGAGAACATAGCTTCAGCTATGATGCAAACGAGACTCACGATCCCCCTTTCGGCCTTTCGTTGCAGCTGGAAAGGCTATAACATTGGACATTGAGCTACAATCAAGTGGAGATAGTAGGGGAATTATTGCTCAAAACGTGGTAGCCATCTCTCTCCTTTCTTTTGGGTTATACCGAGAGTTCGAACTTGCATGAAATGGACCCCAACCAGGCCAGTGGTGAGGCACATTGATCCAATGGCAGTCCATTGACCCAGGGTGAATGACAGGTGTGGACTCAGAATATCACTCCGTATCCCAGCTTTGTCGGGACGACCGTGGATCATGGCCAGCCATCCTGCAAGAAGATGGAGATTGCCTGATATTGCGTTCTCTTTCGCTATTGAGGACCCAATTTTCCTGCACGCAAGCCATCTTTTCGTTCACTGCCCCCCTACTTCACGGAGCACAATTTGGGCTTGTGATACGGACTTCTCCATGCCTGTCATTCCCAATTTAGTACAGCCCTTCTTTTTTCGGAGTCTCCGTTAGCGCCGGCAATACTCATACACCACCTCCGGCTTAGTCCCTGTATACTTGTACGGAGTAAGGTGCAAAGATACATACAACTACAAGTATCAGATGTGCTCCGTGCGTCGGGAGTGGCTGGCTGACCACGATCCCATGCTCTGCCGCCAGTGAAAGGTGCGGGGCATATATGGGTCTTTTACCCGTCGTCCCGGTAGCCAATGGAGGAGAGTTTGTAGCTCTGAAAGTGACGAGTTCCATCACTCGGACGAACCGTTGATCGATTGTTCGAAGACCAGGCAGAGACCTGCGCGGGGCTACTCCTCGTACGATTCCCTAGCCTCTCTCTAGCTCGATGATCGGTGATGCACCATCAATAATCGTGCATTACAGACCAAAAGTGACGCAGAATATCCACTTTGGTCCCGCTGGATGCCGGATCGATGTACCGAGCGGGCTCATGGTCGCAGCTATAGCTCAGGATTTACTCCGTACAACATACGGAGTATTTAGTACAAAGTGCAATTCTTGGAAATGACACGCAAGGACTCTATGCCTAGAAGTCTAATGGTCCGCTTCTATATAGTAGCCGTAAAAGCAAATGAGCTGTCTTGGAGCAATTGGATGAAGTCCCCTACTTGCACACTGCACGGAGTACTTGTATGTACACCGTGTGTGCATATCTCCGAAGCGGAGGTCTGTGGGGTGCAAATGAAACCAGAGTAATTCTTTCCAGCGTCTTGCATTAGGGTGATGGGTCCTGAGGGCAGGATTTGGAACAAAAAGTGGTTCATCGAGATTTTAGTGTCGCTTAGTGCGTTCACTTCTGCATACACTCCAGCTGAAGATACGCTGAGATACGTTTGTACGAGTAAGTACTCGTATCATCGTAGCTCGGCAACACCTGTCAAATTTCGGATACGGCGCAAGACTCCAGGGCTACTGCGTCTCTTTTGGTACAGACTTTATCAAATTACTGTAGTGATCAATCAATAAATCCTATGGCTCACTTGTCCGGAGTACGAGTATGTACATAAATCAGCTCGGATTGATCATCTTTATAAATCATCACCACGGAGGACAAGGGAGCTCTTTGGGGTACCCCTACGAGTCTTGACTATCCTATACTTCGTACTCCGTACGGGGTCATCGTGCCTATCACTTTTTTTGAATACACGTACTCGTACGCCCGACAATTACCTCCATCAGGCACGAGTACGAAATAATTCCAAATCTTTCCTGGGGTACTTTTGACAGCCGTTCGCACCTGTGGGCGGGTTCTAGTCTCCAAAATATACGGACTACTCGCGAAGCATGTTCTGCCGACCAGAAGGCACCTCACCATTGGTCTATGACATTTAGAAGGCAACGAGGCGTAGACAAACGGGTGTCAGACCAACGAGTATCTACTCGTACTCCCGAGGGGAATTATCGAGCTTGCAGTCACAAAGTTTTGATTTTTTAAGCCGACGCTGCCGAGATCTTCGGAACTTAGTGTGGCAGGTCAGCTCCACTTCTCCTCAGCTGAACCGAATGGATTCGAATTTATATTCATCTTACGAGTAAATTTTTAGGATAAGTATGTACTTTAAATGAATGTTCCCGGCAGTGTAAAAAGGAGTTTTCAAATGTCTGAATTTATGTATCAATTAATACTTAAGTATCAGATGATGAAAACGAGTTGTTGAGCTTCGTGAAGCCCAACAATTTACCTTAGTGACAGTACGAGTACACATCATGCCAAAAATACTCCTACAAAACAAGGAGTTTTCTCGGATCTCAGAACTCGAACACAGGTTTGCCTACGTTGATCTCGCCTCAAAAGGCAAAATCGTCAGATCTAAACCAAGATTCAGTATTTCTAGGCATCGCATCGTGTCCACCCGGATCCTTCGCAACGTGAGGGGAAATCGCGCAGACCCGCATTCGCATGTCGCTTAGATTTGCTCGACGATCATGTTCTTCCGTCACTTCGATTTCCCGTCTTGAATATCGAATACGCTACTCGTACGATGCGCCCTTGTAAATTTTGATTTTCAATTTCGGTTTGATCAGTCGATTATGGCCTCCGTGGGTGACACTGGTGATGAAAGTGTGCTTACTGGCTAGGAACAATAAACGGAGAACTTTTTCTCAAACCAGACGAAGGCTACGAGTACGGAGTACATTGTCCAGCCACTCGCATACTGAGTCTGACTCGTCAAAGGTAAAAACGGGCGTGCACCCGTAAACGTCACTGTGGGAAATCCCAAATTTCCATTATTCCCGATGGCTGGATACAATTGGATCGATCCGCATGTCAAAGTGATTATGGTTCTCACCTGGTTACGGTGACATTTTCGTTAATGGCGATTATTCTCTCATTGCGGACCTTGGTACGCAGGACGGGCATCCAATAACCTTCAAGGTTGGAACCTTGGAATGCGACCGTAAACTTTACTTCTCCGCAATGGAGTCATAGCTTTGCATTGTGGGAACCTGTTTGCCGATTTTTTTGATGACATCGCCGCCTGGAGATATGCACATTATTTCCATATTGCACAGAAAAGCTTATGGCGACTCCCGGGCACAAACTCTCCAAGGTGAGATTGTTTGCGGGGGGCAGATTTTACGGAATACTCTGCTCAAGTGCTAATAGTTTGATGGCTTCCGACACTCACACCTGGGCACTCAGAACCATATTATCCATGGATATATATCCCAAACTGAGCTGAAACCCTCGCATCCCGTCCGGGCCGCCCGCAATAAATTATATGCATGCAGACGTAAGGAGCAGCAATGCACCTCAATTTTAACCCCCAACTCTGCGACATTGTCTCCAGGGCTACATAAATCAACCGTAGAAAATTTGAAAATTAGAGCACCATCCATGATATGAAACATGTAACAATGTTATATATAGATGCAAGCAGCTCTAGAGTGCCTAAGCACTTGCGACTTCAGGAGGTCCTGCTCTGGCGTTTCCAGATGGAGTTCTAGAAGTGTCTTAAGTAGTGCCGGGTCTTGAAGTCGGGTCGAAACCTAGCCCTGGATTATATATAAAGTAGTTCCGGCTCCAGCTAGAGGGCCTCAGGAGGCTAAAGTCGAGGGAATCGGTGGAACGAACCTTAAAATCCAATAGACCCCGAAGGTTATCTCCAGGGCCTTGTCTTGATCTGCAAGAAAGATCTGATAATCCATCGACCCCAAATCCATAGAAAGTTAAGTACTCAAAACAGGGGGAATTCTAGTTCTAAAGTTCATCCGAGACCAGAGGCCCCAAAGCTGAAAATCCATTGAATGATGATTGTATTTGCGTTAATGGGATGAAATAAGACGTGAAATTCACATCGGGTACAGATCGCGTAAGATTGGATATATGAACAATTAAATCGCCTCTACTCCAAACGACGTTGGGTGCTGTTCAGAAGTCTATGTCAACCAAATCAACTCCCACCTCAAGATGAACAAGACTCCAATCAGGCCAAGAAACCTTGAGGCTCACCGCAGGAGTGCCTAACCGAAGCATTCAAGCCGGTACAGGCATGCAAGTATTAAGAAAAAAGAAAACACAAATGCAATCACGTGGACTCGGTCTTGTTCTTCTCGGCCTCGGGTGAGAACTTCCAGCGATCCCAGTTCTCGAGAACCCACCAGTTGGCCACATACGCGGCATTGTACAACCAGTTGAGAGTTTCATCGTCGTAATCCGCCTTGATTGTGGTGGCCAGGTCCACAAGACTGAAGCGCTCAATTGGGCTCAGCTCATCGGGATCCTTGGAAAGGTCGGAGAATCGCCATTCAACGTCGTTGACGAGGGGAATGACAAGACGGAAATCGGGTCGCGCGGCAGAGCGCACGGAGAGCCAGGATCCACCGGTGTTCATGACGGTGAATTGCCAGGACTCACGGCCGTCTTCTTCCACGACCTGCGGACGGATCAAAGATTGGCCCTCGTACAAGGAACGGAGATCACGCGCGGAACGAGTGCTGTCTGTGCTCAGGGATGAGGACTCGATCAAGAGGTCGATGATTGTGGGCACAATCTGGCTGTTGACAACAGGGGTATCGATTTGGACGGGGGGAAGTTTGGGGTGTGCCAGGACGATGGGAACCTTGAAGCTGCCGACGTGCGGGTTGTCGTAAGGGGTGACACCGCCGTCATTGGGGAGGGAAAGACCGTGGTCTCCGGCCATAACGAAGAGGGTCTCGTCGATGACACCCTTTTCTTCGAGAACGTCAATGAGCTCGGAAATCCAGTTGTCCACATAGCCGACCGAGTTTAGGTACCGGTTCAGGTCGTTGTTGGGACCTGCGGTAGAGCCCATGATCTTCTCAAAGGCGTCGTTGGGAACTCCCCACGGGTGGTGGGTGGTACTGGTCAGGTGGCTGAGGAAGAGGCGCTGGTGGTCGCGCTCAGCATCATCGATGGCATCTCGGATGTATTCCTTGAGTTCAATTTCGGGGTAACCGTAATAGTTGATCTCGGCGCTCTTGACGGGGCCGTGCTTCGCATCAGGCTTGGTGATTGTTTCCTTGGTTTCTTTGTTCTTGAATCCAAGATGGGGTGTCAACTTGTCCTGGTTGTCGTAAAGTTCAGTGACGGACATCATGAAAGTCGAGTGCCAGGGCCATTTAGTAAAGTCGTCTGTGTCGCTAGTGATGTCTGGCTGCTGGCTCAGAGTTTCGAAGACCTGGGGCAGACACGGCTGGTAGATGTGGTGCTCGAACTCTCGGTTGAAGTCAGCCACCAGCGGTGTCACGCCACAGAAACTACCCGTCAAACTCTTCAACGTGTAAGTAGAGGAAGTGATCGCGTTCTTGGCACTGAGACCACCGTACGCCTTGCGCCCGTGGAACCGGCTGTCATCGTGGTCGAATCCAGTGCGGAAGTTGGTCAAATACTCAGCGGTACGAGTCAGGTTGGCAATGCGGTCTTCCACCTCGGGAGGAATTTTCTTGTCCTTCCAGGTCTCCGCAATCCGCTTCCACATGAAGTTGTCCTTTTGCAGGGGGAAAATGTCACTGCGAGCACTCTCAAGTTTCAGGAAGACAATGTGCTTAACCTTAACATCCCCGCTGGCGAGGGCATTGTGGACCTCCTCGAGTACGGGCTTGTTCAGGTTGGAAATGTACAGAGGATCCTTCTCCGCGTTGTAGTGGAGGGCCAATGGATCATTCTTGTCCCAGTCACTGAAGCCATCCGAGGGTTCATTCGACATCCAGCCCCAGCGAGGCGGCGGGGCCAAGGCACTGGCTCCGTTCAGATAATCGAAGTAGCCAGGCATGCCTGTGGTGTCAACGGGCGAGTCACGTTCACCGCCCTCAAAGACAGTGCTCAAGGGCAGAGTGGTGGACAGATACATGTAAACGGCATTCGACGGCCGCAGGAAACGAAGAAGCAAGAAGAGACTGAACAATCCGAGAATGAGCGCACGTTGAGGGACACCATCGGTAACCCGCTTAGACTCTGGGAGGGGGTTGGGCAGCTGAGTGTTCAACAGGTGGTCGCCTTCTTCGTTGTCACTGTCTCCGTCTTCCATCGCAATCTGCTCGTATATCCGGGGATCGGGGAGGTTCTGATCCTCCTTAGAAGACCGGGGCCAGAAGCGTTGTAGCAGGGGCTCGATGTGCGGTCGCACCCGCTCGAAGACCCATCGAATGGGCCACGCCCACACGTGTAGGATTCCTCCGGTGATGGCATGGATGGGACGAGCGGCGAAAATCGAGATAGTCAACAAGATTCCCTCGACAATCAGGAAACCTGTTAATCCGGTCAAGAGGGTATGGATGGCAGCGGCGTCGCCGTTGAAGGATTTGGCTTGGCGCCAGTGGATCTCGGCACCGGTAAAGACGTAAAAGGAGGCGTTGGCCGATGCCATGAACGAAACGATCAAGCTGCAGACGCCGTTAGCCCGATTCGAAATGCATCGGCGTGCCGAAAGTGACACGAAAAGGGGCACGTGGTCACTTACCTAGATGGGATGACGAGCAGCGCCAACACTGCGGCCGCCGGTCGCCACGCGACCCTTTGGGTGAGGGTGCGGAAAAGCAACAGAATGGCAACATCTTGGAAAAAGAAGGTGATACCCCAGAGGAAGAAGCGCGCAGCGGGGAGGGAATACAAGTGAGCGTAAAGATGAAGCAATTTTGCGCAAAACAACGAGAAGAAGGCAAGGGTGAAGAAATAGCGGCGGGCAAAGTCCCACACAGCATCCAGGGTCTCACCAGGCGAGACTCTAACACGCCGGATGCCGTGGCTCAGGTAGGCATGGACGGCATGGACGACTTTCATGATGGTGTATTTACTCTCTCACATTCACACCCCGGCATGATAAGAAGAAAAGAAAAAGGGACGGGGGGAGAAGATCAATTGAGCCCCAGCCAAGACTCATGGTCCTTCTATTCAGGGTCGTAAGTGGGGAATTTCACCATCAATCGAGAGACAGGGGAAGAGAATGGAGAATTCGGGGGCCAGTCAGGAGTCCGCAAGGGAACAAGGGACCACTGAAAGGAAGACGTTGGAGTTCCACCTTGCCAGTCAAGTCGCAGAGCCACTGGAATAGCCACGGCAGAATCCTCCAATGTCCTCCATAGGGTCACAGTGGCCCCCAAACGCCCCCCAAGCCAAGAACTCATCGGCCCCGCTCCGCCGAATACGTGATTTTGGTCGTGTGCTCGGTTCCTCTTTTGCTTTTTCCGGTTATTTTTTTTCTCCCGTGTGGCTAAGGTTGGCTGGTTTTGGCTGATGGAGGGCTGATTTTGGGCTGGTTGGGGCGGGTTCAGGCTGGCTTTGGCACTGGAGACTGGAGTTGGCGAAGATTGGCAGGCATTGGCGGATGGAGGATTTTGCCCTGTCACCCCGTTCTCGTTCCCTTTCCCGTCTTGGATCTTCGACCCCTAACTTATCTTTTGAATGTCCCTCTCTCGACAATTACCCCCCCATATAATGTCAATACCATGTTAGGTGGTATATTCGCTTGGGTCTCGCTATTATTCGAGCCTTCGGCCTTTCAAGTGCCACTCATTCAACCTCAACCTCGTCTGAAAGCCGAGGATTCCACCGCCCTCAAGCCAACCTCCACCAACCTCCCCTGGCAGGACATTATAACCGGCGATTATGGACACCCTCCGAAGTTGAAAATCCACGATCGTGAAAGTATCGTGAAATGGAGCTGGGAGCGGAAAGATGTCACCCAGGATCTTCCGCCTCGTATTCGTAGCGGCCTGTACGGCCGCGCCAACGATGCGACGGAAATGAAGTGGATGCGTGATGGCAAGAGTGTCGCTGCCATCTACAGTTCTTTGATTGTGGTTATCAACCACACTCCGGATATACCCTCTATCGATAAGAAAATCACCTTCGCTGTCAACCGAGATACGGATGTGCTTTGGAATGCACACTCCCTGGAACCCTTGCCCGGTGATCGCCTCGCTGTCGCCACTACCGGTCAACGAGCCTGGGATGGTATTCAGGTCTATAACATGAGCTCTGCCCTTCCGCTCGAGGACGAGCCGCCCATCCTGCAGAAGGTCGAGGGTCTCCGCGCCATTCATGCCATGATCTGGGACGAAGAGGGCCAAATGCTATGGGCGTGCGGCACCAATGTCGCTGCGGATGGATCGGACCCAGAACCTGCCTATGGTGTCATCCAGGGATATCCATTCGACAACCAAACAGGTCTGCTTCGCGACGATCCTGCCTTCAAATTCACGTTCCCAGAATACTGGGATATTGATACTGAATGGGGCCACGGATACAGCTGGTGGTCAGGCCCGCACGATCTTGTGCCTGTGCCAAATGAGCGCATCTTCCTCGTCTCCAACGACATCGGAGTGCAAACCTTTGACATCGCGACCATGTCTTTCATCCATGGTTTCCAAGAAACCATTGACAAATATATGCCCGGGTTTGAGTGCACCTCCACTGATCGGCATGGGATGAACCGCCAGGGTGAATGGGAGGAACTCCCATACTCGGATCTCAAAGGGTTCAGCCTTGCGCCTGATGGAGCTTTCATATACACGCAATCACTGTGGAAATTGTTCCGCGGAAACCATACCAGTCTCGTGGTCGATGGAGTTCGCACCCAACTCATGGAGGGGAATGAAATCTACCGGTCGCGATTCTTTGGTGACATCGATGGCTGGCCCAAACCGAAGACGTAAAGTGTTCTGGCGATGTCTGTATAGTGCCTCATAGATAAATAATGAACATCAAATTGTATCTATATTGCCCATATGCGCCAGTTGAGAATACAAAAGACAATAGTGTGTCAATCTCCGATCATCCCGAGGTCTGGTCGTCAGATCTAACCCATGTCCAATGACGAAATGTCTACAGCTACACTTGCAGCCTTACAAGGCCAGTCTCCTTTAAAACTCGGGTTTCCGTGCACCGCCACAGGTGCCAAGGCCACTAAATGCCACCATGCACGCGAACAATCCGAAGGCTTCGGTGGCAGCCCGTTATTGGCTCCTCGTGAAAGTCTCCGCGCGGCCTCAAATATTAATGACGTGCCAAGGGCTGAATGTTTCATCCCTTTCCTAGAATAGTAACTCCCTGCGTGATACGAGTATAGGGAGGCCTAAATTTGAGCCACTGTCTCGCCTTACCTTCTCGAACAAATAAGAACTATGTACGGAGTAGTTACTCCATGTTCTGTACACTTATAGTTCTTATCATGAAGATCAATGCGTTGTGCGTTTCACGTTGATTTCCGATTCTCAATCAGCCGAAACCGGGTGCACGGGTCCCGACCTCGGGAGGTCCACGGGTGCTCTGTATACACCGTACCCAGATTACCCGAAACATCCGGTGAATGGGCTGTATAATACGTAATCTAAATACAAGCCTTAATACACGCTCTTCCCTTCCAATGTTTCCACGGAGTGCTCAGTTCGATGTTACCTTTATCGTGACTTCGAGAGCTGTGTCCGTGGTGTCTGTGGTGTCAAGGGAACCGTTTCATTTGTTCTTTAATGGAAGCATACCTTGAAGTCGGCCATCTTGTCAGTGGATTTTTACCCCGGATTAATATCCAAGAAGAACGGTAAGCAAGAGCAATAATTGAATGAGCAAACGATAAAGGTCACTACTTAAGTATGTTGGTAGTTGCTGGAGCTGGAGCCCCCACCAATTCAACACCCCCTTCATCTTTTCACAATGTCAAGCTAGAGCAACGCTTATCTGCAGCAAGAAGCAAGGGTCAATTTGCCAACGATATTCTCTTCCAATCTTGGAATTACCAAGCCCGGGCCGAGGAGAGTTCCTGGCGTACATGGAATGGCGGAATGTCAACAATGAGAGCTGAATGGGAGTAGTAAACCCCAATGGAGGACTCATTCCCGTAGGCTATATAAAGAAAGTCCTTTTCTTCATGTCCTGGTAACCCTATCCATATGACACCGGGAAAAATCTCAGGGTCGCGGCAGTTCTGAAGAATCTGGAAACTATCAGCTTCAAAATCAAGAGATGCAACCTCTCTGGTGTGTTCTTACCTCGGTCATCGAGCAATCCTGTTCAGATTCAAAGTATTCTTGAAGTGGTTCAATATTGGCCCCGATGAGGGGGTCCTTTTGGGAATGATGGCGGTTCAAGTCTATGTGCCTTTTCTTTGCGTAGGAATATAGTTCTTTAAGTCCCCTCACGCGGCGGGAGAAAAGAAGGAACTTCCAGTAAAGATCAAGGTCCGAAGTTCCAATAGGCAAAGACGAAAGGAACGCTTGATAGCCATTCGAGTCAGGTTCTTCCTGTTCCCACACAGACTTACTGTCTGGGGGATTATAAACAGGGCGGAACTCAGCATCCATGCCCAGATGACTGAAGATAGAAAAGACTTGCAGATCAGCACCCTTGAGCGCATTTGGCAATAAATTTTTGAACCCTTCAGATGTATGGGGATACGCATGAGAGCAATAGATGCCAAGGGTACCACCTAGTATTGGTCAGTCTGGACATACCCCGCCTATGTAGATGAAGCTAGGGAGCCCTTGGAAGCTCCTGGGCATGACTTACCCATTCTAAGAAAATCCGGCTTCATCAATGTCTCTTTCAAGCATTGGTATGACGACAAGCTCTTAGGATCGAGGATCAATTTTTCTGGAACCCGACCAGCTTGCTGCACGACATCTGTCTTGGTGATATACAAGTTGTATGTCAACGTGATTCGTTCTCCTTCGGTGACCGGTTTGATCTCGTGTTCACAGTCACTGTAAAATGCGGCCCACTGGATTGTGGTTTCACTGTGTTGACTCCAGTCAAAATCAACTTCCTTTCCTTGGTGTCGCACGATCAGGTTGCCCCCTTTAAAAGGCGATGGCAAGCAGACAACAAGTGAGCCTATTTGATCAGCCGATCTCGGTGTATCAACGTGTTTTCTGAAAAGGCCGAAGGGTCCTGAGTATACCTGTTGGTTATGTTAGAATTCCATTTAACGAAGGTAGTCGAAGGAGGAGTTTTCAGGTACATTTAACTTGTATAGCTCGGCTTTGAGGCGACGATTTTGACCAAGGAAGAGATCAGGAAGAAGAACTTGTTCCACATTCTCCAGGATCTGAAAATCTGACAGGTGGAAGCTGCTTGTGAATTGCTGGGGATCAAGCTTTCCTGCCTTACGGTACTGAGGATCAAGAACGTCTTCTTGCCCTTTCCCAAAAGTCGCAGGCTCACAATCATTTACCAAATGGCGTAAATTGTCGGATGCATCCTTGGAGTTGATGTTGTGACAAAGAGGCAGCGTCAATTGGCGGGTAGGATTATCTTCTCCCTTACACCAGTATACCTTGATCGGAGATGCCAAACCGTGGTCATTTGCCGGTCCATCATTTTGAACCGAAATAAGGCCCCCGCAAACAAAAGAGGCAGATTTTGCGATTATAGATCTAAGCTGATCAAAGGCTGTCTCAATCGCCCAATGCTCTGGGTTTTCAGTTTTCAGTTTTCTGGGTCTGAGACTTTTTTTGCCGTCAATCTCATGACAGAATTGTGTGAAGATCGGATCAACCATTTGGCTGTAGAACGCACTCTCCCTTGATGTGGTATTGTAAGAATGTTGTGCCTTTAGATGGCCTGCTTCGGACAGTATAGGCAGTCTGTCCACAAGTTTCTTTTCTATGCTCTCATCCTCCAAAACATCAGGCGCAAAGTCTTTTGATACAAGGGTGTTCAGGTCGTTTGACAGTTCTTCGGTAAGCCGATCCAGGAGGTGCTCTTTCTCTTGGCCTTCGAAAGACTCAATATTTGTGAATTCAGAATCGATTATTTGAACTTTCGACAGCTGGACCAGAAATTTGTCGATGCAAGCATCAAGCTTTGATTCCTATACGTGATGACACGGTGTTAGACAACAGTCCATTAGGGTGGGAGTATAGATTAAACGCACCCTCACGTCCCCCTCATTCTCCTTTTGACTTGAGTTGTGATCGCTCATCTTTCTTTTTCTTTCTTTGGTTTTGGATTTTGTTGAGATCACCGGATCTTGGGGTTCAAACTGCTAGATGTAGATAGTTTAGGAGAGAGCTGCTCTCTCTTCCTTTCGTTCTCTCCTCAGTCTTAATGGTGACAATAAGGTAGCTTTTGTTGCAGATCTTTCTCTTCGATGCTCTTGGGTTGATCCCCATTCAAGTCTTCGGATGTCGAGTCGGCTTCGCTAAGGTGATTGATCCAGAGGTTGTTCACTTGAAGATGTTGCCGGAGAACAGAGAAGGAGAAAAATATGACCGAAAGATTTAACAAAAAGAATGGAGCAAAAAATATTCGAGTTATTACCACATCATGATCAACACCCATGGATATTGTCCGACCTCAAATGGGGATCTTTGATTTAAGTTGCACATACCGACACCAAATTAGACACCTCTCCCGGGTTAGCTGCGTCTTTCTAATTCTTTTTCTAATTCTCTCCATTCACCCGATTTCAAAATAGCATATCTTAATGGATTCTATCAATACTAATGATAGGTAGGGTCTCAATATTAATCGGGATCCCTATCACACTCAAAGACATAGTGGTGAAATGATTGGATTTCATACATCCATGGATCTACTAAATGTATAGCTAATTGTACAGAGTCGGTCCCGCTGATTTGCAAAAATAAACTGATAGTCGTCTTCCCCATTGATTAAGCACCTAGCACAGCGCCTATCACCTCCCCTGATGCCTCCAGTGCAGTCTTGTTCTGAGCTTTGTTGGCCCAAGCAGATAGGAGCACCACTTCAAGGAAGAATATGTCGTGAGGAATGAGAATATCCAGTATTTTCTCGCCGGATGCCTTCCCGGAATGAACCTTGGCTAGTTTTCTGCCAGATTCATCGAGCAAGTCCATCTTTTTTGTCGACATCGAATCAAGCTTCCACTTCAGTTTACCCATAGAGGGGGTTGGAAAACTGGAATTGCCTGACATCTCGCTGAAGCGCATCTCCGTCGGTTGGCCGTGAATAGTAAGATGGATCTTGGAAGAAAAGGTTGGGAGCCGAGCATCGCCAACGACGTCCCACGGACCTCCACCCCACCCACGAGACACTACCACGTTACTCTTGCCTGACGAAGATATCGTGATGGAGTACATCGGGGGGGAATCGATGGGATAGCCCGTTTGATGGACTAGAATCTTTGTTCCATCCCAGGGTGCTGGGCGGATTGAAAAAGAGGCACAGGCCTGTGGGTTGGAACTGCCGCCGGATGAAAATAAAGATGATAGATGGAAAGTCATGGTTCGTTAATATTGGTGTCGGGGATCGAAGTAGTAGTTTTGACAGAGGACCCTGGATAGTCTGAAGGACATTTCAAATGTTTCCCTGGTATTTCCAAGGCTCTTATATCTCTGCTCAGGAAGCATCGACAAATGATCGCCAAAGATAGAGATCCCAAGATACATATTGTGTGCCACTCGTTTTAACGGACACACCGTTGAAGTTGTGAAAGCTCATTTTTAGAATGTCCATTTTTGCCCCAATCGGGAGAGATGATGCGCAATACGGGATGTGGATCCTCACGAGAGAGAGATAACGTGTTCTGATTGGTCAGATCCTTCAGAGGCATGGGCAGTGCACGTTGGGCAAGTGCGATCGTGGGGGCCATTTCCCGATTAGCATTTCCAATGGCAGTTTGGACCAGCAGAGCGTGTTCATTGGAGCAAAGTGGCCTGCTTACGCTGATCTGTTGTCCCAAGTCCCCCTTAGCCACTTACGTCGCAGAAGACCCTTCACAGGCCCTTCATAGGCCCTTCATAGACCCTTTAGAGGCTCTTGGCAGATCGACAGCTTCTGGGCTCGGGGGCTGTGGCCAACGTTGGATGTCGTCACACAAAACCATGCACGGCGCCCCAAATCTCTCTTTTGGGTCATCTCACTCTATGTCCTCTCGCCTCACCGCGTACTCCCCACAAACAAAGTGACATTGACATCGGAAGGTCATGCCAGGTGTTCCGTCTAGCCGGGGCTGCGATGCGTGTCGCAAGGTGAAGAAGAAGGTTGGGGCTTTCTCCACGGTGGATGGCAAGGGCACTTTATTAATGCACAGACTAGTGCGATCAACTTAAACCGACTTGCTCACGTTGCGCCCGTTTGAAGATCACGTGTGTGGGAAGTGGACAACAGCGATACATGTTCAAAAACCAACCATTGAAAGTGACGCAATCACAAAATGGCGCGCTGCAAAAGTCGCACCCCCCTGTGACAGAGGAGATCATCTTCTCTTTTGGAACCCCACCGAGTGTACTCAACACTGAAACTGGTCGATTGGCATCCGCCTTTGTGGAAACGCTGAAGATCACCGATGTGCGATATGCCGTGACCTACTATGGACCATTCCTTCGGGAAATTCCCCAAAGGCTGGGGAATAGTCCTGTGCTAGATTCGGCTGTGAAAGCTATGTCGTCTGCATATCCCTTTGTCCACAAGGGAACATTTCCATCCTCTGCTTTGGTCCATTATGGTCAATCGCTACGGGCATTGAGGGATTGCTTAAATAACCCATCCGAGGCTCGTACATCCCACACACTGTGTGCTGTCTATTTGATCACGATATGCCAGGTACAAAGGGGAATCCATTCTTATGGCCAGGGGCTAATCACATCAATCATAGAGCTGGCTGGGGAAGGTTGATGATTCTTTGACCAGCCACAGCGAGGCCCTCGCCTTTCTTTTGAAGGCGTCTTCGCTGGGTGAATGGAGATCCCAGTTCGAGATGCAAATGGTCATTACACTCAGTGTGCCTATAGTACGTTTGGATATTTCCAGGGTGACCACAGACAATGCCACGACCCGATTGCTAACAATAGATTGCACAGATCCTCGAAGGCATCGTCAACCCTCGTATCAGAATGGACCCTGAATTTTGGGAAATGATGACTACCTATAGAAAACGCCTTGACCCACAAGCTTTTGAGAGATCGAAAAATTCCACACAACTGCACCATCTCGCCATGCTTCCAGAGTTTGTTCAAAATCCCGATGCGCATGTATTTGATATCGCCAAAATGTACCTTTCACTCAAAAGGGATGCGCAGACGATCAAAGCAGCCCTTGATCAATACGCACCCTTTGTTCCGGCTTCCTTCTCGACCCCTCAAGTTGGAAAGCACTCGCAGCAACAGGCTGCTTATACCATTGTCACTACACTGGCTGCGCTACTCAACACTCTTCTTCGCCTTTTCAATCCATCCAACTCGATCTTAGAATCCGAGACAACCTTCTTCTGCGACGAAGTACTCACACAAGCAGTACTGGCTTCATGTTACAGACCCATGGGTTCAGCGTATATGCCTCTTTCCCTCGTCGTCTGTTGGGCTTGTACCCATGACATTGTTCAACTGGCAAAAATCGAGACTGTTCTTGCTGATTATCAGACCGACTTTGCCGAACTACCCTGGATGAATCGTGGAATCTGGTTGGCCACTTTGTTGAACAGCCACCGTGAGCGGATTGCTTTGGAAATGGCAACGGGCGCAAGTCCTTCTTCTAACCCGGAAGACGTAGTTCATACCGCGGGAGAATCTTGCTGTATCCTTTAAGCTCAGAGCCTACTGAGATACATGACGATTTATGTTTGAGAATGACTGGTATGAATTGTTGAGCTGGCCTCAACTCAATGATCATTTGGAGTTCTAGGTATATACTGCACTATCTTTCTGTCATGATGATGAGAAGCGAATATCCCTGATAGAGTTTCATCAAGACTTCCATTTGAAGACAGGACGCAGAACCCTGCTTGAAAGATTGCTACTGCGCGGCGATCTCTTTTTGAATGCTTCCTCGATCTCATTCAAAGATCGGCCTTTTGTCTCCGGCATGAACAGAGCACAAACAACGGCAGTCAGAATAGAACAACCACCGAACAAAAAGTATGCCCCGTAGCTGCTCTTTGATAAGAGAATTGGGGTTGTTAGTGCGACCAAAAAGTTCGCAGCCCAATTGCTACCGTGTGCCAAGCTTGTCGCAGAGGCTCGAGTGCGCTGCGGTTGAATCTCCGCGGCATAAATTTTGATTCCAACACCCCATGTCGAAGAGTATATCACAGCGAAGATGTAGATAGTGACAATGACGACCCAGCGCCCGGCTCCAAAAGAGCCATGCACAGACCCCGATGCGTAAAGGGCACCGATCAAGAACATCGTGATGCTGAGTGCAATCCCACCGTAGATTGTGCTTTGTCGACGGCCCCACTGGTCCGCCCAAATCAACGCGGGGATAGTGGCGCCGAAAATGACTAGGGCTGAAACCCCGGAGGCGAGAAAGCTGGCTTGCGATGATGCCAGCCCTGCTTGTTGGAATAGCAATGGAGCATACTATTGTCCTGTTAGTTATGCATTAGATTGAAAGTCGAGTGACATCTTACGTATAGAACACCGTCAATCCCACTCAATTGTTGCATTCCCATCATGAAGACTGCAAGGCCAGTGCGTGAACGAACATCGCGAGAGAAAAGATCCAAGAGGGTATGTCTTGGCTTTGTTGCAGTCTGAACTTCCGTCGCGGTGGCATCATTTGTGCCTTGATCCTGTACTTGTTGTGACTCGGCAGATTCGAGTTCGATCTCCACCTTCTCTCGCTCGGCATGGCTGACACCCAAATAGTCCCAGGCTTGTGTCGCCTCTCCTTCACGACCGTGTAGAGTCAACCAGCGAGGTGAGGGAGGCAGAAAGAAGAGTGAGACCATTGAGAGGGTCATCGAAAATGATGCGAGTACAATAAACGGTGTCCGCCATGACATGGAAGATTGGATTCTTGAGGTACCGTAGCAAGTAAAGAACCCAGTAACGATACCAAGCGTGATAAGAAGCTGAGGTCCTGTTGTGAAAGCCCCTCTAACTCTTGTTGGCGATATCTCGCAAATGTATCTAAAGGAGTCAAATTAGTCACATCTGATTGACTCGGCGGTTCGAATAATAGAGCGTACACAACCAAAGTCCCTAAAAAGAGACCCTCGCCCACACCCTCGACAACCCTACCAACAATGAACATGGCAAGATGAACAGCGGCAGCTTCTAGCGCAGCGCCAACGCCAAATATGAACACCCCGATGCTGATGCCCTTGGATCTTCCGAATCGGTCTGCCACGAAGCCAGCAAAGAAGGAGGAAATCGCAGCTGGAATCAGAATAGACGATACGATGAGACCGTGGATCGTAGCTGACCGACTGCCACCGAACTGAGCAACGAAGTCTTCCATGTCTGTGACAGGTCCGATGATTCCTGTGTCCATGCTATCGGGGCATGTTAGCATCGGCGTCAGAAATGGGGGGTGGGGGCATATTGCATACCCAAACAGCATGCCATTCAGGGAACACAATATACTGGCTGGCACATATCGTGGAATTTTCTGCAGTCTTTTTATCAGAGACAATACCATTATCAAAGTGAGTGGGGCCTCCAGGGCTCGTCCGTTGTAGTGATTTTGAGCAAGTATGGCCCACTACGCCACAACTAACTTTAAAAGGTTTCAGGAAGCAAAGACTATAGATCTTGATATGAAACAAAACAATTCAAAAAGACCCTGGACGATCTGCTTACGCCGAAAATTCTTCATCGGAATCCTTAACCCGCTGCCCCTCCATCACATGCTCCACTATAGCTTATCGATGCTATCGCCGGGTAAATGCCGGCTAAATGTTTTGGTAAATACCTAGGTAGTGTTCAAATGTTGAGTATTAGATCGGGATGAGCCCGACAACGCGAGATCTAAATAGCCTTACTCCCTACATGGTACATTACATGTTAAGTTTCCAGTTCTAAAATCCATCACCAGCTGAACCGATACTCTCAACCCGAATTCCCAACCTGGTCATCTTCTTGATATCAATAATGCATCGTCCGTCAAACAGCCATTTGGGCGTGCTCATGCTCTCCGCAATTCTCTCCCAGTCTACCTGCTGCTTGGGAAGAGCATCGCTGAGCTTACGAGCAGCAAGGTCTTTCCCATTCTCTCGCTGACAATCGGGGCAATCGAGAGCGCAGGTAGGCTCCTCATTGAGTGTTTCCTGAAGGTAGGAGAGGGAAGCACTATCCTTCGTACCTCCAATATTGGAAATAATATCGGTTTGAACATCCTTCGAGGCAACGGTGGCAGGTGGAGATGTAATGGCAGCCGATTCGGTGTTGCGGAATTCGTCAAACTCGGTCACAATGAGAATCGCATTTGAGGATTCACACGCTTCGTAAGCATCGTGGTAGACCTTGACGGCTCCGCCGTCGTCTCTGAGTGCTGGGGGACCATACCCGTGCAACTGACGGATCTCGCTTTCAATCACGTAAGGGTTGCAGCAGGGGTCGAAGATGGCAATCTCCCCTGGATTTTCATCCAGCAATGTCTTGATTATTTCGAGCGCAGGTGCCTCGCGGGTGTCAGATGTGTTTTTCTTGAAAGCGTAACCTAGAAGAGTGATCTTCTTCCCGACCAGGGTGTTGTTGAGACACTTGATGACACGACTGGTGAACCGATTCCGCTGGTACTCGTTCATGGTGACGACCTGACGCCAGTATGCTCCGACTTCCTTGAGACCTAGAGATTCAGCGAGATAGACGAGACTGAGAACATCCTTCTTGAAACAGCTGCCGCCGAATCCAATTCCAGCACGGAGGAATTTGTCGCCAACCCGAGAATCCATTCCGATGGAAGCGGAGACCTCATTGATCTCGGCACCTGTGGCCTCACAGATTGCCGAAATGCTGTTGATACTGCTCAGTCGCTGGGCAAGCATAGAGTTGGCCACAAGTTTGGCCAGTTCTGATGACCAGATATTTGTGGTGATAATGCGAGATCGATCAACAAACCCGGCATATACCCCAGCCAAGGTCTCCGCTGCGACTTGTCCATCTTTGGTGGTTGAGGAACCGATGATGACTCGGTCCGGGTGCAACAGGTCTTGAATGGCGGTTCCGGCCGCAAGGAACTCCGGGTTGGACAGAATCTCGAAACGTGCTTTGGGTCGGCGAACAGCAATCTGTGTCCAGGTAATTCAGTCAATCTAGTTATCTTGAGTTGAATGTGACACATGTCATACCATTTCCTGTATCATCTGAGCGGTTCTGCAAGGGACTGTAGACTTCTCCACAATGACAGCACCACTTTTGGCATGTTGTACAACATCTGCAGCAACGGCCTCGAACGCTGTCATGTCTGTTGCACTGCCTGCACCAGAGCCGCGCATCTTGGTTGGTGTATTCACCGCAATTATGACAATGTCGGATTCGCGGATACATTCCGCTACGTTCGCAGAGAAAAACAGATTGGGTGCCCTAAAGGAGTTGATACCTGGGATCTGTGACTCGGTATATTGGTTATCGTCATCGGTATGGGTTGACTTCTTTTCGGAGCTTGGTGACAGTCCATCTCGTGAGACTCGGACAATCTCTGCAAGGCCGGGCTCGTAGATGGGCAAGTGTCGCGAGTTCCACCGGCGAATGCGACGCTCATCTTTGTCAACCACGGTGACCCGAATGTGAGGGTTCTTTAATGCGATCACTGCAGCGGTCGGTCCACCTATGGGGAGTTAGAAATACGAGTAATGCGGGTGATTGGAGGACTACAGGGAGGAGACACAGAAATACGATGCACTTACCGACATATCCCGCGCCAACACAACAGATACTCTGCACTGGTTTTCCCACTATCGGGCTCTCTGTATCGCTCACGTCCCCGGCACTTCTCGTCCCAGGGGAGTTTGAATCACTCTTGTCTGTGCCGCCATTGAGACTTCCCTCCGGGGTTGTGAATTCAGTTGATAGGATGGTATCAGAGTCCAACTCTGGTGATGTAAAAGAAGACATATCTGTAAGGGGTGACCTCAACCCAAATTGGAAAGTTGGAAATGTTCCAAAGATACTTCAAGAGGGTTTGGTCAGTCGAAGAGATATGAACGGAGACCGGGAGACTGAACCCGGATACATGGCTGCTTATTGCTAATTATGGCTACTCTTCCCGCCAAGGCAATTTCCAGGTCGAGATTAGTGAAATCATGCCGGAAAGTAGCATGTCCATAATGTTAGACGTTCATAGATCGGCCAGGTGGGATCCTATGGTTTCGTTACGGGACAATCCCTGGGTAATTAATACCTGCGAGTATACGTTTGGCGGCAACGATCTATGCAGCCACGATGTGGCCAACCCCCCTTGCTGCTTTCTCGTGCAACGTCGGCTTAGACGCGTGGTCCTTATCCCAGTAAAAGCAAACATCGTTAGTACAATTTTTCCATGCAAAGCACGTCGCACAAAACCTGACTGCCTAAAATTCAAGACTGCCTTGACTGGGTTGATACTGGGATTTTCGTCATATTAAGCTCTATCTTGAGGGATCAATTCCTTGATTTCGCCATCAGAATACGAACACACAGAGAGATAAGACATCTGAACACTTCAAATGTTTTAGATGTTCAAGTACTGGGTACTTTACCGTAATACAATTACCATACACTAGGCCGAACGAGGCTGAACCCAGCATAACCGGCTTGGCATGTGCGAGCGAATCCCAAGGCTTCAATTGTACATGTGCCCTGGTCAATACGCCAACATCACCTCCGTACAATTTCGACCTTGCTTGCTTTTTATGAACCCGCAAACTAGGTCTTCGTCATTCACTAAAACGAGACTTTCATTACCCCTAAATCCTTGGACCCCATTTCCTCCCGGACGAGTATACTCCCGATGTCCCTACAGTTCTTGGCAAGGTGCAATAGCTCTCTGATCTCCATCAGCCCTACTCCGCGAGTGGGGCCATTAGATTCCCAAGCTCAATCCTCTGGCCTTTGACCTAACCGAACACGGTCCTGATCATCGATATGTTACTCTAATTCAAGACCACTTTCGCACGGGGGCTTATAAACACTTCTCACTCGCCCACATCTCCCGCACGATTCCATTCCATCGATGGAACGTAGCCATCACAAATATCGGATTCATTGCGACAAGTGCGGAGGAATTCAATTTGCCTGTCTCAGCCATCCCCGCAAGGGTCTGAGGGTACCCACGTGCAGTCAAGTACAGGTCTACAGACGCCCTCACAAGGGCCCCCTGTACGCGACGGTATCAATCAAGTCCGCTCGCTTGGATACGAGGATACTGTCGGATTGAAGCGCACCCGAATGAGGCTCACGGAACGAATCCGGTAATTTGCCTGGACATCGTCGTCCGTTACGTTGTCGCAATATCATGGTCGGTCCCGGGAGGTGTGGATCTGGGTGTCCGGGCAGTGCCGGCGTATCGATAATACGACTACCCTTTTTCGGACCCTACGGCTCGTATATAAGATGTATCATAACGGGTGAATATACGAGGGGTACGGGGTATTTTAGGCACTGATTCTCATTTTTATGATTCTGTCCCATG
Source organism: Penicillium salamii (assembly GCA_911197225.1). NCBI lineage: Eukaryota > Fungi > Ascomycota > Eurotiomycetes > Eurotiales > Aspergillaceae > Penicillium > Penicillium salamii. The sequence continues at coordinate 264,128 of CAJVOY010000066.1, forward strand.
GTTGTACATGCGAAATGAGAAGTCGTGCACAGTTTGTATTAGGTTTATGTACAATATCTATAGACTGTATTTCCTTAAATCCAGGTATCATGTGGCAGTCTTCTTTTTGGAATCCAGCTCTGCCTTGCTGAAGAAGGCGCATCCAGCCAGAACAAGGGCAATACCAGTTCCGTTCAAGAGATCAACTGTGAAATCCTTGAAAATGAAGATCCCAATCGCTAGTGTGATCGCCTGCTTGAGATTACCACAAACCGAGATGGTCAATGCGCCGGCAAGCTTATTGGTCTGGAAGGAAGAGACGTTCAAGAAGAATGCGAGTAGTCCGTTTCCGAGGAGGAATGCAACTGTAGCCATAGTGGCGAGCTTCGAAGACTCGGCAGCTCGTTGCGACATCGTATTCGCAAATTCTGGAAGCTCTCCGGCAAGAACGGCGAACACGAAGGATTGGACTGCAGCCAGCGGAGACATGCGGAACAAGAGCTCCATAGATGGAAGTGCCAGCGATCCGGTCATCAGGCGATTCGTTGTTACAGTCTATGGTAAGATCAGTCTCGGTCCATTTTTGGGGTATCACTGGAAAGTGCCTTACCTTCACTGCCGCGAGAACAACTCCAAAGACAGTGATGAATAATCCAAGTGCAGAATAATGATATTCCCCAACAACAGTCATTCCAGCTCCGACGATTATAGGGATCAATGACAGGTACGTTGCCATGGAGTATGATCGTGCGAACCAAGCACGGTATATCAAAACGGTGAAGATCGGAACGGTGTTGCGGATAATCTGGAAGAATGCTAAACTGACGAGGGACCTATTCAATAATGATTAGTTCTGGGTATCACCGCCATTTGACCGAGAACGTACAGCGATAGGTTTGACATGGCAATATTAGCTGTAAAAAGCACCGAGAATGCGACCAAAATGAGATGTTCCTTTCGACCCAGTCTTGAAAGCTTGAACCGGCCAAGCTTAAGAAGAACAAAGGTGCCGATCGAGGCAAATGTTGTATGCATACATGTTAAGAGCCATGGGAATTTGAACTGTTGATTCAATCGTCCACGGGTCAGCACTTGACTCTATCATCATTTCCAAAGCGGGTCTCACCGATCCCAAGATCAGCTTGTTATATAGCGTCAGCATCATGCTGAAGAAGAAGTAAGAGCCGAGCCACATGAATTTCACCGAGGTGGGCGTCTGGTATTCGGGTTCCGTCGTGGGTGTTGGTTGTTCATCTTTGCGATTAGCTTCGAGATCGTCCGATCCCGCGACAGAGCTTGAATCCTCGTTGGAGAGCAGAGCCAGCTCTGATTCCTCTTCTTGATTGACTTTGGAGTAGCTCATCTTCCCATCTATGCTGGCGCTGTCAAACTGGGGTGTGGTGAGGGTCGGGTTGAATGAGGTGCGGTGAGAAAGAATGCGACCAAGAGAGCACGCGATAGATGACGGAGAGAAGGTTGCAAGGCTATTTCAGAGGCGCCACATAAAAAAGAAAAAAGAAATAGAAAAAAAAAAAAAAGCAAAGACCAAAATAGAATAGATGCGCCTTGAGATCAAATATACCACCGGTAACAAATACCAAATACCGGTATCCGGTATTGGTCGTAATCGTAGAGGGGCGCGCTAGTAAGAAACAGGAGTATACAAGTACAGAGTCGCAGAGAGAGAAATGATCTTGGCATCGAAGGCAACAGTCTACATGATTCCTCTTCCAACTGGCTGACTCTTGCCATTTCCATCCTTCAACGCTAATTGGCTCCGGTGTTGTCGCGGTTCACTCTCGGTTGCAGACAAGTGGCCAAGAGCGAGCGAAAGAGAGAAAGGGGCGGGTAGGACGTATTCGGAGGCTGCACATAGCCCGCTTGGCTGTCAGCAAAGGCTAATAGGGGTGGAATCGTTTCGTATTCCACAGATCCGGTCTTGGCTACATGTGAGCCCAACCGTCGGCCCTTTTGCATTTTTCCACTCCTAGGTGTAGCCACCCTTTGTACAATTCCATCCGGGAGTTGTCGCTATGCTGCTATTTACCAGCCGTTGGCACTGGGCCATTCTTGCTGGTTTTGTGGTTGTAGCTCTGATCACCCTGTTTCAATATCATTCTCCGATCGGAGACCACGCGCCTGTGTCTGTATCCTCTGACGATGTGAGATTTCTCCCTAATTTTTGATATTGATTTGGTATCTGACCGAGAACAGACAACGTTGCTCAAAGAGGATTCACGTGTCACAAATATCCCTGGGGAGAAAGATACTTCAAAAACTTCCAAATTCCATCTACTCATCCCGGCAAATGGTCCTCACCTCCAGTTGTGCAGAGCGGTGGTCTCATCAACCATTCTGGGCTACCCGATTCCTGTTTTCAATGGTTGGAATCAGTCTGGAGACCTGGATGCCTCTGTCACTCATCTCGCCAAAGTACGCAATGTTATGCGCTATCTTGACAGCCTGGAGTCTGCCTCCGACGATGATTTAGTCTTAATGGTCGATGGATACGACGTGGTTTTCCAGCTGCCTGCCGATGTCTTGATTCAACGATACTTTGCCGTTATTGAAACGGCGAACGCTAAGATTGCAGCGCGATTTGGCGAAGACTCAATAGATGCCATCTCCAGGGATAACGCTCCAAGACAAACCATCCTTTTCGGTCCAGAGAAGATTTGTTACCCAGTTGATTGGAACCGACCCGGGTGCTGGGCCATTCCGGATATTGACCTCCCTGCTGGTGCATTTGGTCCGGACGACGGTCAGCTCAGTCACAATCTTCCCAAATGGCTCAACTCCGGTACTATCATGGGTCCAGTCGGCGACATGAGAGAGTTGTTTGCTGCTACTTTGAAGCGGATCAAAGATACCTATGACCCAACCCATGAATTCAGCGATTCGGATCAGAGATATATGAGCGATGTCTGGGGAGAACAAGAATTCTGGCGATCGGTGGACTTGCACAACCACTATTTCCACGACGATGTGGATCCGAAGAAGATTGCACCGGAGGGAGAATCGGATCAGATCATTCCCACGAGGGAAGCAGGTCAAAAGACTGAGTTTCACATCGGCATCGACTATACTTCCGGATTATTCCAGACCCGCGTGGGCTCTGATCATGTTGTTGAACATGTGTCCTTCGACAAAAGTGCATCCGATGGATCTGGCCTTTCGACCTTAGTATCTGACAACAAGATCGAATCCTCGAATTTCCAGCCCTTTGAAATTGACCTCCCCGACAACGTGATTTCTTCTCTGACCAGACTTTTGAAGTCAATTGCTCCTTCCCTCAAAAGTGAGCCGCAAAAGATTATCACCAAATTGCGCTTGGGCACCAATTTTGTGACCAAGAATGTATATGGGCTATTCCACTGCATTGGTGAAAAGACTTATCTTGATGACTTATGGTATCGACTTTGGTTCCAAGAGCATGCGAAACCTCTTTTGGAAGCAAGGTTGAGACTGGCAAGTGAAAATAACACTATCTCTGAGATCCCCATTGATGGAAGGAGATGGGTTATCGCACACAACTATCCGACAGAGTCGGACAAAAGCGAGCATTTAGCTGGTGCCTGGATGGATATGGATGGCAAGTGGATATCTTGGAACGATCTTTGTGAGCCATTTGAGAAGGATATTTTTGGTGATCAGTCAAAGAAGCTTGCTTAAGGCGGTGTTTGGGATGACAGTATCCTGTCCGTGAGGTTTAAATTGTATATAATACCTTTTTCTATCTTAATTTTGATTTGGCTTCTTTCTCCGGATTAGACCTATGCATAACAAAGTTCCATGATGGTTTTCATTCTGATAAAAGAAAGCACTGTGCTCAGTGGGTTATTTACATATCTCATACTTAAGTAGTAAAGGTTATCCATAGAAAGAACGATGTCGTCAAACCTAGAATGACAACAGAAGATATAACGAACTAATTAGCAAATATAATGACCAAGGAATACCGAACGCTCAGCCTAACACTCAACAACAACCGCCAACTCCGGGTATCAATCCTTACAATCAATCTTCTGGCGTCGTTTCATAGACTTCCATTCCGTAAGGCCAGCTCCGACAAACGACAGTATCGCAGCCGCAACAGATACGTAGAATGTCTGCGTGACGGCAACGTTATAGGCGTAGAGCACAGAAGGAAGAACTTCCTTCGGCACCCTTTCTGCCAAATGGGCGGCTCCTGCTTTTATCAGGGCCTGCGGATTGGCCTTCGGGGCATGTTCAGTTATACTTGCGACGAGGCGATTCTCAAACACTGTTTGAGCAATTGAGATAAACATGGCCCCACTCAAGCTTTGCGCAAAAGTGATGATGGCGATACCAATCGGTATGTCTTGCAATGGGAGGACGGTCTGCAGTGCATTTATGCACTGTTGAAATCCAACTCCTGCGCCAATGCCTAGGATGACTTGATATCCAACCCACTGTGGAACCCCACTGCCGACGTTCAGACTGGTGCATAAGCCGGAACCAACTGTCAAGAAAGCGCTCCCTGCGAACATGAGTGGGGTATAATATCCAACGACATTCACGAGGACTCCGCCCAGTGCAGAGCAGACAATCATGGATACAACCATCGGCAGATTGTTGATTCCCGACTCTGAAGCAGTATCCTCCTTGACTGCCTGGAACCAAATTGGAAGCTAGAAAACAAATCAGCTTTGGTACTCTCACAAATGTTGGAGAACTCACATAGTAGCCAAAGACAAAAAATGAGCCGCCCAGGAATGTTGCGTGGACCACTGCTCCGAGGACATTGCGGTTCTTCAGAAGACGGGGTGGTACTGTGGCATCGTCTTGCTTCCAAACCTGAATAATCGCCCATATGGAGGCAAACACCCCAAATAGAATGAAAAGCACTATTATGCGAACATCGTCCCAATGGTATTTAGTGCCACCCCATTGCAAGCACAGCAGCAGCGAAACAACAGCAGGAACAAAAGCAGCAACACCAAGTGGATCCATCCGTTTCAGTTGATTCAATCGGCTTATCTTGGGCTTAGTTGTTCCTTTTGAGTCTTCAAAGAAGAGCATGATGACGAATGCAGTCAAGACGCCAAAGGGCAAATTGATCCAGAAGCACCATCTCCAACTGGCATGGTCCGTCAGAACTCCACCCAATCTGGCTAGCGTTAGATTTCATCTTGCAAATCTCGACCTGGAAAATGGCTTACAATGGACCTGTGATTGTCGCAATTCCACTTGTGCTCCCAATTATTCCAAAATAGAGCGCGCGACGATGAAGGGGCACGCTGTTTGCAAGAACAAGAAGAGCCCCGGGTGATAGTCCACCAGATCCAACACCGGCGATTGCGCGTCCAAAAATCAACCCCTTCGATGATGGTGTTACTGCGCATATCAATGACCCAATTTCAAATAGGGCGAGCGCAATTAAGTATGTCCATTTTGTCGAATAATAGGTATAGATCTTGCCAAAAGGCAAAGTGACTGCGCATGTTGTCAGGAGGTAGGCACTGGCGTACCAGGAAATATCGCCCAGGGAATTAAATTGTTCGGTGATTTTTGGCACGGCAGTAGAAAGAACAGTGTTGTCCTGTTGAGAAGATTATCGCGTTAGCTGCATGAAATTTGGAACCATAGACTGGGGCTTACCAGCGCAATGCAGAACGACTGGAAACACAGCCCTATCAAAATCGGAACAAGCTTCGAGTTAGGGGGGTACTCTTGCTTTTCGTCTTCATCGCTGTCTTCACTTCCAGTCTCCTTCAGTGGAATATCATCTCGGTCTGAAGTGACATCGTCTCGATAGTCTTTCAAGCTTGATTTGTCTGCCATGAACCCAGATCAATTTCCCCCAGTTATGAAACTAACTGTTGGGGATCATGAGAGGTTGTAAAGTAAGTTTCATTCACACCGAGATGTGAAGTGTGTCGGTGAATCGAGTTAGTCAACACTTGCAAAGCTTTGGATGTACTGAGCTTTGCGTGGATGATAGCTACTAGAAAAGACATGCTGATCACACAGTGTAGATCAAGGTATATGCCCCTTGTTTGAAGCTTCTTCCGGTGGGTTACATACTGTGTATTTCTTGTAGGGGTCACATACGTACCTTGGATGCTGTCAAAAGTCCACATTCCTAGGTGATATCGACATTCTCGAGACCTCTCCCCGGGAAAGTCCGTCAACCTCTACGCGTCAATTTGGCAGCACAAAGCCATCAATATTAACCATAGGCAAACATCACAGTATATATATACCGTTAGAAAATCATACGGAGATTGCAGTGTGCCAATCTCTGCCGGTGTTTACAGAAGCTCACTGGCCATCGCCGATCTATGTACCCAATGTTGTCAATCCCGGGTCCCTGCATTCCAAAGATTGCAACCTCGTCCTTGAGCACATGCTACCCGACAAACCAGTTCCTTTCTTGTCGTGCACCTGTGGATTTTATTTTGGTCATCTCGTACCTTTATAGTCTCAGGATATTGCGTCACCAGAGAACGCCCCGGGGTCACAGGGCTATACTACCATCAGGCCGGCCGAGCACTAGGGCTCAATACATATGGAAGGTTTGGAGTTTTGCAAGTTTTAACGGGCTTTTTCTGTACTCAACTTTACTTCTTATACCACTAAGTATGAACTAAAACAGCTTTTGAGTAGATGATATATTTCCCCGTTGCAGACTTTATTCATCAATTCCCCATAAGTTATGAACGTATTTCCAACGTTCTTTCAGGCACTGGAGTAATCATACCCCAAATTTTAACGGTCTGCATTACTTCTAAAGTTCTGTATCACCACTTGAGCACTATCCGGCACTAGTCAGGTGGGTACTATCTTAGGTAGGGGTTTACCTAAGTACCCAGATCATGAGACGATGAATAGACACGTAAACCAACATCTCCTGAAATCATTTCGGGGTCTGATGTCTCGAAAATAGATCGGCCTCCTTGGATCTCCTCGTGCAATTTACAATGTACATATTCGTATTATGGATACACTTGAATAGCAATTCCAGGCAAGCACCCGTGGACGGGGAACACGGGTGGTCGGCAATGGCAAATATGTGGACTGTTCGTGTCATATCATGAAGGGATGAGAAACAAGGATGTAATCCCGGAGAATATGAGTGGTGTAGTAAATCCCCGGTACCAGTAGATCATTCAAGAATACGGCTGCATCGATAGAATAGCCTTCTGTTATTCTGCAGAATGCACGTGAGCCGACTCGGGATATCAACTTCTAAAGTTCGGGAGATAGATGCACCTGTTGAAGAGAAACGGGACCATGGTGGTCTCTGGGTTAACTTAGAGGTTCTCTTCATCAAATTTTGATTCTACGTTGCTGTATAAATGTCATTTTGGCCAGACGGTCTTCAATAGCCCGGGTTGATTCCCTCTAACCTTCCAGGCTTGGAATAAATATATGTATGCTTTTTCGCAACCCAACTTACCTCTCACAACCTTGAAGGGAAAAAAACAAGACACAGAAAAGATCTGGCGCATCATTGAAAGCGCCCTTATTCGAAATATCAGCAGAGTATCATTTATTTGCTGGCACGATCGCATCTCGAGGCCTTACTATTCTCGTGGTGAGTGTTATGATTTTTTTGAAAAAAAACACGATAGCCTTGAGCTGAACATCTTCATTCTAAGATAGCGTTTAAATCCTGAAGTCGATGAGATCCCTCCAAATAAAGGGCAGAAGAATTTTATGACCAAAGTGGCATTTCTAGCCTGTTGATGTGCCCGTTATGACGCGCCCGAATCAAAACCTGCTCAAAGTGCGGGTAGTCGTGCCGCCAAGCCCCGGAGCAGGGGCCACGGCGCTGGGCCATTCATAAGACCTCTGCGAACTGAAACTCTATAGGCTCTCCTCCGTACTCGTTATATTGAGACCATGCCGAACTCTGATAGAACACAGAAATGTTGATTCCAGAAATCGAGGGGGCCAAAATGCACAGAGAGCTTATGCAGCCACAGATTAGACCAGAAAGCGGGTTACTGCACAAACCGGAACTGCCTGATGGGGAAATTCGCAGTGCTCATCCCCCAGGATTCGGTCACAGCCGTGAAAAGCAGAGACGTGGAGAACGGAGTAAGTGGCGTCATTTAACCAGTGTGAATTCTCTTGCCTCAAGTTCCAGAATACAAGTAAATTGGAAGAGAGAACTCCAGTCACAGCCGTTTCTGTGACATCCCTTTCAGATTCCATGGTACAACACGGAGTAGCCAGGAACAAACAATCGGGATCTCGCGAGGGGAGAAAGTTCATCGCAAATCCCTGACTCTTGTTCACAAAACGATTTGGCCCCAGCCTAGTCCTTGTTGGGGCCAAATTGTTTGTTGTGTTTTTTGAGAATGACTTTGGGGGTTCTTTTTTATTTATTTTTTTTTTTTGTGGAAAAAAAAAATATATCAACGTCGCATGAGGTGGCCCCATAGTCAGATGTTGTATTGATCTTACTTACCAGCAAACTTGAAATATCCCATGGACATAATCATATATCCATGCTCATGGATTCTGGGTCTAGGAAGAAAACTGTAAGTTCAAATTGGCATAACATTGGCACTTTATTGGCATTCATTGGCATAGTATTGGCATCGTCCAAGAAGGCTTCAGAGTAGATAAGCTCTTGATCGAGGCTTGGAAGTTGAAAAAAATCCATTCCCGCATCCCCAGATCGCTCGAGACCCGGTTTTCTTTCACGCGGGGGAGTTTCCACTTTAAAACTGGAATCTGACAGGCTGGAAGGTGATCGGCGGGCGCCCTGAGCCTGTATAGGCCCGACCGAAACTTCCACTAACCGACTCTGGCGAAGCCGGTCCGTCGACGCCGTTGCCCTGAGATGGGGCTGGTTTTGAGTCGCGTGGTATTCGTTCTTAGTGTGATAGGGAGGGTTTTTGATCGGAGGGATGTTGGCTTTAATGTCCGTGCAACGCAACCTTAGAGATGACGGAAGCCGCCAATGGTGATCAAGCGTGCTCTTTCGCGGAGCATTGGCTGAAGTGGGCCGCTTGCATGGATTGTCCAAATCACAAATCACAAATCACAATGACTGGGCGTAGCGGCTCGGCTGCAAGAGGTAGTCCCCAAAGTTTCCCTGATCCCAGGAGGTCAAGGCTCGGCGTCGATTTAAAACCGCCTGGCTTCCCCGCGTCGATGATCGCCTTTGTGTTCTTCGGTCCTGTACACTCCTAGCTCCGATCGAAGGTTGATAGAGAGTGGTCCTGTTTTCGCAAAGATGCAGACCAAACGTTTCCTGGGCCTGAATGGCACCAAGCTACAGGTCGCCATCGGGTTCCTGGCCGGCATGGATTTTCTTCTGTTTGGTTATGATCAAGGTGTCACTGGTGGCCTGTTGACACTCGAGTCTTTCGTCAAATACTTCCCCGAGATTAACACACTGGAATCATATACAGAGGGCTGGAGCTCAGCGGCGAGAAGCAACCAGTCAACTCGACAAGGCATCACAGTCGCAGCGTACAACTTGGGTTGTTTTGCAGGTTCGATTCCCACAATTTGGATCGGAAATATTCTTGGTCGTCGCAAGGCCATCTTTATCGGCTCTTTCATCATGTGCATCGGTGCCATTCTGCAGTGCACATCATATGGCCTTGCGCAGTTTATTGTGGGAAGATTGGTCACTGGCTTTGGTAAATCTCTCTGAGACGCTTTGAATGTTTTCGGTTCCCATTCACTAATGCTTCACATCAGGCAACGGAATCAACACCTCCACAGTCCCCACATGGCAATCCGGTATGTCAACATTCCCATCCCGAGTACCGTTACGCGATTTGATCCCAGGGTTGAGATCCGGAGGCCGGGTGAATCGACGATATACAGCATTGGCCAGAGCTGACGTGAAATAGAATGCTGCAAGTCTCACCGACGAGGTCAAATGGTCATGATCGAGGGAGCCATGATCACCTGCGGTATCACAATAAGTTACTGGATTGATTTCGGCTTAATGTTCGCCGACCCAAACGAAGTCGCATGGAGATTCCCACTCGCTTTCCAGATATTTTTCGCTGCAATCATCCTTGGCTTCGTCATGTTCTTGCCCGAGTCTCCTCGCTGGCTCATTTTGAAGGGTCGCGAGGAGGAAGCAAAAGAAGTTCTCGCATGCCTGATGGGTGACGAGACGGACGAGCTTTTCATCGAAACCGAGTTCACCGCTATCAAAGCTACTGTGCTGGAGATGGCAACGGGGTCTTTCAGGGACATGTTTACCATGGGCGAGGACCGACACTTCCACCGCACCATGCTGGCGTATGTCAATCAGATGTTCCAGCAGATTTCCGGTATCAACTTGATCACTTATTATATCCCAACTCTCTTGGAGAGTCAAGTTGGGTTGGATGCGACAACTTCACGTCTCATCGCCGCTTGCAATGGCACTGAGTATTTCATCGCGTCCTGGATTGCTGTTTTCACCGTTGAGAAGTTTGGTCGCCGATCACTGATGCTATTTGGCGCTGTCGGCATGTCAATTTCGATGGTGGTTCTTGCAATTTCGGACAGTATTTCTGCGAGCCACAAAGGAACTTCCACGGGAGTCAAAGCTGGTATTGCCCAGACTGTTTTCTTGTTTGTGTTCAACACTTTCTTCGCGATTGGATGGCTCGGAATGACCTGGTTATACCCTGCCGAGATTGTTCCGTTAAAAATCCGTGCTCCAGCCAATGCCTTGTCCACTTCCTCCAACTGGATTTGGAACTTCATGGTCGTGATGATCACCCCGGTTGCTTTTGAGAGTATTGGGTACAAGACATATGTCATCTTTGCTGTAATGTGAGTTACCCCTTCGTTTCATTGGACAAATTTCACGCTAACAACATTAGCAACGCCGCAATCGTGCCTGTGGTCTACTTCTTCTTCCCGGAAACAACCATGCGCTCACTCGAGGAAATGGATCGCATATTCCGCAAGACCACAAGCGTGTTCAACGTGGTTTCACTGGCGCGATCAGAGCCCCATATGTATGGACCGAATGGTGAACTGCTCCGCACTTTGGACGACGTCGAAGATGATGCTGTCCGCCGAGCCAGCGTTTTGAACAAAGAAAATAAGGCCCAGCAGCAAGCTCATACCCAACATGCAGAGAAATACAGTGATGGCAATACCAGCGAAGAGAGGTAGGTAAGAGAGCCTGTTCAACCTGCTTGAGATCCGTTTCTCGCGTGTGGCTCAACACTACATCCCTTACTTAGAATGGGATTTCGAGGCCATCTTATTTGACTGAACTCCTGTGTATATAATTCTGAGATAATAAATACCCTTGTTTTTACTGGATAATAGAAAATGCCTTGGCTCATAATTCGTGGACGCAGTTTAGGCCCAAATAGGATTCAAACGATCTATAGATGATATAGAATTTACCGGAATTGACTCCGTGCCCCCAATTTACACCACCTCTTTGTGATCGGCACCAGCGATTTCCTTTTTAGCACCCTCTTCCTTGCGGCGCTCAATCTCCTCCCCAAAGATATCACCAATCTTGTGACTTTTCCATGGCTTGACATCGGTCTCAAACACCAAGTCGATCTCTTCAAGGGACCGGCCCACAGTCTCGGGGTACATGAGGAACACATGAATAGTCATGACGCAACAGAACACTCCGAAAATGATATAAGTTTTCCACTGAATGTTGTGGAAGGCAGGAGCCACGAAATACGCCAGGGCGAAGTTGAAAATCCAGTTGGTTGCGGCCGAGACACCAACACCCTTGGCGCGGTACTTCAAAGGGAAAACCTCAGACGCGTAGATCCATCCGGTCGGAGCCTGTTATTGTTAGTTCAGAGTTCGGGAAGCCAGGAGAAGACATCACATACCCAGGTAAGGCCGTAGATACCAGTGAAGATGTATGAAAACGCGATGACGGCCATGCCGGCACTGCCTTTGATCTCCCAGGTCAGGTTGGCGTTTCCATTCACGTTCGGGACGGGTCTGCCGTGGCTTGCCATGGTACCGGCAATGATGAAGTGTACAATCATGCAGGTGACGGATCCAATCAGCAGTAGATTTCTGCGACCGACGCGATCGATGAAGGGAAGCATGACTCCTGTGGTGACCAAAAAGATCACGTACTGGATAGCAGAGGACCACAGTGTCGTGTTACCAGTCTTGATGGAATTAGCGAAGTGAACCCATTTTCATATCCGGAGCAAGTACTCACCATGCCAGCCATTTCAAAGATGTAAACAACATAGTACATAGCAACATTACCACCCAACAACTGCTGCCACATTTGAACACTCATTCCACACATGGTTCGCTTCCAAACGCGAGGTCCAAACAAGGCCAAAAAGGAAACATCCTTAGACTCGTGAGCGACACGGACTGCCTCGCGGACCTCCTCGAATTCAACCTGCACAACCGGATCATGACGATCACCATTGGCATGGATGATAGCCAAGGTATCCAAAGCCTCTTCCCAGCGTTCCTTCGACGCGAGCCAGCGCGGCGACTCGGGGAAAAAGAACAAGGCGATAAAGAGGATCAGACCAGGGACTGCTTGCACGCCCCAGCAAATCCGGAACGCAGCTGGTCCGGAAACACCCACCACGCAGCCATATGCAATCAGGTACATGATCAAGATACCCCATTCAATTGCCCATTGCTGGATACCCACCACACGACCACGGATCTTGGCGGGTGCCAGTTCAGATAGGTAGACGCATACTTGGGAGGAGGTAATTCCAACGGCCAACCCACTGACGACACGACCGGCAACCAGATGTGTTACGTTCTGAGCGCTGCATTGGACCATGGCGCCAACAATCCAAATTAGAGATGCAATCATGAGTGCGTATCGACGGCCAAGAATATCCGACAACCAACCCGCTGCGAGCGAGCCGGCAAATGAACCAGCCGACATCGATGCTGTGATCTATGAAAACGGTCAGTCTTTGTATCACTTTCATGGGTTGACAACTCATACTCCACCCTGCAAGTCGGAATTCGGAGAACCGAAATAATCTTTGTATGTGTCGACGCCAATCCAGGCACTCATTGAGCTAGGGCTCGGGTTAGAGGATGTTCCATTCTGCAAGGGAATGAGATCAAAACTAACCTCACATCGAACCCAAAGAGAGCACCTCCGATGGTGCCAAACGCGGCAAGCACTGTGATTCATTAGCACAATGTTGAAGCCTTTTCAAGTGGGATTCAACAAACCGTAGATATTTGTTATGGTATACATGATTGCAGATGCACCATCGAGATATCCCAAAGCACTGCGGCATGGCGTTTTATAAGTCATTTAGTGCAATCGGATCCACCTGGTCCATGCAGAGGTTCACATCTAGTTTCGAGGCATGGTACGACCTCGGGCCCGGGGGTTTCACCCCGGAGCGGGAAAAGATCAACGGGAAGCCAAATGTGGAGGAGGAGAAATCCCGGGGCTCAAAAGTCGGGGGTGGACACGGCGTCATTGGCGGGCCTGGTCCCTGCCGGGAGCCAGTCGGGGCATTTGTGTCTCTCTTTTTTTAACCGAGTCCTTTTTATCCGCGCGAATATCCCTAGCCGAATGTCTCTAATTGTCCGACTTGCTTTTTGCCTATTCTCTGTCTCATCTTCCCCCTCATATTCGAAATTGCAAACCGGGCCGTTTCGCACGGATCGGCATCCCGACGTCATGCATTTGACCCTGGAAGTTGATTGAAAAGGTGCGATTCAGGCTCAACCCTAAGTTGTATTTGTTTCTGTCTATGCTGGTGCAAACAGCTACCTTCGCAATGTTTCGGGAAAATGGAACACTACACTCAGATCGAACTTTCGACTTCTTCTTCCTGTGATCGTCGGGTTATTCCAGAGTCCTCGGGTATTCTGATGGCTTAAAGCAAGAATTGTTCCACTATCTTGATCTTCAGAAACTGGCCAGACTTCTCCCGATGGGAAGATTCACTTACATTCAATCACGGATACTTGTTGACAAATGAGAGGCTCAGAGAGTAAAGTCTAACAAATTGCTGGTTTCTAACGTCTCGGGACTGAGCCTATTGGCTACTCGTCCATATATGCCCGTACTCGTTGGCGTAACGCCATATGCAGGATTCCCTGGGAGCAACTGATGTGTTTGCGTGACCAGACTCTCACTCTATTCAGATGATATTTTGGTTTGTGTGAGAATATCTGTACTCGATTGGTTTTCAAGACATTTGAATCATCTCCTCGCGCCACGAGTCCAAATACGCCATTCCCGAGCACCTTCGAGCTATGGCGCTCTTTCTGAGATGGTGGCGTTTTTATCCGTTAGATCAATGCGCCACCAGCTCAATGGGCTCAAAACTGGCTGTGGTGAGATATTCTCGTTTATTTTGTTAGTCCCAGTAGGATTGGCGATAGTCGGGTAATTGATGAGGTTACAGTGTGGCCATATGACCGCCGGAATATTACCTTTTTGATAATTCGGCTGCTTGAGTCACTAAGCTACTCCGTACACAAAAATGAACTGATTCGTAATTTCTCATATCTTAAAACCAGATCTCACCCCGAAGTTCTTTTCATGTTACTATATCATAAATTGGAGCAGGTTTACTCGGAGGGGGATTTTTCCTGGGGAGCGAAGCTTGATGTACCACCGGTCCTCCATGGCTCAACCTCGAACTGAGCTGAGGCGAAGCTTAGATGCCCTGACGATCCCATGATCTTCTCCATATATGCACTAACATGGAAGTATACACTATGTTGGGACGATTCTTCTCGGCATAGTAAATTGGGCTAACCCCACGTCCACAACCTGTGGGGATATGTGGGGGATGCGGGAGTTGCCGATACACACTCCAACATCCCCGAGCCCCATGTCCATGCTTTGGTGTCATCCCTTGCTTCCTGGACTGTTGCTACTACTCGTAGGTAGCATTCAGGGCTTGCGAAACATAGGACTAGTATCGGTTGATGTGAGCCTGTTAGCCCCTGATGTCTGATGTCTTCGGGGGTGTATAATTGTGATATCCAACTTGAAAATGATTTTGAACTTTTTTTGTATCCACTCTATGAGATCTATGTGTATCTCTATGGGTTATGTCCAGCCGAAACAAATTAAAAAAATATACCGCATGAAAAAGCATCATACATCAGTCCGGGATTTACAGCTTGCTCTTCGCTGGCTCGTTCTTGAGTAAGGCAGAGTTCCAGGGGTAGGGGTCGAAGGTCAGATCGTTGACGGGGTTTTCCTGGCTAGCCCGACGGAAAAGGTCCTCGTAGACCTTTCCATCGTAGCGACCGAGACTGCTGTCCAATTGCCAATCGGGGATGGCCCATGCGTCGACCAAGCGAACGGCATGAGGACGAATGTCATCAAGGAGGTTCATGACGGCAGTAGTGCGGGTCAGGGTAATCTGGCGAACGGTCACAGCACCAGAGGCGAAGAACTCAGCGGCTTCGCGCTCCAGGGTGTGCAGGGAGAAGAGTCGGAAGAGCTTGTGCATGAGGCCCTTGGTCTCGGGGTCCAGGGAGGCGGAGAGTTGGGGAGAAGAGACGGCCTCGTAGAAGTTCTTGACGACGAGGTACTGAGAGTGGGCAGTGGACAGGCGCCAGAAGTCGACCAGCAGACTGTTCCAGGAGCGCTGCTCGGCGTCACGGTGCTTGAGGGCCTCGAAGGTCAAGTGAGCAGTGCGCCAGGCAAAGGCATCGACAATGTCCTTGTCTTCTTCGAGCACATCGAATGAAGCACCCTTCTCACGTCGGTCGAGGTATGCTTGCAGGATCCGGCTGGTATCATTACCGGCGGACTTGCCAGCGAGAACTCCACGAGCGGATTTCAGAAGCTATAGACATCATTAGTTCGATGGCCAACGGAAGATGAGTAAAATCAAAACGTACATAACGAGCGACCTGCTGGGTAAGCATATAATTATCACCTTCCCAGGTCAGAGTGGGGAGATAATCGGAGTACCAGGGGCCAATGCCGCTGTAGCTGCTGTATCCGTGACCACCGCATGCGCGACGGCAAATCTCCAGGCCTTCACCAGCAGTGGTACTGGCGAGGGCCTTGAGACCACAGGATGTGGCATGCAGATCAGCGAGCAGGTTGGCACCGGCGCGGAGCTCCTCGGGCCCAGCACCACGGGAGTCCTGACCAGGAGAGTTCGCAGCCTTCATGCGGCTTTGGTTCTCTTCATATAGACGCATCATACCACGACCGGTAAAGTGCAGAGCATACATCGAAGCCAACAGAGGCAACAGGCGGACCTGCACCATCTTATAGTTGAGGACCTGGTTCTCACCAGCGTGCGGTTCCGCATCACGGTCCTGGAACTGTCTTCGGACCGCACAGTATCGGGTCGCGATGGTGACACCGCGAGCGAGAACACCACCGGCCTGCAAAACGATGTTCGATCGCACCCAGGTCAAAGTACCAAAGACCAGCGAGGGCATCGCAGGCTTAGAATAGTGGTTTGTGGCCTTGTCGATGGAAGAGAAGCGGGCCAGCATGTTAACATGGGGGATCTTGACGTTGTTGAACAGCAAGAAACCGTTATCCATAGTGCTAGCGATAAGGTTAGCGAGTTGGTTCAAGCTTCATGGCGAGCGAGTACTCACTTGTAGCCAAACTTAGGGCCGATGTCGCCTACGTAGACATTGTCCAGGGGCTGATGTGTCTCCAAGTCACGGACCTGGACAACGAAGGGGTGGGGACCAAAGTTCTTGCCATCGATGAACAGCTGGGCCATAACAACGGCGTGGTTGGCGGTGCGACCAAGTGATCCGATCCACCACTTGGAAGCAGTCAATGTGGGGGAGTTGATGGTGAAGGTCTTATCGGCGGAGTTCCAAGTAGCAGTGGTTTCCAAGCCACGCACGTTCGATCCGTGGCCCAGCTCGGTCTGGGCGTAGCAACCGATGATCTCGTATTTCTGGGCGCGTTCGAGGAACAGCTTGTGCTGCTCGGGGGTTCCTTGTTCACGGAGGGTGACCTATTCGGACGTTGGCGGTTAGTATGGGATCGTCTGGCTAGTTGCTATTGACTCACCAGGAACATGCTGGCGTGCAAGCCATAGGGGGTGGGCTCGCCAATCAGCTCATTGGCGGCGTGAAGCTCTTCCATGGACCATTTGTGCTGCTCTGCCAGCTGCTGGAGGCGCTTGGCCTTGCCGAGCGACCGCTGCAGGCGCTCGACGCGGCCCAATGTGTGGTTCTGTGACTTGTCGAAGACCTTCTCAGGTTGGAGGAGACCCAGAAGATGTTCTTGACGCTGCAGGGTCTGCTTGGTGTGGAGCAACTCGGATAGTTTCTCAACATTCACATTCGACTGTGCGCGCTCCTGCTGAAGGAGCTCGGAGCCTTGGGGGCCAGCAGGCTTGAGGGCCTTGACCCAATCAGGGGGAGGAGTTGGCATGATGACTATATAAGTGTGTGTGGTGAGTGAAGAAGAAACCTAACCATGCAAAGTAGCGGAATGGAGGACAGTTATGAACCCCGGGGTAACGGTGACGTTTCCTATGGCCGAGGCTCTCGATTCGGAAAGAACCTCGGCTGAAAGTTTTGACCAATCAGAACAGCGGGACCTCCCCGTTGTCCTCTCGTCTCGTATACACTTCCAATTACATTGTACGGCATTTTAATTGTATTTATCAAATCTGCACTCCATACGGGTCTAAAACCAGAGCAAGACTGTCCCCCCACACAATGTTGGTATGGGGTAGCGGGGGACCGGGGAACAGAATATGAGAGAGCAGTCCGTTGATTGCATCGGCTTAGCGAGTCCCGAGATCATCCAACTTTTTTTCTTTTAGACTTTTGGTCATGCGGCCCTAATAGAAAGCCGAATGACCCCCTCGTATGGACGCAGTATTTTGATGTGACCTCGGCTACAGGAAACTCAGCGTTTGCATTGTTTGTTGTAGTTGTTTTACGGAGAACGCCGCATGGGACTATTTTCGGGATTTCCCACGGAAAAGAAATGTGTATATTCCCACGTGAAAAGATAATGTTCCCAGTCACAAAATCGTGCAGAAAGAACCCGATCGGATCTGATAAGCTGCCGATCCTTCACATGTTAACTGGCCTTTCCACGTGAACACGCGTGTCTACTCATTCCGCCTGACCTTGGACACTCGTGGCAATCCAAGCCAGGCTATCAGAATAGCACCAGATAGTCCAATGATGAAGGGTTGCAGCACTTGGACTCCCTTGGCTTGTGCCAGCACTCCCACCGCAAAGGGGAGAATTGCGGCACCACTGCCGCCAAATGCCGCGACAAACCCGATTGAGGCCACATGAAGGTGCCGGGGGAGGAGCTTGGTCACCATCACAACGGCTCCGGGGAACATGGGACCTAGGAAAAATCCCTGTAGCGAGACCGCAACGGCCGACGCATAGAAATTGGGAACGAGCCAGAGGATAAGCGCAAGGGCCATGGAGCAAACAATGTATATCTGGGAGGAGTCAGTCGGTATCATATATATCATGCTCTTGGATAGACTCACCGGGATAGAAATCTTCTCACCCACCCGGGGTGTCACAAACCCGAGCACGATCCGTCCAACCGTGATACCAAGCCAGAACCCTGTTGCTGTCATACCGCTTGCAAATGCACCACCGTTGCGAACTCGAATCATGAAAGTGACGATCCATCCACCGAGAGCAACCTCCACTCCCACGTACCCCAACAAGAACAGTGCACATAACCATGTCACTCGGGCAGAAGGTCGCTTGAACAACGCACGCTTCAGACCCCCTTGTCGGTTCTCTTCGGCGGACTGTGTGTTTGCCGCTAGGAAGTCGGCAGCCCGAGCATTCCAGAAGCATGCTCCACACACTAACAGTTCGACGACCGCACATGCCACCTAACTATTAACTCGGGGTCCTTAAATCAGCCGAAGCCTTGGATACGGTCACTCACCATGACATAATAAAAATAGTACCACGGCAGATTGGCACTGGCAATCATCGACGTGGCAACCAATGGACTCATTACTGCACCGGCTCCATAGAAGCCATGCAGGAGTCCCAGCATCTCATTAGCATTAGCCATATTGCCGATCCACGCATTCCAGCCAGCATCTTCGAGTCCATTACCCAATCCTGCAAAGATATATGCAATAACCAACACTGGATAAGGTGGGTGAACGCAGCTGATCACGTAGGCAATGAGATGGCTCATCGGCGCGATGATAGCTACCCCCCTTTGACCGAATGTACTGTGGATGCGGTGATTGAGAAGAGCGGCGGCTGCATAGCCGACCAGAGGTGACAGAAACACCAGCGAAACGACCGTGTACGATAATTGATAGTATGACTCCAACTGCGCACCGGGTGAGATTCAATATGATTCATCCATGGATTAGGGGGACTTTTCTTACATAGGGAATCAAAGCCTTCAATTCGTTAGCTATGATTTGATCAATCCGCATCATATGGATCACTCACACCATATGCCGCATCATTTGCGCCCATGACCATGAAACACCAAAATGTTGCCAATGTTCGCTCTATGTTGAGGCGAGACTGGTTCCATTTCTCCAACTGAGGAAAGCTTTCTGCAGGGTCATCTGGCGGTTCATCAGACCTCTGACCGTGTGGTAAAGCCTCGAGAGCGATGAGGCTCGCTTGATGCTGTTCTTGTATCACACAAGTCGTTGACATGGCGTATGGATGATTTGCTACCAGTGTGCAAGATGAAAAGAGGCTTTCTTTGTACTCTTACAAAGCGGAGAAAGCTCCTGGCTGCATAAGGGTCCTCTTCCAAGGTTGGGGTGGGAGGGGACTATGACGCCCCGCATTCGTCAAAAAACGCTTCGGTAGAACATCGGCTATTCCCTTAGACCCTGAATCGGTGCCTAGATGTGTCTGATGTGGGGAAATTTGACTCGGCTCTTCATCTTATATACGCATCTCCATTTGATCCGGAAATCACAGCAATTACTTAACTAGCAAAAAACTTACTTGTACAAAGGTACCTACTCAGAAGACCACCCGTCTCGAAATAAACATTTTTAAGAACATTTTCAAGAGTCGGGGCCCCATGCACACCTGGGCATACGGTAAATTCAGAGCTTTTGAGAGCCTCATGAACCAGATTACGAAATTCAATTTTTTTTCCGCAATGTGACATATTTTGGTCCGAGAATTTGGTGGCTTTGTTTCTCCACCAATCGGGATATCTTCGTTCATAGATAAATACAAGTAAAGCCCCGTCTAAAAAGACCATCGAGGTAATGCATCATTGACCAGAAATGAGTTGCATTAATCCCATCATTCCAGGTTTCAACCCTGACCCTTCAATTGTGTGTGTTGGCGAGGACTTTTTCCTGGTCACATCAACTTTCGAATATTTCCCAGGAATTCCCATATATCACAGCAAGGACCTGGTTAAATGGATATTGATAGGCCATGCATTGACTAGGCCTAGTCAGCTACAGATCCACACGCCCGAGCCGGGGGGAGGTGTCTGGGCAAGTACAATCCGGTACCGCGAGGGTGTCTACTACATCGTGGCAGCAAGCTTTCAGCGATATCGGCCTCAGTCGGATGACCGAGTCTGGCCCCAGGGATTTTGCGTTAGAACTCCCAACATATGGGACGATGCTACATGGTCCGATCCGATTTACTTTGACCAAGTTGGGTTCGATCAAGACGTAAGTTGTCATATAAATTTTTGGGAATGAAGTAAACATTAACTGTGATTCAACTGCCGGTAGCTCTTTTGGGATGACAGTGGCACGGTATATCTATCTTCTACTTATCGAAAGCTCGAACCTACGCCAGGCCCGAAATTGAAAGATTTTGCAATCCATATTTGCACCGTAGACTTGAACACCGGGAGGTCTACCTCTGAGCCCAAGCTCATCCGCGAGTCATCATCCGGCGTTGCAGAAGGATCACATATCTTCAAACGTGGACGATATTGGTATCTTTTCACCGCGGAGGGAGGTACCGAGAGTGGCCACTGCGAATGGGTCAGTCGCAGCACGAGTGGTCCCATGGGACCATGGGAAGTGGGGCCTAATAACCCTCTCTGGCGGAATAGCACCGAAGACGAAGTCCAGAACACCGGGCATGCGGATTTGGTTGAAGATCCCCGTGGCCAGTGGTGGGCCGTTGCACTAGGAGTTCGCCCCGTCCGACTGGATGGCAGATGGGAAGAATCGGTGCTAGGTATGTTGCGTTAGAAGACTTGCGTGAAAACAATACTGACTCGTATAGGGCGAGAGACATTTCTGGCACCGGTGGAATGGGTAGACGGTTGGCCTGTGATCAATGGGGGTGAAAAATTCGGGTTGACTTCACACGGTTCCGGTCTTTATCAGATCGAGGCCGCTGTCACCTGGAGAGACGAATTCGCAGGCCCTCGGATGGCATTGGGTTGGTATCGAAAAAGTGAGTGGGCGACAAAGCGGAGAGACGAGCAATGGTGACTGATTGAAAAAGATACGCCATTGGTCAATGATTATTCACTGACTGAGAGGCCGAATCATCTCCGCCTTTACGGAGGGCCTTACAATCTGTCAGTGCCAGCTTGCCCAACGATGTTTCTTCGAAAACAGACCTACCGGTGCTGTACATGGGAGACCAGTCTGTCATTCCAACCCACCTCAAAGCACACCGAAGCTGGGACAGTGGTCTGGATGAATTATTTCACGTACAGCACCCTGGGGATCCGCAAAGATAACGCTGGGCGATACCTTCGATTCCAGCCACCAGATGGGAATTTTGCGGATCACAGACTGGGGCCAGCGACGACATTGACATTGATAGTTGATTGTGGTGCTGAATATAAATTTGGCTATCTTGAAGACGCAGAGCCCGATGTTCACTGGATTGGCTCAATCTCGAACGCAAGTATAACAGCTCCACCGCCGGTTGGGGCAAATTTCACCGGCGTGATGTTGGGGATTTACGCATTTGGAGAGCGTCAAAGATGCCTTGTACCAGCCGATTTTGCATATGCTGAGTTCAGATAGAATCGAGGAGCAGTGAGAGCTTGAATGTTGCAGTGAGGTTGTGATGAGACTATAGTCTAGCCCCTTCAATTCAAGTTCACTCAAGTATCATTGAATGCGTATTGACCTCTGGAAAGATGCCCAAAAGCGTAGGTGCCATATGGGCAGGTGACACTTGCCCAAAAGGGTGCTGAGTAATATGATTACATAAATGGAGCTTCAACCAATCACAATCACGCGGTCCATCTCACCCCGGAGCGTGCCTAACTGACTAAGCTTTCAAACTTGAGTTCTTTTCTGTCGCGTCCTCTCCCTCTCCCTCTTGCCCTTCCATCCGCGCACAGCTCTCAACCGCCCTGGATCCTCTGTCTTAATACTCATAACCTGCGCGCAATCAACCTATGACTTCGTGAATACCCGACAACTCCAACCGACAATGTCTTTCGGAGGATTTGGAGGGTTTGGTTCCAACAACCAAAGCAGCGGCTTTGGGACAGGTTCTGGCTTCGGTACTAGCAACAACAACACTACTGGAGGTAGGTCATTTCTTTTTTTCTTGTCTCAATGGAACTTCTGGAATCTCTGGAGCCCATCCCCCCTTTCACTGTCCTCGGCGTTTCCCTATCTCGACATCCGGTGCTCTCGACCTCGGCCTACGATGGTGCAACCCACGCGCAAGGAAAATCATTTCAACTCAACGATCCTTGCTGTGCCATTGAAAATCACCCGTGGACCGTCTGTGTGCCTAGGCGACACCACGACAAGATAAGGAATGCCAGGGCATCATCGGAAAACCAGTCCCTCTGACCGCGATCCCCTCCGTTATCTAGGCTTTGGCTCGACAGCATCCCCCTTCGGAGGTACCAGTGGAACATCGGGAACTGGTGCTTTCGGTGGTGGCACAAGCACTGGCTTCGGATCTGGCACCGGCACCGGCACCGGCGGAGGTACGTTCAACTTTTGGGAGTCGCGCTGTTTTTTTTGGCCCCGGAATCATCTGGCCCGGTCTGCCGTCGCAATACATCAAATTTCAACCGATGATATTCCATACTGTGTCCACGGATACCCCACGAGTCCTGCCATTCCTGCGTCGATCGCTGAACCGGACGACACGCCTAGCCAATCATTTCTCTCTATCTTCACCTATCGACCTCCCTCGATATATGGACTTGCACTTCTTGTTGTTCTGTAAAATCCTCAATTTCGGTGACTAACTTTCGTCTTTCCTCTACAGGTTTCGGAACCACCACACAACCTCAAACCAATTCACTTTTCGGATCTCAACCCCGCCCTGGTGGCTTCGGCGCAACAAACACCACTAATAGCGGAGGCATGTTCGGAAACACCCAGACCGCTGGCGCCACTGGGGGCTTCGGCTCCACAGGATTTGGCTCTGGTGGAACCACTGGCGGTTTCGGCACCAACACCAATACCACCTCCAACACAGGTGGAAGCCTTTTTGGCGCGAGCAAGCCAGCTGGCTTTGGCACTTCGACTACAGGTACTGGTGGATTCGGCTCTAGCGGCGGCGGCTTCGGAGCTGGGGCTGGCGCTGCCGCCCCCACTACCGGCTTCGGTGGCTCAGGGACTGCTTTCTCACAACCGGGCGCTGCCGCCACCTGCGAGGGAACTGGAAGTACCCCATTCAACGCCTTCACCGAAAAAGACAATGCCTCGAGCGTAACAAACCACTATCAAAGTATTTGCTTCCAGCAACCTTACACCAAGTTCTCTTTCGAGGAGTTGCGTCTCGCTGATTACCAGCAAGGCCGTCGCTTTGGCAACGGCAGTGGTCAGGCCGGTGCCTTCGGCTCATCGGCTTTCGGTAACACTGGATTCGGTGCCCAGCAAAACACCACTCCTGCTACTGGTGGTTTTGGCGCTAGTGCCACTCCATTCGGCGGCGCTGCCACAAGTGCGCCAACTGGCTTCGGTGCGACCCAGACAGCAGGCGGTTTTGGCTCCACGAACTCTAACCCACTGTTCGGAGGGGCGGCCAAACCGGCAGGAAGTACTTTATTCGGTGCTAATACCACACCAGCAGCCTCGACAGGGGGAATGTTCGGTGGCGCCACACAAACTACTCCCGGAGGCTTTGGCAGCAACACTGGGACTGGAACTGGAGCATTCGGCAATACTGGCGGTGGCATCTTCGGGGCTAACAACCAACAACAAAATAAGACCGGATTCGGGGCAAGTGGCAGTACTGGCGGCGGATTCGGTTTTGGTAACAACACCCAAACTACTACCGCTGCCAACCCATTCGGAGCCTCAACTGCGACGGCCTCGCCATTTGGTGGTGGTGCGCAACAACAGACTACCGGCGGATTTGGCGGGTTCGGCAATACCACGCAACAAAACCAAAACCAAACTCAAAGTAAACCCTTGTTTGGAGGCGGTGGTGGATTCGGCTCTACCACGCAACAGCAGGGTACCGGTACCGGCATTCTCGGCGCTGGTGCCAGCACGACTCCCGCCACAGGAACCTCCCTCTTCGGTAATAATCAGCAGCAGCAGCCGCAACAAGCCGGTGGATTGTTTGGCAACACACAGAACCAGCCAGCAGGATCTTCCGGTGGGTTGTTTGGCAACACGCAGAACCAGCCAGCAAAACCAGCCGGTGGGGGTATGTTTGGATCGACCCCAGCTCCCACAGGAGGCGCCTTCTCTGGGTTCGGCGCCTCTACAACCCAACCAGCCGCTGGCGGTGGACTCTTCGGCAATACCCAGAACCAGACACAGCAAAAGCCTGGTGGTTTCACTGGATTCGGTACTAGCACCAACTCCGGCACTGGTAGCTTGTTCGGCGGCACCCAAAATAACCAAACCCAAAACACGGGTGGGTCCTTGTTCGGGGGTAATCAAAGCCAGCAACAGCAACCAGCTGGCAGCAGTATGTTTGGCAATTCTCAGCCTGGTCAACAGTCGCAACCTGCCCCAGGTAGCTTCCAAGCTTCTCTTCTTGACGGAAACCCCTATGGAAGCCAGTCTATCTTCTCGGGTCTGCCTGCCCCCAGTGGGTCGACACCTGGACCCCTGGCGACTCCACTGTCTTCTAGCATGAAGCAGAAGCAGCGAACCCCCCTGCCAGTGTACAAGATCACCCCCAATGCTTCCACCCGCCTGATCACCCCACCCAAGCGTGGCTATGGATTCTCTTACTCCACCTATGGATCACCCGCCAGCACTACTGGCACCCCCTCTGGTCTGAGTAACAGTCTTCTGGGTGGCGGAGGTAGCAACAGTCTCCGCGGAAGCATCAATGGTAGCGTTGGTCGTAGCTTTAGCAAGAGTTACTCCACCAGCAACCTACGCAAGACTTTCGACCCTGAGTCTGATAGTGTTCTTTCGCCGGGTGCTCTCCAGGCTGGCAGTACGCGTAGCAACTCCGGCCTCAAGCGCCTGACTATTGACCGTGGATTGAGAAACGATCTGTTCTCTAGCCCTGCTGCTCGCGCCTCGCCAGCACCTCTTCTCACCAACGGGGAAGACGCCGGTCAGTCTAGCGACAAACTCAAGAAGAAGGTTAGCTTCGACTCGGCTTCTTCTGGTGCCAACGGTGGAGAACTTGTTCGCACCGAGCCAAAGAGCCCGGAGCCATCTGCACAGGAGCTCGGATTCCTCCGCTCCACTCGCAAGAGTGGTAGTCTTAACGGAATCGACAGCGCTGCCTCCTCTTCCTCCCGTCCTGAAATGGAGTCTGTGAGCCGCGATCTCGCTGTGGTCCCTGAAAACGGACCGGCTACTACCAATGGTGCTACAGTCAAGCGTCTCACTTTCATCCCTGGCGGTGATCCCAAGCCTGGCGATTACTGGATGCAGCCATCCCGCTCCGAGCTCAGCAGATTGACCCGGGATCAGCTCAAACAAGTTGTTGACTTTACTGTCGGACGTTCAAACTGTGGATCCGTTACCTTCGATGGCCCTGTCGATCTGACTGGTATCGACATTGACAACCTATTTGATGGCCTGGTGGACATCAATCTTCGCAAGATCACCGTTTATCCCGACGAGTCCATCAAGCCCCCCATGGGCAAAGGTCTGAACGTGCCCTCAATCCTGCGTATCGAGAACTCCTGGCCTCGCGGTAGAGACAAGAAGAGCAACTCGCCACTCACCACCGGTCCTCTCTTCGAGAAGCACATTGAGCGTTTGCAGAAAGTGGGCGACACCGAGTTCATCAACTACGAGACAGAGACTGGAACGTGGATCTTCAAGGTGCCTCATTTCACCACATATGGCTTGGATTATGACGACGAAGAGGAGAGTGAGCTTGATCAAAGCACCTTGAGTGCCCCGGGTCCTGAGCACGCTACCCCTAAGGCCCACTTCGACCAATCTGTCAACTTCGACCAGTCGACCACTTTCTCCATCGACGAGTCATTCGTTGGATCACAGATGGGTGTTGACGATGATACCTTCGATTTCAAGAAGCGCAATCTCGTTTCCGGCTTTGTCCCTGGCTCATTCGCCGGCCAGGCCTCACGGACCGAGGAAGAGGATTTGTCCGAGGGCGAGACTGAGCAGTCTTTTTTAGAGGAAGGCTCCACGGGTTCAACTACTGAGAATGATGATGACATCGTCACCGAGAGCCAACTGTCTGGCGATTCGGTTGTTGGATCAGATGAGGCAGATGTTATGGAAATTGCGGGTGCGTTTCCTACTCCTCATCGCACCGTGGAGCACGAAGACTACCAGAGCACCAATGGTGATCTGGAGACCACTCACCCCTTTTCCAAGCACTTCGGCAGTCCCGCGAAGCCTCAGCTTGATCTCAGTGGCGACTGGGCCGAGCAGCTTCAGCGTACCATCAGCCCTCGGAAGCAGAACCGTGACGCCCTGCGTGAAATGCAAGCAGATGCTTTCATCGATCGCAACTTGGTGAGCGACGAGTCCGCAAAGATCACAAATCCATCTCCAAAGAAAGGGTTCTCAACCAGCATGGATCTCATGCAATCTTTGTTTGGGAAGCAACCCGACCAAAAATTTCCCTCTCCACTGAAGGCCTCCAAGCCTCAGCTCAAGGGCCCTGAGGTTAGAATCCCCTGTTTATGTCCCCATTGATTTGAATTTCTTTGTCATTGTCCCCCCCCCCCCCCCCCCCCCCCCCCCCCCCCCCCCCCCCCCCCCCACCCCCCCCCCCCACCCCCCCCCCCCCACCCCCCCCCCCACCCCCCCCCA
>CAJVOY010000066.1:291157-350392 GCA_911197225.1 Penicillium salamii
GAGTTCCCTCCCCCACCGGTGGCACCCGGCTCTGCAGCAAATTGTCCCGCGTTTTAAACCCCTCTTTTTTCCCCCCCCTCCCTTTTTTTTTTTTTTTTTTCCCCCCCCCCCCCCCCCCCCGCCCCTCGTGTACCTAGCCCATTTTACATTCACCCCAGATAGTTTTTGACCAATGTGACATCGCATAAGCTAAAACTTTTCTTCCTCTTTACAGTGGCCTTACAACAAACAACCGAAGACCTTTGCCGGTGATGCGACACAAATGACCGAATCCGACGCTGCCTTCCATGATTCTTTCAAACCACGGTGGGGTCCTATGGACTCACTTGTGTGCGCCAGGAACGACATGCAAGAGACAATCTCAGAGGTTGATCAAACCTGGAAAGAAAGTTACACTATCTTCAGCGAAGAGAGAAGTATTGCAGTGATGGCTTACAACAAATCCAGCGAGGTGTGCCCAGTTTTCTTTTCCAAATCTTGTACTTGAAGCTAACAATCCAATAGGCGAAGGAAATGCTTGACGTGCAACGGAATCAATCTGCTATTGAGCGTGTTGACGGCACTCCTTTGGTCCGCATGGCCAAGATCGACCTGTCACAATTCCCGTTGTCCCCCTCCAGCCGTTCTCAGTCAGAGGAAGAGCGGCTTATCTGGCAACTCCTTAACATCCTTTTCAATGACGACGTGGAGGACGATATCTCGGCCGGCGTTCCCCCAAGGCTACGGAAGCAATTCTCCCACCGTATCAAAAAGGACCGACTCACCCGTCTTTGGGAACGAATCGTCCGTGAAAAGCACACTCAAAACTTAGATTTGATTCGTTGCCCGGTGGAACGCGCCGTCCATTTGATTTGTGCGCACCGAGTGGAGGAAGCGTGTAAGACCCTCGTGGACAGTCAAAACCCTCATCTGGCCACTTTGGTCGCACAAATTGGCCGTGATGCTACCTCTCGGGTCGGTATTGCGAATCAAATCGAAGTGTGGCGCCAGAACAATGTGCTTTCCGAGATGAGTGAACCTGTACGCGCGCTCTACGAGTTGATTGCTGGTAATGCTCTTCGCAGCGAGGGCAAATCGAGCGGTGCACTCGAGGACCGAGCTTCTACTTTTGGCTTGACCGAGCGGTTCGACCTGGATTGGTTCCAAGCCTTTGGTCTTCGTCTCTGGTATTGTACCTCTGAAGATGAGCCAATTGAGGCCGCTGTGTCCAAATTCCTTGCAGACCTGGCCACTGGACATGAACCTGCCTTCCCTCACCCATCTTCGCACCAGGACAATGCTCGTGTGCAGCCTGGTTCTGACACTTTAGGCCGCGAATCACCTCTTTGGGTTTTGCTGAAGGCTTTCTCAGTCACTTACGGCAATGGTGCCGAATCTCTTCAATTCCCGGCATCTCTGCTCCCCGAATCGATCTCCGGTGATCGTCTCTCCAACCGACTTTCCTTCCAGCTCCATCATGTCCTCACTGCCACGCTCGGGCAGCAACAAGCTATCAAGATCGACCAACGCCAGACCGACCACCTTGTCTGGGACTTCGCTTCAGAGCTCAGTGCAGGTGGCGATGTCGCCCAGGCCTTGTTCGTTCTTCTACATCTCTCCCAGGCCGAGGACCGCAAACGTGCTGCCCAGGACACCCTCGCTCGGTTTGCTGCTCAACTTCCCGAGCCTTTCGCTGCCGACGGCTCCGCCGATGCCGGATGGCAATATCTTGTCGCCGACCTCCAGCTTCCCGAAGCTTGGATCTGGGTTGCCAAGGCTCTTTATGCCCGCGACATTGGTGACTCGGCCCGTGAGGTTGATTGCCTCATTCGTGGAAAGCACTGGAACGATGCTCACGCCACATTCTGCCGAATTGTCGCACCCAGCGCCATTATCGAGGGTGATTACCGCACTCTGGGGGCACTGGTTTCCGGGTTCGGTGATGGACCGGAGCGCAAGATGCGCGGCTGGGCCTCTGGTGGTGGTGTCTACGAGGATTTCTTACGCCTAGTCCATTCCACCACCGGCCGTCGCGACCCCACTCGTCTGAACAGACTGGTGAATGCTCTCGTCGCGATGGGCGATCGCATCAAGGACACAGGTTTGGAGGGTCTCGAGGAGCGCGTTGCGTTCAAGGAGATGAGCCGAGCCGTCGCCACTTGGATCACCCATGAGGATGTTCAATCTGTTCAGTCCTCTGCTATCCTGGGACTCCCCTTGACGGGTGATGCTCGTGTCTTGCAAACTGCGGAGATGAGTCGTCGCTACTATGGTATCATCATGGCGGGTGGCCATTGAAGAATGTGATAAAAGATTTCCATAATTTGCATCAGTTCGTTCGAGATTTTCAGAGCTTTCTTCAAGCACACACTGTTCTTCTTTTCTCTTTTGTCTGCTTTCTTTTTCCATTTGTTCCCCAAACGATCTCCAATGGTTCCCACGACCCTATTGTACTCTACCCTCTGCCCTGTCGCTGAATATTACTCAATCTACTATTTGAACCAGTTAAATCCTCATAGATCTCTCTCTCCATCACATGGACTTGTATTGTGTCGTACTGTAGATTTTGTGTAGTTCTCAGTGACACTCCCCAAAACCTTGGGGGTGTGGCCATGTGAGCCAACAGCTTCCTCTTCCTCTCTTCCTCTTTTCTTTTTGCCTTCTCTTCAATCTGCCTACTTTTGCTCGCACTCAATCATACATTGGTCCTATTGCCACCTCGTCCTCTACAATGGAGCTGACAGAAGGAAATATAGCTTACAAGGCCCACGCCCGTGAACCTGGCGTCCAGGAAGCGTCAAGTGAATTGAATCAGCCTGTCCCCGAGGCCCAGACAGAGACAACAGAGACAGCACTGGAGACCCGGGCATTCTCTGCCTTCAGCCAAAACGAAAAGCTATTCATCGTGATGATGGTCAGCCTGGCTTCATTCTTCTCCCTCCTATCCGGTCAAATCTACTACCCCGTTATGCGCACCTTGGTCGATAAATACGATCTCACCACAGAGCTGGTCAATCTGACGATCACAACATACATGATCGTGCAAGGATTGGCGGCAATTTTCATGGGTACATTTGCGGATACCGGAGGAAGACGCCCGGCCTACATCGTTGCATTTGCGATCTATATCGCCGCAAACATTGGCCTGGCGTTGCAAAACAGCTTCCCGGCTCTGCTGGTTCTTCGCTGTGTCCAGAGTGCTGGAATTAGCGGCACGGTCCCCTTTGGTTATGGAGTCATAGTGGACATCACAACGACGGCCGAGCGAGGCAAATACATTGGTCCCATATCAGCCGGCGTGAATGTTGCACCTGCGCTAGGTCCGGTGATCGGTGGCCTACTGGCAGAGTTCATCGGATGGCGAAGCGTCTTCTGGTTCCTGGCCATCATCAGTAGTGGATATCTGGTAATCTTTGTGCTTTTTATGCCCGAGACTGCGCGCAAAGTCGTTGGAGATGGCGGCTCGCCGCCTACTCAATGGTGGCGTAAATCTGTAATTCAATGGTGGTCGACTCGACAGACAAGAAGACCTGGCGATCAGTCCCATCTGGAAGAGACATCTCAGCACCAGTCTCGGCAGACAGGTCTCAGATTCCCAAATCCTCTCAAGACTTTTGCTGTCCTGCTGGAACGGGATGCATTAATCATCATGGCGTATGTTGGTCTCATTCTGTTCTCGACCATTGCGCTATTGACCAGCACCGCCAATCACTTCGGTAATCTGTATGGGTTTAATGAACTCCAGATCGGCCTTTGCTTCCTGTGAGTTGACACACCATCATAGTCTCCGGGGCTTATAGAGGGAGTAATCACAAAAAAAAAGACCATCAACTAAGTCAACTTCGTCTAGGCCTTTCGGGATCGGTGCTTGCTTCGGTTCAATCCTATACGGCAAAGTAATCGACTACAACTACAAGCGCATAGCCCAGAGACTGGGTCTGCCCATAGACCGCACGAACGGTGACAACCTACGCGGATTCCCTGTCGAGCATGCCCGCCTGCAAATAATCTTCCCAGTCTTGACAATTGGAATCGCAGCCTTAATTTCCTACGGTTGGGTCTTACAGCAAAGAGTAAATCTTGCCGCACCTCTTGTTCTGCAGTTCATCATGGGTTTCTGTTTTGTTGCAGCGCTGAATTGTCTCAACACCCTTCTTGTTGATCTCTTTCCCGACAAGCCTGCCACAGCTGCGGCTGCGTGCAACCTTGTCCGGTGCTGGCTGGGAGCCATTGGTGCTGCTGTGATCAATCAGATGATGGATGCTATGGGCTGGGGGTGGAGCTTTGTTTTCTTGGGATTGACAATGGCTACTGCCATGGGATTGCTTTGGGTTGAAATGGAACACGGGATGGGGTGGAGGGAGAAAAGATTCTTGAAGGATGAGCGCAAGAAAGCGAGCAGCGAGGCGCAGGTCAGTATTGAAGGGAAGTTCGAGCATCCGGAGCAGAAAGATGATTACCGAGAAGTGAGAACTAATGTTGAAGAACTGCGGTCCTCATAATTTTGGGTATGATGATATTGGCATTCCCTCGGTCCTGGTCAGTCAGTACTGGTTTGGCTATATCCGCTGGACCAGTGCTATGTAATTGACTCATTACGTTCCTGTAGATTATCTCTTGCCGAGAGGTCCTTCAACCACATTGTTCACAGCACGAATGAAGACATCAAATGCATCAAATTTGCTACCGACTGTACAATAGAAAGGAAAAAACCTAGGCGCGATAGAGGAACAGAGGGGATCGAACATAGTAAAGGAAATAGAAACACCACCCTCCCCGGCCGGACCAGACGGGGAAGAGACAAGAACATTACCGGCCGAAGAGGGCGAAGAATAAGAGAGGTCTAGGCCGTTCCTGCTTCTTTTTGAGGGACACAAAAGGGAGAAAAGAGGTGTTGAGGATGGAAGGAGGTGTGCGTTTACATGCCGGGGGAGATGAGCTTGCCCTCAGCACGGCTGTTGGGGTGCCAGCCGCCAGCGTAAGGAGCAGCGCCAAGCTCCTTCTCGTACTGGCGGATACGGGCCTCAAGCTCGGGACGGAAGTGGCGGATGAGACCCTGGATGGGCCAGGCAAAGGCCTCACCCAGAGCGCAAATGGTGTGACCCTCGACCTGCTTGGTGAGCTCCTGGAGCATGTCGATCTCACGCTCGCGGGCGTTACCGGTCTCCATACGCTGCATCATCTGCATAGTCCACTTGCTACCCTCACGGCAGGGAGTGCACTGACCGCAAGACTCGTGCTTGTAGAAGGTAGACAGACGGGAGATGGCACGGACGATATCTGTGGACTTGTCCATGACAATGACGGCGGCAGTTCCCAGACCAGTCTGGGAGTCCTTCAGGGCGTCGAAGTCCATGAGCTGGTTGTCGGCGACGGACTTGGGGATGACAGGGGTGGAAGAACCACCGGGGAT
The DNA here is from genome assembly GCA_911197225.1 of Penicillium salamii. NCBI lineage: Eukaryota > Fungi > Ascomycota > Eurotiomycetes > Eurotiales > Aspergillaceae > Penicillium > Penicillium salamii. Next base: position 296,550 of record CAJVOY010000066.1, read on the forward strand.
AACGGCAAGAAGGTTATCCCAGCCACCACGGACACCTCCGCAGTGCTTCTCGATCAGCTCGCGCAGCGAGATGGACATCTCCTCCTCGACAGTGACGGGGTTGTTGACGTGACCGGAGATACAGAAGAGCTTGGTACCGGCGTTGCGCTCACGGCCAAATGAAGAGAACCAGCTGGCACCGCGACGCATGATTGTGGGGGTGACGGCAACAGTCTCGACGTTGGTGACTGTGCTGGGGCAACCAAACAGACCAACGGCAGCAGGGAAGGGAGGCTTAAGGCGGGGCTTGCCAGCCTTGCCCTCAATTGACTCAATGAGTGAGGTCTCCTCACCACAAATGTAGGCACCCATTCCACGGTGGATGTACACGTCGAAGTCGTAACCGGAGCCGCAGGCGTTCTTTCCGATGAGACCGGCCTCGTAGGCCTCGTTGATGGCCCGCTGGAGGACAGTGGCTTCGTGGTAGAACTCACCACGGATGTAGATGTAGGCGGCGTTGGCGTTCATGGCACGGCCGACGACCAAGCAACCCTCGATCAGCTTCTGGGGGTCCTTGCGCATAATCTCACGATCCTTGCAAGTTCCGGGCTCACCCTCATCAGCATTGACAACGAGGTAGCGAGGGCGGGGATCCTTGTCCCAATCCTTGGTGTTCATGAAAGACTATCGAGTCGCGGGTCAGCCCGGTTATCTCATCACCGTTGCCGAACTGCATGTATGCCACTTACGTATTTCAATCCGGAGGGGAAACCGGCTCCACCACGGCCACGAAGACCGGAGGCCTTGATTTCTGAGATGAGCTGATCATGGCGTTAGCAATTGATATTTCCCGCACTGTTCATTGGAAATGTGCGACAACTCACCCAATCATCACCCTTCACAATCATATCCTTGGTACGGTACCAGTCACCATATTTCATTGCCGACTTGAGATCCGCCCCGTGGTGTGAGTAGAGGTTGGTGAAGATGCGGTCCTGGTCACGGAGTCCACCATGGTGCTTGACGGGAGGCGCCTCCGAAACAGTTGCGAAGGAGCGGGCGGCCGCCCCCTGGGCGCGGAGGGAGCGGGACGAGAGTTGGGAGAGGGAGGAGGTCGGAGCCGCCGCTCGAGAAAGCATGTTGACGGCGGGAGTGACGATACTTGGTGGGAATTGAAGGGTCGTGGAGAGGGAAGGGAGTGAGCTCACGGCAATTCCTGCGCTTGCTGAACGATCCGCCTTTATCCCTGATTTGATTGGGTGGAAAGTAGTCACGTGATATATGCTGAGTAAACATCCCGATTCGGACATCTGGATGACGGGGTACATCACTATTACTTTTCAGCATCGAAACATCAATTTTTGGTAAATACTACAGTAATTGCTGGATTCCAATACTCGCCTGGTGCTGCTCTCTCAGGGCCTTAGCGGGTAGCATATGCCCTCACAATTATTCACTGGGAACCTCGCTTGCATAATCCACATTCTTACTGGTGGGAATGGTCGTCCAATATTTATATAGGTACGCTTCAGGTATCCCTATAAAAGACGATTCTCGAATAGTCACCACCTCGTATCGATATAGCCTAACTCTCTATGCTACAACCTTTTCACTAGAAATAAATCAAATGTGCTGCCCGCCTAGTTATCTATAGATCTAGATCTACTCCTGTGGCACATAAAGGCAAGCTTGCTTCAGCATAGAAGGCTCTCCCTCCATATTGAGAATCTCCAAAGACTGCAGAGGAATCATCACCATTTCTGTCCCTGCCACGGTCCACGCCCATTGAAGCCAATTGGGCTCCAACCACCCACTGCCCTCAGCAAGCCAGTCAACACCGTCACCAGATGCCAATGCTCCCGGCTTCTCGGCATCGGCATATTCCTGGAACATGCGAAGTGGCTGACTGGCTTCTTCCGAGCAAACAGCAGAAAGCGAGTATTTTTCAAGCAAAAATGACACCCATTTGGTCAGGCGAGGTGGGAGCTTGGAACGTGCCTGGGGCGAGTTATAAGTTGCAGCCAGCAAGCAGATCACCGTTGCAAACAGAGTCTGCGGGTCACTGGCCACGGGTGGGACCTCCTGACTTGCTATACCCAGAATATGCTGGAAGCACGTTTGAGCCGGCTCTTGCATCTCAACCGGTAGCAAATTAAATAATTCGCCCAACCTGAATAGCTCACCATTCTTGGCTATAAGGGACGGACGCTCTAGGATACGCACGCGAGTCCTGGAGAGAACCTCGTCCGAGAGCAGACCGGCAGGAACTCGTGCCATAAGCTCAGACAACATGACCTTGTTATCTTCCCAGGTTTCGCCGCGCTTGTGTTCCCGGCCACGGGTGATGGTCCAAGTTGCGACGATCAAGGCTGCATAATCTAATGAGATTTGACCGTTACGGTAGATTTGTGCGTGTGTCTGATTCAGAGTTGTCGGTTGCGGTGCCAGATCCTGTGCACTGGCTTTGAGGTTATAGGCGTGAGCAATCATCTCGAAGCTGATCTGTGCCAGTGCAGCATAGATACTATGACCATTGCCATATGCGGGTGTGATCTGAATTCCCGTGTCGGTGATCTCGAGCATATCACGCTCACGGGCGTTTGACTCCATCACTGTCAATGCGTTGAACAATGCCGGTGAGAAGATTGAGTGTTCCATTGAGGTCTCGGGGGCCAAAAGAGGATAGAACGGATTGAAGATGTAATAGTGATCCTCGACATTCTTGGCCACTTCGGGGAACAGCTCCAGCTGACGGGCCTTAGCTTGTCCAAGTGGGCTATCCGCCTTCACGCCCAAATGGACGATGCGGTAGTCGGTGGGATTGTTGGTAAGGCAGAACCCATAGTTGACCAACACTATAAGCATAGTCAGTGCCATCCCACAAAGTCATAATTTCAAGGATATCCATGATGAATAGGATACTTACGTTGCTCGTTATTGCGAGGACCGTAGTTATTCGAGATCTCATGGCCTGGGGAGAGCTCCTCAAGCACAAGAAGACCAATATCTTCCTCGCCCGCTCGCCACTCGACCTTTGCCATTGGCCGGTGGTTTGGCAAATCTATGAGAGGAAGCAGGGCTGAAACACGATCTTCCCACAGATCGTCAGCCTCCACAGCCCCGGAAAGTACCTTTGGCGAGAATGCTCGCGATGTAATGATAGTCGCAGCCCACATGTACAGTTCCCTACACCATTAGCTTTTGACTTCTTCATATCAATATGGCATATGGTCTCACCATGTAAATTCCCCACAGTCAAGGAAACCAAATTCCTCCAGCTTGGTAATAGCATCATCATACTTCTGGTCCCAGACCTTAATTCTCTCCACCGATGCCTCGGGGATACCCGTCCCCTGGATCCAATCCACATCCTCTTCGCCAAAGAAAAGTGGTGTAGTCAATTGACCCGGTTGAGGCAAGGTGCGCAGATACGGGTACCAGAAACTCTCTGATCCGCGCAGATACTGGCCCATAAGGAAGAAAGCAAATGTCTCCTCGGGTCCGATCTCATCTATCCATTGGCGCGGGAAGTCGACACCGTGTTTGGAAAACGAGCCCTTGGAGCACTCGTATCCAATGGCATTGTACCAGGACATTGAAACGCTAATTGGGGTGTTGATGACCCGCGTTTCTCTGGGGATGGAGTCCGGCAAGTCTGCTTTCACGTGCATGTGCACGCCTCGCAAGTCATCTTGTGTGATGCGTACGGCCTTATCGATTGTGCCGCCATGCTGAATGAACCAGCTCACTAGCTCGGTGTGAGCCTTTAATGTTGGATCAACGGATCTGTCGTCGGAATTAGATGTCTTGTACTTCGAAAAATATGACGTAGTGCTGGTAAAGGCACCTACTCGGAGGCAGCTGCCATATTGACTGATTTCATGTGACAAGCCCTTGTTGAATATAGGTGACTCTGGAAAAGAGGAGAGTTACAATGTGATATGGTCCGGGTTCTTGCAAAAAGAATTGATGCGGGATGCCATGGTGGGGCCCGCTTTTTTTCCGTGTCCGCATCGAACAATCTAAAGAGGATGCTACACTCCATACAAAGACTACAATTTCACTCGAGACTTAACAATTGACGCGTCACTGCAGGATACAAATGCATGTCGACAATTTGAACTAAAGCATCAATTCGCCTCTCCAGACTCAACCTATCGTACACAGGCAAATGCCAAAACAAGACAACCGTGGAATAAGAAGAAGAAAAAAAAGCCAAAGGGGAGACTCGTAAGCCATGCGCAGATGGAGGGCATGCAATACATGCCAAGACACAAGGAAAAACATCAGATCACAATCATTAATGCAGATCCCGGCTACCTCATTGACGTAAGGTGTATATACAAAGCCCCCACGCTTAGTTTGAAGTCGAAGACTTACGACCAGGGACCAGGATTTCGACTAAGCCATCATCTTCTCCATCGCTGCTGTCATTCTGCTCATCCTCGTAGTGAGAGCTGACAGCTCGGGCTCGGCGGAAGTTGTTGTACCGACCGGGACCCGAAAGGTTAGAGTAACCCAGGGATTCATTGATGATGGCTTCATCTTCGTCGTCCGAGTCCATCATGCCCATGCTGCTCGGTCCCACCATTTCACCCATCTCGTCGTCATCTTCATCTTCGACCTCGAGAGGAACACGGACCTGGCGACGGACGGACTCCGGGCGGCCGTCATTTTCATCTTCAGATGAGTTGGTGGAAAGAGAATCTGGGGGGCTAAAGCCAGATTCTGGGAAGGTAGGAGAGTGTACGGTTTTGGAACCGAAGTCACTGTTAGGGAACGCCGAGTTTGTGCCTTCGTTATCGTCGTCGACGCCTGCAATCACGAACGGGTTGGTTGGCCAGCCAGTCTCTTGATCTTCGCTTCCCTCTCTATCTTCACCCTGACCCTCTACGGTTTCTGAAGATTGCTGTTTTTGAGCGGCAAGACGCGCTGCCAACTGTCGCCGTGCCCGTGATGGGCCCAGGCTCAGAGGAGCTGGAGGCGGTGGCAGAATTGGAATCGGCTGACTTGCTGAACTTGTTGATACCTGTGAGGCGTATTAGTAAAGCTGCAATAGATTTGATGGTTCATCATGTGCAATTGAGTGTATGTGAATGGCAACAGAGCCGGTTTGAGGGGGCGAAACATGAAAAGAAAACATATACATCAGAATGACATTCCAAATCCACGTTTGAGCATGGAACATGGTCCTTGGTATCGGCCCCATTTTGGTATATCCCATTGAGCACACTGAGCAAGGTAGGTAGGGAGAGGGGGTGGTAGTCGGATATAGCGCACGGAATCGATTACGAAATCCGCATCACTATGCTAAGTCAATCGGAAAGAGGTTACCCACATCGTCAGAGTTGCCTTGTTCGGTGTTGCCAGTGTCCCTTTCGCTCTGATCCTCCATTTCTTCATCTTCTTCGTCATCACTTGAGCTGGCAAAGTCGCTTAGAAGGGAAGTGCCTCCACCGCCAAATGCTCCACCGGACACGCTTCCTTGGTTGAGGTCGAAGCTCTGGAAGGTTGAGCCACCAATTCCTCCGTTCAGGCCTGCGTCCGATAAAGCGTTGGAGTTCGAGAAGCCCTGTGCAGAGCTGTTATTGTTGCTGTTGTTGTTCAGGCTTGTCTGTCGAGATCCAACGGACATATCCGGGCGGACGCCGCCGAGAATGGCATTGTCTCTTTCTCGGGTCTCAGACAAGATCTGTTCCACATATTCAATCCAGTCAGGATTCAATACACTTTCCATGACTGATCTGGAAAGTAACTCTGGCGGGTGGCGTTCGCTGAACTTGACAACTTCCTCAGCAACCAGTGTGAGGTGTCCCATGTAGCCAAGGCGGATTTGCTTGGTCTTTTGGGCTTCGTCGCTGCGCTTTTGGCCTTCAACAATGGCTGTGGTGATACGGCCCGTGTCAAAGACATTCACTGCAAGCGCACGGTTGTAGCCACGCTCCATTGGTCCGTTGAATACTTGTTGGATAACATCGTAAACGACATTGTGAAGGAAGTTATTCCATGGGAAGCGGAAGAAAAAGCCCTTTGATAGTTAGCCAAGATACCTCTAGCCTGAATATGACAGGGAATACTAACCAGAATAGTTGGGACCACCTTGTTTTCGACGAACTGAATTTTCAAGTAATCACCGACCACAGGCTGTCCATCAGTGTCCAGTTGAATGTATTGTTCGGCCGAGTCTTCATCTCCTCCGTCGTTCATGATTATTGATTCCTCCCTCTGTTCATCGGCCACAGGCTCCTGTGCTGGCTGGTCAACAGGATCGGTGGTGTTATCCGCTGCAGGATCCTTGGTGAAGAGGGGAGCGGGGACGTCTCCAGGTGCTGAGGTCTCAGGCTCTTGGTTTGCCTTTTCGGCGACCTTCTGCCCGCTTTGTGGTTCATTCTCGAGCTTCATACTGTCGACCTGGTCCGGAAGACCGATGCTTGGCGACGACGGCGTGGTAGATTCCTCCGCAGGCTGAGAGACATTTGACTGATCTTCAGGCTTTGGCTCCGTAGCGGTGGAAGTTGAAGGAAGCTCGGTGACTGTTTGTGACGGCTGCGAAGTTGCACCGGGCGACTTATCGGCTCCGGTTTGCTCGGCGGCCAGAACACCAGACGCACCAACATCTTCAAATCCTTCTTCTTCGTCGGCATGTGGTGCTTCCGTGATTTTGATATCTTCTGGAGATCCAGATCCCAGGGCTGATTCGTTCGTGAAATCGACAGTGGTGTCATTATAGTCAACACCCGAGCGCTCGTCGTGGTGAGGATCAAAAACACCCTCTCGAATCAACCGCTCGCGTTCTTCGTCTCTCTGCTTCACGTACTCATCGCTGCCCGGTTCATTCAAAAGTCCCATGTTACTGCAGTGCAACAGCTCGGCCATCAATTCACATGTCTTGAAACGGTCAAACCCAAGTGGCTCAATTTGGCCACCCCATGCAGAACTCAGCTTGCCTCTTTCGACGGTCTTCAGCTTGGTTCCGTCATGAATAGTGTGCTGGGAGCTTTGAATGAGAGCCATGAACTGAGGGATGTGTTTGGCGAAGAGACGCAAGAGTGTTCCGAGGTAGATCGGGTCGTACGTGGTCAACATCGTGTCGGGTCCGCCAATGTTCTCGGGATCGTAGTCAGAGTTGTTCTTGCGGATGACCTCAATGACGATTCCCACACCGACGGTTAATGGGTTGCCGCCTCTGAGCATAGCATCAATGAGCTGTTGCACGCACTCGGCGGACACAAGCTGACGCGTGAGGCTATTGGGTCCAATGCATGACTGATCGTTCGGGCTTGCATTTGCAGAAATCGTAATGATGGCTTTCAGGAAGTCACCCGCTGAGGTTTGAACAGAAGCCGGACGATCCGGTGACAGGTAAGACAAGAGCGTGGGGATGAGATTCTGGGACTTGAGCCAGTCGACGGTGCCTTGGCCACCCTCTGCTTTCTCCAAGCTAATAATCTTCAGGAGAAGGTCCATGACCATGGGGTTATCGACGTGCTGTAAGAGTGCCTCAACAATTCCATCGAGGGACTTTAAAAACGCTAACATCTCCTCGGTCTTTTTATCAAGCAGAGTCTCGTTGACTTTGGTGAAGTAGCTTGCCTGCAAAGAATCGAGAGGCGGGGAGCGGCGCAGGAATCCCCAGAAGTCGCGCAAGTAGGAAGGGTTGGCCATCATGGATTCGAGGATGGACCATGTCTCCGAGGAAAGAATCTCGCACGCAATGTACGAATGCTTCAACCGAGACTTCTCTACCTTTTCCAGGTCCTCCGGATCCAGGATATCCTTTAACGGGTCACCCTCTTTCTCGTTTATTTCTGTCTGCTCCGCGGAAGCCTCCGCATCTTTGTCTTTGTCGGAGTCATCTTGTGCGTTGGAATCGTCTTCGTCATTCTCTTCATCATCAGTGATTAAGCTTGGCGCAATCACGTAGTCCATAAGCCGTTTCAAGACATGATCCTCGCGCAGATATTCAATGAGTTTTGTATTAAGCTGTTTCAGTTCCTGGATGATTTCTGGCTCATCCAAAAGCTCTTCGAGGGTGACATCGGGTTTATCGAGCAGGGTATCGATGGTGGAGACACTCGCATATCCCCCAAAACGCCAAAACATGATGAAGTATATAGCCGAGGGGAATAATTCATGAAATGGTTCGTTTCGTTCGTCTCCGAGGTGTCGTAACGGAGCAGTCTATGATACAAGGGATGGTTGAAGGATCGAAATCTCAGGAGAGGTTGCGCGACAGGCCGATACACCGGCAAAGCGTGGTGTCCACACACAGAGGCCAGGTCGCGCAGATCGAGTGGGGTATGGTTGACCTTGACGGCCGATAAATGATTGAAGCTAGCGTTGCTGAGAAAGGGTATTAAGAAAAAAATTGAAGCGAGCTAGCGCTGTGTGAATAAACAGTCTGTTAGCGATCCAGTTCGACAAGCTTGCATCACCCGCAGACCCGGTGGTGCGTGCCCGGTGTGAAACGGACCCTCGTCGGATGATTGCGACACAACCAAGTACGAGACTGCGAGCTTGCAAGATAGGGAGAGAATATGTAGGAGCTGATTGATAAGGCTCCTGAAACGAGCGTACCTTCAATCTGGAGGGAGTGACGAAGAACAGAAATTAGAACCTGTGGGTTCGGGGAAAGATGAGGGGGGGGAAGGAAAAGCAGAGTGGAGTTTAGTTTCAAGTAAGACTCGAGGCACACGGGATGGCGACTCAACACCTGTCCATCAAGGAAGCAGCTGTAAAGAGAGAAGAGGTGAGCTTTGAGCAAATTACCCTACTGAAGGGGCGGAAAGTATGTAATCACCGCGGGGGATGAACCTCACAGGGCTACCAGGGCTATAACACTCTATAACACTCTAGAGATAAGATGGAATATTGAAATATTAGAATATTGGAACATTGGAATATTAGAGATTCACTAATTTCTTGTCTCTCTTCTTAACTTGCTGCTTTTATAGGCTTCTAGTCTCTTCTATTTGATCTCTGACGAGGTCAGCTGCATTGGCCAGACTCACGGTATTCGGTACAGCCTCTCCCCGCCACATTTGTGTGTTGCCGAAAGTACTCGATACCTTCGGGTCCCTGTCCTACATCGTGGCCCAACTGGGGGCCCTGACATGTACATAGGATTCACCCTGGAAAGAGTCCCAGCTGACTACCTGACTATTCTCATCTGACAGTTCAGCCGACTTTACACTTCAATGTTCTGATATTCAGATCACCAAGCTCTGTTCAGATGAAACAGTACGAGTACTCATTTTCGGGCATTGGACAGTGGTATCACGTGCAGTGGCCTCAGGCCTCCACTGACGTTGCTCCGCATTAGTAGAATGCATGGCCACATAGTCTGTGAGGCAAATCAGTACATTGTGATCTTTATAATCCTCTTGTCTTCTGTTCTTCCATTAGTAGCCTATCCCAGTAATCGGGTCACGATCCTCTAGGCCCACCGATCGCAGTTCTTTTGAGCACTGGCCACGCGTGGTCTGGAAGTGGTCCCAAGTCCGCTGCCTACAACTTGAACCCCCTCCAAACTCCAACCATATACCCAACCCACCATGAACAGATTATTTGGTTCGAAGAGCACGGCTCCCAAGCCAACTCTCGACAGCGCCATCTCAAATGTATGTCACGAAGACCGATTGAGCAGCCACCCCCTCATGAAACCGCCCCCCACTAACCGCCTGACAGGTCGACACCCGAGTATCCAGCATAGATGTGAAGCTCGCGGCGCTCAACTCCGAACTGTCCACGTACCAAACGAAGATGGCAAAGATGCGCGACGGGCCTGGCAAGAACGCGCTCCGACAGAAAGCGCTCAAAGTCCTGCAACGGCGGAAACAATACGAGGCGCAGCGTGATCAGCTCTCGCAACAATCGTGGAACATGGAGCAGGCAGGCATGATGCAGGATAATTTGAAAAACGTGATGACGACGGTGGATGCCATGAAGACTACAACGAAGGAGCTCAAGAAGCAATATGGGAAGGTCGACGTGGATAAGATCGAGCAGATGCAGGATGAAATGGCGGACCTGATGGAGGTCGGGAATGAAATCCAAGAGAGTATCTCTCGGGCTTACGATGTCCCAGAGGATGTCGACGAGTCTGAGCTGGATGCCGAACTGGAGGCGCTGGGCGAGGAATCCATGTTTGAAAGCAGCATGGGCGAGAGTGCTATGCCAAGCTTCTTACAGGATGAGGTTGCTCCTCCACAGTTCATCGATGAGCCACCCGAGCAACATAAGGTCAAGGAAGCTGCTGGCGGTCTTGGATGAGTTTATTTTAAGCGTTTTATTTCAGCACGAACTGGTGTTTTTATGTCAGGGCCCAAGGGAGTTCAACTGGTTTGATGTTTATTTTAGCCTGATCTAAACTATGCTCATATCTCATTTCAAGATACTTTGAGATCTCTCGGTGGGACAGTGACGCGACCGCAATAGTACAGCGGCAAGTAAGAATACGAGGCCATCGGCTTCGCTGGAAGACCGCCCACAGGCAATGGGTCGGTGTAGCGGGTAGCAACTTTGGATCAAGATGCTTTACCCATGCCCACAAGGACCAGCAGAGCCACATTCATCACCACAATGACGAGCCAAACGACACCTGCGAGTACAGAAGTGAACAGGCTGTTCCTCATCGGTACCGTCACCACGTCCACTTCGCCATCACGCTCGCCAGGCTCCTCCGTTCGGACTGTCATGTAGCGGTTGAAGCATGTGAACCAAATAAGAGGCGCCGAAACAAATGGCAAGATGACACTCAGGACAACTTGACTGGCTGTTAGAGTCTTATCAAGACCCTCTTTTCCGACCGCAGCAGCAATGATGATGCTGGGGATGATGCTGATCGAGCGGGTAATGAGTCTGCGCATCCAGGGCCTAATAGTCCAGTTCAGCATCCCCTCGCTGACCATTTGACCAGCGATTGTACAGACAATGCCGGCAGATATACCTGACAGCAGAAGAGCGAGGGCAAACACCAAACCTGCGGCAGATGAGATAGATGACGAGAGAAGACTGTGGATGCCGAACAGATCCGCATCAGCGCCTCCAGGGACCTTGTATAGAGAGGCACCTGCGACGATGAGAATTGCGCTATTTACAAATAGAGCGAATGTGAAAAGTGACAGGGAGAGCTCAACGATCGAGTACTTCATGCAGCCTCGGATCGCATGGATAGATGGGCGATATTTGACTTCGCCATCAGCATTGCCCAGGGGCACTGTGGTCTCCACGTAGCCAGACGTGACATCAAATTCTTTGAGGCGAGACTGGACAACACCGCTGCCCAGGAAGAGAGAATGCGGCATGACTGTGGCTCCGAGGATTCCACAACTTTGATAAAGCCTGCATGTATATTAGTGATGTGAATCAAGAGCCGGACAGAATTTTAGAAACTCACCCTTCCGATGTGACGATGGCCGAAGAAGGTACATAGCCCCGGAAAACTTCACCAACCGATTGGTCTTGGATGAGCGAAAGCTGGATGCAGAAGCACACAACGACTCCCAGCACCAGAGCCATCACAAAGAACTCGAAAAGGCGCAATCCCCACATGGTTCCATTGGGCCGGTAGAAAATCAGAATGAAAAGGACATCCACCAGTGTGATGGCACAACCAGCTACCAGAGGGATTTTCAAAAGAAGATTCAAGGCGATAGCGGATCCAACCACCTTTTCGGGTCGTCAGTTCTCATATCCAAACGGTACTACACGCATTTCAAACTCACCTCTGCAATATCCGTGGCGACGATGGCGGCTTCGGCCAGGATGTAGAGACAGATAGTCACCCACTTGGGAAGATGCTCTCGACAATTCTCTGCCAAATTCAAGCCTGTCACTGAGCCTAGCTTGATGCAGAGAGACTGCAATAGAATCGCAAATAGGTTGGAAAGTAGGACAATAAACAGTAATGCGTATTTGAACTGCGCACCGGCTGCAACATCAGTGGCATAATTGCCTGGGTCAATATAGGCAACGGCAATCAGAAATCCAGGGCCGATGAAACGGCCGAATTTCACCAAAGTCTGGGCACAGCGCAGCGCTGAGGAATGAATATATTCAGAAAAGGCAAGGCGAGGTGACCTGCTCTCCGGGGGTGAATTACCCCCGTCGGCAGCGGTCACTTCGCCACTGGGGGATTTTTCCTTCCCAGGATCACGCTGTTGCTGGCTGTGCGGTCTATTTTCAATTGACGCCGGGTCATCTGCTGTATCTGAATTGAGAGCATGTCTGCGATGGACCCGGGAATTCGCGAGGCCATTAAAGTCATTCCGGGTGGTGGTGTCCGCACTGAAGGGCGGTGGACTCTGATTCCAGCCCGGGTGGGCAAGAGTGTCATCGTTCCGCGAGGGGCAATTCATGGCTGCAGATTTTCTTGGCGCAGGGATATAGACAGAGGATGAGGTTTGGGGGAATTGCCAAGGTTACCTATGAGTATCGGAAAACCTTGGGAGAAAGAGATGGTGGGGAGAGTCCGGAAGTGCCCGAGTCCCGAGATCTAATTGTTTAGGTTCATCTCCACGTCTTGCATTCATGTCGAAGTCAGTGAAACCTGAATTGACGGAGTAATTGTCGTAGTTGTCGGAGCTGTGAGTTGTGTGAACATCTGGGTGTGAGTACATATTGAAAATATGATGGCCCTATCCGGGTCGCAAACGGCGGAATGCCAGTTGGTGCTGGCCAGTTGCACACGTCTCTCTGCATATGAAATGGCCAGATCACAACATAAAGTTGGAATGGAGTAAATCGACAGGAAGCTGCATGTGTTCTCAATTGGGGGTCCGGCATCGGAAGCATTGTGAATAGCCTATACTCAGTACTGCCTGTAGGATGGGTGGGCACTAAGGTAGGGGAGTGCTCAGTGGCAAGGAGAGCCGGAAATATATACGGAATACTACTTGAGTATTGGAATGTCTATCACTATAGCTATCCCTCTGTAGAAGATCTTCAGCTGGGATTGGAATCATATCTGATTGTATCCTCACAGAAAACTCCTTATACTCGTATACCTACTCGTATACTCGTACTCTCTGAATACCCTCGGTCAACAGCCAGTCGGATTCACAATCCAATAATGAGACAACTGCAAGGACAGGTCTAGAGTCGACAATAATATGCAATATGACATGTTCCGATGTGATAGGCACCGCAACCAGATCAATAGAAGGTTAATAGGTGCTAATAAACCCCATCTTGACCGCCAGCTGCAGATGGTTGCCCTGCGCAACCTCTTTACCCGCACGTTGTTTACTCCTCCAGCTTCTCTTACATCTCCGTCGATGACGGTTGCTGTTGGCAGCCGAACTTGCTTTTACCCTTAAGGCTTTCTATTCCCCCCTCCGACGCTTTTTGCTTTTTTGTTCCCTCGGGGTCCTTGTTTGTTCCTTGTCATTGCGTTTTTCACTGCGTTTGTTTTGCATTCCCGTAAGTTCAACCCTGCGACTACCCGTCTTCCTCACCCCTCCCCGCCTTTTTTTCTCTGACAGCATCTAGGTTGCTGGCCAAAGAGAATAGCAATGGCGAGTACATCTGGTCCCCAGATCTTCGACGATGCGAGCCGATCACCTACCAAACCGTCGATGTTCCGCGCCATCATGTCACCCAAATCCCATAAACGAAATCAATCCGCAGACGATGTTCCGCCCCGACCGTTGCAAAGGAGCAAACCATGCGAGAATCCTCCTTTCTCATTCGGTGAGCCATCTGGTATCCAAACCGGATATCGCCCTCTGAGTGAAATCGTGCCCAACCGCGATGTGGGCGACAACGGTGCCCCACCGAAGAGTGGAGGCAAAGAAGGGAAGGGAGCTCTACACAAGAAGACTAAGAGCGCCGTCTCTTTGAAGTCACTTCGAAGTTATATGGAGCGGAAGGACGGCAAATCGGAGGATGCACCGGCCGAGGAAGGTGACGAGCTGTCACCCAAGAAGGCCAAATCATCCAACAGCCTTTCGGCTATCCTCAAAAGATCGCAGCGAGGCCGTAAAGATGGCTCAAACTCCAAACAAAGCCGGGATAAAGAGAACCGCAGCCCGACCGACCTCATCGATAACATGCCGTCGCCTGCCTGCTCGCAGGACTCCGCCTCTTTTCACAGAGAGCCCATCGGCCGATCAAGGCCAAGCTCCACCGCCGAACCACGACGAAATGTAGAGGATGAAGTTTCCCTCTATACACCCAAAGGGTATGGACCAAGCCAGCAGCGCAATTTCTATGACTTCCACCAGCCATCTCTTGCGAAACCCAGCGACGCCAAGCCTCGCCCGAAGTCAGACATTCTAACCGGAAATCGCAAGGTGAAAGACTTGTTTGGAATACAGCGAGCAACCTCGGGCGACAACGATTTCTCGAAGCGATCCGACAATGTTTCGACTAAGGGTCGAGGGCCTCCCAGCCCACAGAAAACGGCTCCCACAATGGCAAAAGACGAGCCCCCCAAGCGAATGTCTCGTGTACAGGCTGCGATCTCGGTGTTCAACGCCAAGGAAAAGGACTCTGAAGTGCACCAGCATTTGAACTCTAAGGATCTTGAAAGCGAGTTCGAGAAGTTGCTGGTTTGTTGATCTTGCTATACAATGCGCTCAGTTGAATCGCTAACCCATATATAGGATGCGAGAAACATTCCACACAATATGAGAGACAAGATGCGCTCTCTTGACACCAACATCAAGGCTGATTTCATCCAGAAAGACCGTACTGAGAACATGACCCCTCTGAGTTCAGGAACTGGCGACAGCCGCAGAGGACGTGGCAAAGAATCCAAGGAGGATGCTGAACCTCAGGACCGTAAAGGGTCTCGGTCACGCTCTCGCACCCGTGGATTTAATCTTGCCAAGGGACCCTCGTCTCCTGGCAAAAAATTGCGACGGGACAGTGAAGCGTCGAATCGCCGCCCGCGATCTGTCGACCTCTCTCAGCCTGTCGGTGTCTACACCACTCTTTCCGCCAATGCCTCCACGGGCTCCCTCGCCGAAGCAGCTGCCGTTGACACCGCCGCGGATCCATCTGACTTTGTGCATTATCTGAGAGAAATCCAGAAGCCAGAGATGGTTGAAGTGGGGAAGATGCACAAGCTCCGTCTTCTTCTACGCAACGAAACAGTTCAATGGGTCAACGATTTCATCACCGAGGGGGGGATGGATGAAATCGTCCAGCTTCTCTACCGTATCATGAAGATGATCTGGCGGTATGTAGTCCTTCTTATCTCTTCTTTAACCGTTGCTAATATACTGTATAGGGAGGACCACGAAGATACTCTGTTACACGAGGTATTGCTCTGCCTCAAGGCTCTTTGCACCACATCCGTGGCCTTGGCCCATCTCTCTGCCATTGAGGGCGAACTTTTCCCTGCACTGCTGAAAATGGTGTTCGACGAGGAGAAGAAGGGCCCCAGCGAGTTTACTACTCGCGGGATCATCGCGAACTTGCTTTTCACGCAACTTTCCAATGCCCCGGCTGGCGAGCAAGCCACCAAGCGTGCCAAGCAGATTCTCTCCTACCTGAAAGATCCTGCGCCGCCGGCGGATAATCAGCCCTTGTCCTTCATTGCCAACATCTATCAGTCCCGACCCTATCGGGTTTGGTGCAAAGAGGTCACCAACGTGACCAAAGAAGTATTCTGGATCTTCCTCCACCATCTCAATGTCATCCCGCTTCCCAAGACAGAAGATGTCTCTGATGAGAACACCCCTGTGGACACTCGCTCGTACAGCGAGCGCCACTTCCCTCCTCCTCGTCCTCCCGTTCCTGCTGCTCCATATGTTGGTGGCGTCGAATGGGATGCGACCAACTATCTTGCTGCGCACCTTGATCTTATGAACGCCCTTATTGCTATGCTGCCCACTCCGGATGAGCGCAACCAACTACGTGATGAGCTCCGAGCCTCTGGGTTTGAGAAGGTCATGGGAGGTAGCCTGCGTACTTGCAAGGAGAAGTTCTATGCCTCTGTGCATGATTGTTTGCGAACCTGGGTCGCCGCCGCTGCCGCGGACGGTTGGCCATACACCTTTGTCCGCGAAGGACCACCCCGAGTCGGCGAGGCTGGCTCACCCACTAAATCCCTTAAGAAGTCCACCCCAGGCAGCCCCAAGAAGGGTCTGATCGACGAGCGACCTCCCAAGCTTGAATTGGCTCTGGACTTCGAAACCCGCCCAGCTCCCGGTCCAACGACCCCGTCCAACGACCTACGTAGCTGGCTTTGAGAACCGGACGCGCAACCCCCGGCTCAACATAACGAATTTTCTATTCTCCTCGTGTCTTTTTCCCCCTTCGTTCTTTTGGCCTCCACTCATGACACGGCGTTTGGGCTGAACCACAAGCAGCCCCCAATCTTTTTGTTGGTATCTTTGTTTATTTGACCTTTTGGAGTTTATGGCCTTCTCTTGGCGCCGGCATTATTGGTGTTATTTGTTTGCAACTGCATTTCCTTGTCCAGAGAATCCCTGCGGACTTGATGTAATGAAGCCACATATTGGCACAGGCGGCGGAGAGACGAGGGATCTTATTCCTGTCTCTCCCTGGTACAGCGACGCCTGTTATTCCGACAGGACTTTTTCATGACAAATTATGAACAGATACGAGAATTGAATGAATCATCACTGGTTTTAACTTGTTAATGTGTCTGAACCCCTTTGCGTAAAATATCCAATACTTGGCTTTTCCCCTTTGGGTAGTGATCCCGGTGGATGTTCCAAGAGCCGTTTAAATAAAAGTCCATCGAAACCATCGATGATAATTTTGGATCTCTAGAGGCTTCATTTCTCGAAAGTGATTTTGATCCACCAGAAGGAAACTGCCAAGCCGACTCTTGTCCGCTGCTTTATCTCAGCGTGTCGTTCAACCCTGCGATTTTCCCTCTGTCCACTATTGATCCAACCCGGCATTCCAAAATGGCAAACCCCCAAACAGTCGCAGACATCAATACTCTGTCAAATTTTCTCAGCGATAACCAGCAAGACCTTTCCACAACCCCACCAGTCGACTGTATCGTGATTTGTGCCTCTGCCGTTCTACATGGTGCCGAAGTACTCTTCAAAACCCTTCAACAAAACCCATCTCTAACCAAAACCCTCGTGCTCTGCGGAGGCATCGGACACTCAACCGAGCTCATATATGATGCAGTCCAAGCGCATCCGAAGTTCTCCCGCATCGCAAAGGAAGTCCAGGGTCTCCCTGAAGCCGAGGTCCTCGAACGAATTCTGAATGAATTCTATGATCGCTCTTCGATCACACAGAGTGGTTGTCAGATCTTGATTGAATCTAGATCTACGAACTGTGGCCAGAATGCTTCATTCTGTCGCAAGGTGCTCGATGATGCAGGGCTACAGCCTGCTACATGTATCGTAATTCAAGATCCTACGATGATGCTTCGGACCAAGGCTTCATTTGAAAAGGCTTATGAAGACTTATCCGTTGCGATCATTAGCTGTCCTGTCTTTGTACCACTTGTACAATTGCAGATCGGAGAGCTTGAATACTCTGATCGAACACCCGGAAAACCGATCCCGTTGGAGCAGCTGTGGTCACAGAATCGGTTTTTGGAACTGATCATGGGCGAGATCCCGAGGCTGAGGGATGATGGAGATGGTTATGGTCCACGGGGACGGGGGTTTATTCCTCATGTGGATGTTCCTGGTTATGTTGAGGCTGCTTGGTCCCGGCTACAATTGACATTGAGGGGGTCTAGATAATAAGCTGTGAGCTTCATGATAACTCGCATGTACCAACTAGTCACTTTGATGGTACCGACATGGTGATGAGTTAGTATCCACGTCAATATTTCACGTCCGCAAAAAGTTCAGTCACGGCACAAACCTCGACCACTGCACCGTATCCCGCCATTTTTGGATGCCTAACTTTGATCCCTGCTCTCGTAGCCCTACTTGGATTGTGATGGTCAAGGCGTGGGCATCTAGAGGGGAAAAGGGGCCCAGAATGAGCCATTCGCACCCCCGAGGCCTTCAGCGTCTGCGACTGTTGTTGCCTGCTCCAATACGTCCTGCGTTGGACCAAGTTGAGTAACAATTAGGTCGATTAAGGGCCAGGCTCGATGTTCCAGGTTTTCCTCGCCCGTACGGAGTGCGGAGTAGGAAAAATGCGATGGCAGTGTCGCCATGTACGAGTACTTCGCATTGCCTAGGCCTTTGTCTGACAGCGGATGTATCAAAACCGGATCCCCTGCAAAATACGGAGTATTTATCCCATTGTTTTTATTGATGTGATTTGTTTTATCACGGGAAAGAGACCCATAAAAGGATCCAAGCGAATCCAAGAGTGTGGGTTTGGGGACACGGGCCACATCAAGGAAGAGGTGTGCTTATTTGGAGATCACGGCCGCTATGATCTTGGTGCTATGACCCTTGCGTGAGAAGACCTGTCACTCAAGTGGAGATAATCTATCCGATGTCAATTGTGCGTTGACAAGGTACGAGGCCAGAGCAGAAAAGGCTTTGGGGGCTATGTTTCAAACGCACTAATGAAAGGGAGAGAGGCTGGATAAGAGCCATGTATGGAGTGACGCGAGGACATGAATGAGGTCTCTGGTCCAATGCCACCATTTGAGAACTATCAGCCCCTCGATAGAACAGGATTATTCGACATCTGAGGAATTTACGGTTCAGAAACGCCCACCCGTCGATACAACACTCATCCTCCCAAGATGCCCTCGGGCACACCGACTTCGCGCTTAGGTGCTGTTGCCACGCTGTTGACAGTGCACATACGAGGACGGAATAAGTACGGAGTATTCCCCGGGCCGTACTTCGTACACCTGGACCGCACACGGGGATGAAGAGGATCTACGAGTACAGACTGATGACTGACCTATCAGAGCTAATCGATGCCTCACTTTGGTATATGAGTGATCGCAAGTCCGACGTGTAACCAATTCCGACTACTCGTACAACCATTTCCAGCATGCTCCCATGGGGTTTTGTGTCGTTGATTAAATGGATCATGGTCCACCATCGGCCCTTGAATGCTATCCACCATGTCTTCAGATGAAGCCCTGGCCGAAATTTTGGCTGCCCCAGCTCTCCCACCACCAGCTGGAGTAACGCCAATTTTCGATAATCCTCCCAACCACAACACCCTTGCTTGGTTTGTGACTACCATGTGTATGGTGGTTGCAACATTATGTCTCTTTCTACGAGCCTACGTGAAGATATGGATAGACAAACGATTTCGGGTGGAAGAAGGTACGCTGGGTAGCCTTTTTTTAATCCATGACTTCACGTGCACTTGAGCACTGAATGGACTTAATTGACAAGCATTTCCTTCATATAGGGATGATGATCTGTGCATATGTACGCTTTATACCCCAATTGTGCGCCTTAGCGCCCACAATGTGTAACTAACCATCCTGCAGGGGGCCTACTGGGGCACGGCCTATGCCGCATATTCTTTAATTTATACCCCGGGTTACGGAGTCCATATGTGGAACCTCCATAATCGAGATCTGATCAAACCTCTCTATGTAGGTTGAAATCAGTACTATCTCCGTGAACCATCGCTCACCCTTCCAGTTGATTCTGGTGTATGGTTGTAGCTACTCGGCTGCACTCCCTTTGCTCAAGACCGCCATCTTACTGGATTGGGGCAGGGTTTTTGTCGCCATCGACCGGTCCAAAAGTTTCTTCTGGTGGGGATGTTTGTTCGTCAGTTTTATCCAGTGTATCTGGGGAGTTGCTTGTATTATCCTGTTAAACATGCAATGTCGACCACACGAAGCCATTTGGAATTTTTATTTGCCTAGCAAATGCTACTCCCTTCCCAGGGTGATGCTTGCATCAGCTAGTGTCCAGATTATCTCGGACTTTCTCATGTTTCTGCTACCTCAAAGGATTATCTGGAATTTACAGATGAGTCGTTGGAAGAGGCTGGGCATTTCAATCATCTTTGGGGTTGGTGTTCTGTCAGTCAAATCCCTACCCATTCTACAATCCCCAGCAAGCTAAAACTTCACTCAAATCCAGCGCTTTGCTTGCAGCATGTCTCCGCCTAGCCCACACGGTCATAGTTACCAACGAAGCCGACAAGATTTATTTGCTCGGTCCACTTCTATTCTGGGCCTGTGCCGAAATGACTTGTGGCTTTTTCATCTTCAGCATACCTTGCCTTTCAAAGATGGTCATGGAATCAGGATTCCCTCGAAAGATACAGATCGCTTTTGGCACCGGTGCTGGTACGTCGAGTAGCCCATCCTACGAGTGTTCCAACTCCCTGCCGCGCCAGAAGCCTTGGAAGAAGAACAAAATCGAGACTACGTGGCCGCGGCTGGGTGACTACGATATACCATTGAGAAGCCCTGGGACATCAGAGTCTCAAGAGCAACTATATCCTGCTCTTTCTCTTGAGCCGGTAGAGCCGATAGAGCCTGGCCATGTCCTGCATACGACTACGGTCACGGTTTCAGAGGATAATTCCACTGGAATAGGCCTTTGTCCGTCTATCATGTCGCGGGCTGGAAAGTCATGATCACGGATAGTTCTGTTAAGAGTGATGTATTTCAACAATCTGGTTCATTCTTTTGAGTCTGTGTGTTTCATGTACAAAATCTTGTAGATCATCATAGTCGCCAGCGGGAGATCAAGGACCGCCTCGGTTAGGAAAATGGGCAACTTCGACTGAAGTCGAATGTTAGTGATAGACACTCTCAGATGCAATGTCTCAAGCCCAAAAAGCAAGCAGACAATCACATTCCCGACGCATGACGTCCATCGACATGTGCAAGTCCGGGGATGCACTTTTCACATGCCGACGCCGAAGACACTGAGAGGGATCCCGTGACCCGGGCCCGGACTATCAATGATACGGTGGACCTCGGTACTTTCGAATGCTACCAGCGGCCAGCAACGGCCGTTGAAAGGGGAAATATCACCGATTACCCGCCTGATCTATAAGAGATCACCTCCCCGGATATCCAGGCTCGCTTCCATATCCTCCCCTTTCCCCTCAAAACCCCCTATACCACTCCCCATACCCCTCAAGCCTATATTGACGTCATGTCTAACGGTAAGTGTAAGCTATGCTGTATCTAAACCAGCTATTTCCCATGCTTTCGATTTCCTGGGCTCGATGAACTAACACTTTTTTTCAGCCCAGCAACGTCTGAACCAGGTGTCCTCCCACTTCGGCCCTGGAGGCAAGAAGGGAGCTGCCGCTCTTACCGAGAAACACCCCGATGATATTGTCGTGACATGTGCTCTGCGCACTGCCCTCACCAAAGGTGGCAAGGGTGGATTCAAGGATACTGCCGCAGCTGATCTGCTTGCCGGTGTCTTCAAGGCTGTCTTGAACAAGAGTGGCCTTGACCCCAAGGCCGTCGAGGATATTGCCGTTGGCTCCGTCCTTGCCCCCGGTGGTGGTGCTACTGAGTTCCGCGCTGCTGCACTCGTGGCTGGATTCCCCGAGACCACTGCCGTCAAGAGCTTGAACCGCCAGTGCTCCAGTGGTCTCCAGGCCATCGCCGATATCGCCAACGGCATCCAGTCTGGCATGATCGATGTTGGTATTGGAGCTGGTGTTGAGAGCATGTCCTCCCAATATGGGTATGTTTCAAATCCGAATATCCTTCTCTAGTAATCTTCTAACAACTGTTATGACAGACCCGGTGCCGTGACTGAGTTCTCCGACCTCCTCGAAAGCCACCCCGAATCTGCCAACTGCAAGGTCCCTATGGGTGTCCTGTCCGAGAACATGGCCAAGGACCGTGGTGTCACCCGCGCTGTACAGGACTCCTTTGCTGCCAGCTCATACCAGAAGGCCCTTGCTGCCCAAAAGGCCGGTCTCTTCAACGAAGAGATCGCCCCTCTGGACGTGAAGTGGACTGATCCCAAGACCGGCGAGGAGAAGACCATTACCGTCAAGGCTGATGATGGTGTCCGCCCGGGCATTACCGCCGAATCACTTGGAAAGATCAAGCCTGCTTTCGCCAAGGATGGTTCCATCCACGCCGGTAACGCCTCTCAGATTTCCGATGGTGCTGCCGCCGTGCTCCTCATGAAGCGGTCCACCGCCGAGCGTCTGGGCCAGAAGATTATCGGAAAGTACGTCACTGCTAGCATTGTCGGTGTCAAGCCCCTTCTCATGGGTGTTGGTCCCTGGAAGGCTATCCCCGTTGCCTTGGAGAAGGCTGGCATCACCAAGGATGATGTCGATATCTTCGAGATCAACGAGGCCTTCGCTTCCCAGTGCGTCTGGTGTGCCAATGAGCTTGGCATTCCTGCTGAGAAGATCAACCCTAAGGGCGGTGCTATTGCTTTCGGTCACCCTCTTGGTTGCACTGGCTCTCGCCAGGTCAGCACTTTGCTTACTGAGTTGAAGCGCACAAACAAGAAGATCGGTGTTACTAGCATGTGTGTCGGTACCGGTATGGGTATGGCCGCTGTTTGGGTCTCCGAATAGACGACATTTACGTTTGGATTGTACTTTTTTTTGCTAAGCGACTTTCGGACCTGTTATTTCATTTGGATACACACATATTCTTTGTCATGTATTGAATACTTTGAATACCACAAAATTGGCTGTTCCTACACTGATTCCTCGTCTCATCTCTTTTCGGTAGCATGCATTGTTCCAGAGCATCCATGCATTTCTCTTGTGTCAACTACATAGCCGCTCTATCATTTACGGCAATGAGTCTCACTCAAAGCAGCCATGGCTATAGATCTGTATGCTGGAGCCTTTGAAAACAGAGGCAACCTATGAGCGGAACTTCTTAAAGGCATCAGTAACACTCATCCCATTTGCAACAGCCTCCTTTGCCTGGTCATCCATGGCCGTCAATTTGGGCATGAGCTCCAGCACTTGACCTAGGAGCTCACGGGGAATGGCAACCACCCCCTCCAATGGATCACAGAAGACAATATCGCCCTGAAGAATCGTAGTCAGTTATCAAAGTTCCCATCGGATGATACCATGACTTACAGGAGAGACCGTGACACCTCCAATGGAAATGGGTACATCTCGAGCACCCGCTTTAGCCTCGGCATTCGTTCCCACAGTGGAGCTGTCTCTAGCCCAGATCTATACTCATGAAAACATTCGTGAGTGACAATTCTGAGGATAGTGGAAATGTCAACAAACCGGGAGTCCAGTGGCTTTCAGCTCTCTCAAATCCCTGACCCGGCCACCGACAACAGTCGCCTTGATCCCGACGGCCTTCATCCGAGTCGCCATAATGCCACCCGTCACAGCGCAGTACTGGCCTTGGGGCTGCTCAATTACAACGATAGATCCTGTGCCAGACGGATCAGATGCGGCATACTCGCCGACATGGTCTACCCAGTGTGTACCCGGCGGGAAGCCGTGCCTTTGGGGGTTTTCTGTTGCAATCGATGGCGGGCTGGCAGCCTTGGCTAGAAATTTGAACGTTGTTGCTGGTGCAGCAATCCTTGGTGTTATTTCATTCCGCCCGGTGATGGGTGAAAATGGGACTGTTGGTTCTGTTAGTTTGAATGGAGAAAAAAAGCAATAGGGCTGGTTCTCATTCTAGTCATTAGGTTGTAGTGAGCCTCGGGGGAAATGGCTTACCCAGATCCGCCAGAAAGCCTGCTCGCGGGGTTTCGCCCTCTGGAGTCTTTTGTAGCTTAATCAAAGCATCTGATACCTGTATATCCAAAGAATTAGAAAGCGTCCAACATAAAGTTTGAGGCAGATATATTCGAAGCGCAACGGACATCACAAGGAGAAAAGTTATCTACTAAGGTCGCAAGTTGTTCATTCAAGGACATTGTGGTGATAAGTACTTGAATATATGGTGAGGGAGGCCAAGAGGAAGAAAAGAAGAACTTCAGAATGTACTTGAGGAACTCCGCAAAGTGCTGATCGAAGCATGTGTCCCGCAGGTCCGGATATCGGAACACATCTACAGAGATATCACTGCATAATAGCGAAAATGTGATAGAAAACTTTTGGAACATCGCATGATCAACTTTTACTCTACTCCAGGGCTCTCATGGGATATCTAAGCAGAGCGATTCTTGAATTTGTATATAGATGGGCTGATACCTACGATTCTAGGCTACGAAGCCTACTCCGGCCCCGCGATAACCGAGGATGTTTGGCAAGTTTCCGGAAATAGCCCGCGTTGCTCCATTGTATACTATTTGCAATCAGGAATATCTTAGTACATAGAAGAAAAAGACCATTCACAACCCCGCAGAGTGTATACGACACCATGCGCCCTCCGGGCAGGTGGTAGAGCTATTGGTCATCAACAGTGGACCAGGGTGGAATCAAAATGCCGAGCACCCGCACTTGAGCAGAACAGGACCCGTGGGATTTTATATCCAAACATTACTACCTATCGCCAGGCTATAGAGAGTAAAAGATGGCCTCAAAACCGACATTTACCGATCAACAACTGGAGTTGTACCTGGAGCGCATTGGATACTCAAACTCCGATGACCGTCTCCAAATTCTCCGTCAAAGCATCCAGAATGATGCTCTCGGTACATTGGCTGAACTGCAAAGACGCCATCTCGCCGCCATTCCTTGGGGTAATTCGGGAATGCACTACTCGCAGCATCATACCATCGCTCTAAACCCACATTGGCTGTTTGAAAAGATGGTGAACCGACGACTGGACGGGTATTGCATGGAGAACACGGGCATTTTTTTTATTGTCTTGAGATCTTTGGGGTATCATGTTTATGCCACCGGAGGCAGAGTCAGCCATGCGGCAGCAAAGGGTGTGAATAATGGATTATATCTGGCAATGTAAGTGCTCAGTTCGCTGAAATTCTCAACAAACGCAATAAGTATTGACTCCTGTCTCGTTGAAGTGGACATATGATCCTGATTGTAATGATTCAAGGCGAGAAGTATATGGTGAGTGATGGCACCCCCAGTGAAGCTGCTACATGGGATTGTACTAACAACCCAGGTTGACGTTGGCTTTGGAAACAACTGTGCCACCGCTCCACTGCCGCTGCGAGAGAATGCTACTGCTACGTATATTGCACCCTCTGAAATGCGGTTGGTCAAGGAGAATCTTGTCGAGTTCACGGACCCAAGCCAGAAGGTTTGGGTTTTCCAAACAAGATATAACCCCGAGAGCGATTGGGTGCCGCAGATCTCCTTTTCCGACGTGGAGTTCCTACCGCAAGATTTCGAGGTCATGAACTTCTCAGTCAGCCAGAGTCGAACTAGCTGGTTCACCAAAACCTTTATCTGCACGCGGATGCTTCTGAACCTAGATGGTACAGAGGTCAAGGGCCAGTGTGTGATGACGGGACATGAGGTCAAACGGAGAGTACGCGGGCAGACTGAGATCCTGGAGACCTTGCACTCTGAGGGGGATCGCGTCAGGGCATTGGCGAAATACTTTGATATGCACCTTCGCGAGGATGAAATCCAGGGTATTAAGGGCATGGCCTCGGAGCTCATTTAAAGGTCAACTGGGAGAACTACAATGGGAACCAGTGGGAAACAAGATATGATACAGCATTTCTAGAGTGAATGCAGTGGATATTTGATCACAGACCAGGAAAGGCACAAACGTTGAACGTAAAGGAAATGGGGTTGCAATTTTTGAATCTAGTAGATCCGGCTTTCGATCTATTCACGGGTCAGTATTTTGTAACGCAAGGGAATCGTGTGCCATCTTACCTTCCATGGGTTGCTGACTTCGAATCCAGTGGGCGCTTGGTGATTGCTGGACTGCCCGCGGAATGTGCCTGTGATGCGCTGATCTCTCTCCATCACTATTAGAGATTGCTAGGGTTAGTGTTGTTCTTCTTGGGTGCGTTCGGATTGGCGATAATTTCGGTAGGCACTCACTTTGCTGCGAAAGACTTAGCAAACATGGTCTAGACGAGTTTCCGACCGTAGCCGACGAGGAAGGAATTCACTTACTCTGTCCCAGAGGTCACGGTTCCAGCGCGCTTTCTTGCCGTCGTTGGCAAAGCGCTTGACGTAGTGAAGACCGTAGCCACTCACGCCAAACATCTATAACGCTTGGTGAGCTGTAGCCCCGAGGTGGATTGACCAATGGCACGTACCCCGATGATAATCCCATAGGGGAGCAGGGCCTCGAAAGGAACACCCATGGTGTGCGAAGTTTCGGGTGTGTATGTGATCGGAAAGGGTCGTAAGGGTGGAATCAAGAGCCGTGAAGCCTCTCACGGATCGAGAAGAGTGGGTAAATGGCGGAGAGGGTGGAGGGGAGTGTCTCTTCGCTCGGCGACGGGCTTGAGGTCTTGTTCGCCCGAAGTGGTTTAGCCCATGTGATGACTCAGCGCAGCACCGCTGCAACGACACTCACAGGACAAGGGGCGTTAAGGCCGCTGCGGATCGCATTCGATTGTAAAAGAGACAAACCCTGGTGCGTGGACTGTCCTTCGACGCGCCTAGTACGCTTTTGTATCAAGAATTCCGCTGGTTTCCCTTGGGGTGAGTTTCCTATGTTTTGCGACACGCGTTTATGATGGCTCGAGCCACCCAGCGCCGGACTGACACTTGTTTGTCTAGCTTCTACTTCGCGCCAAGCGACTTGCAGCGTCACTACCGAACAATATCTGTGCTCGAAATAATATTCGGCCACGCTTCCATCTACTTCCAACCCGCGTTAGGTCCAGATGCACCCCCGGATCAGCGCCGACGTCAGCGGGGTGCTTCTATAATCGGATCAAATCAAGCTTCCTCCACAGAATATACGCCCGGGCTGGCTTAGGCGCATACCAAGGGCTCTGCTGCGCTCAATCTGGCGGTGGCGGCAACTTTCACCATGGCGGCGACGGTGCCGCCAGCAAACGATGAATCGGGCAAATTCGACCCACCCATAGATCCAGCCGACAGTGATCTCGACGCTGAGGGAGAAGAGGAAACAGACTTGTATGCGATGGATCAACAGCTGCAGAATGCTGTTCACCGAGCATATACTGGCGAAGCTGATGGGGATGGCCTGGACGATGCTGCGAACGAGAAGAGAACGCGAAACCACGTCCTGAATGGTGACGACGACGTCGAGGAAGGCTATAACGATGACACGGAACCTGTTGGGGCAGTGAAGCTTCCTGATGGAGAGGCGGTTTCAGACGAAGAGTATGCGGAGTCTGAAGCTGGCGATGCGGACCCGGTATTCAAGCAAAGTAACCGTAATGCCTCGGATGTCGAGTCAACAGATCATGAGTCGGAAGCAGAAGACTGGGAGGCAGAGAGTAACGATCGTGAGGACGTTGAGACTGACAATCGAAGTCGCGCGAACTGTTTGTGAGTGGGAGAGCTCTGAGTGAAACCCAATGCGGAATGAAAGTTGGCAGAACTGACAGCAGACCGACAGGTTTTGTACACAAGATGAGGAGCATGACCCGAGTGAAGATTTCGAGGAGTGGCTCACCTGCCTAGTTTGCGGCGATCATTGTACGTGAACCTTTTCTCAGAGCAACCACCAATACTCTACGCGTCGGTATTTGTTTTGAGACTTGCTAACCCGATATATCAACAGCTCATCGTCAATGCGCACGTGAGCAAGAAGCTTTCAACGATTCTGAAGGTACACAACCACCCCGCCGAATCTTGACTTGTTTTTCAGTGACAACCCCCAGCTAACACCCCGATCTCCAGGCCCTTGGAGGTGTCCCAGTTGTGTCAGTAACAACTTGCAACCTGACCCTATAGAGACCGTCACAGAAGCCAAAAGCGGAGCTCCAAATCTCCCCAAAGAACTCTTGCCCGCACACTCTGGCACGCACGATAAAGAATTCCATACCATTTTCGACACAAGTGTCAACGACGAGATGCTCAACAGCTCACGATCGCTCCGCAAGCGCAAGGCCTCCTCCATTGAGGCTGAGGAGCACGTGCCCACTCTCCGCAAGCGACTCCGACGGACCTCTTTTCACTCCGGACTTCCGGACTTGAGCGACGCGGCCCTTGAGGGCGGGGAGGCAACTGCTGCTGGCGATGCTGCCTCCCCTGCCCGGACACGCTCAATACGCGTCCGACGAACTCGGGCCGTTGACCGAAATCACTGCCGTGTGGTACTCCAACAGCATGGGAAATTGATCCTTGGTTTCCGACTCGATGAAAACAAAATGGCCAAAATCACGGGTGCTCAAATCCGCTCTCAACGCAAGAAGAAGAAAGCGCCCAAACCCCCTCCCGTGGCGCAAGAGCCCCAGGCACATTTCGTCCCCCTTCCTCCTGTATCTTACAACTCCATCACTCTTTTTGACCGCGAGACCGATGATGCCAAGTCCAAACCATATGGAGGTATCTTATCGGAGGTTGAACAAGACACCTCGAAGACATTTCCCACCCAATTTGACCGTGATCGCTTTGAGCAGGCTCGCCTCAGGGCTGAGGAAGAATGGCAGCAGAAGGTGAGAGAGTCGGAGCTCAACGGCGAAGCCACTGCACATGCATCACAAAAAGTCTCGGGTCCACCCTCGAAGATCAAGTCAATCAACTTTGGTGGGTATGAAATTGAGACCTGGTATGCTGCACCTTACCCGGAGGAATACAGTCGCAACCGAGTTCTGTACATCTGTGAGTTCTGCCTCAAGTACATGAATTCGGACTATGTCGCCTGGCGCCACAAGCTCAAGTGCCCTGCCAAACATCCTCCCGGTGATGAAATTTACCGCGATAAATCGATTTCCATCTTTGAGGTTGATGGGCGAAAAAATCCCGTTTATTGTCAAAACCTCTGTCTTCTTGCGAAACTTTTCCTTGGCTCCAAAACCCTTTACTACGATGTCGAGCCCTTCCTCTTCTATGTCATGACTGAATTTGATGACTTAGGCTGTCACTTTGTCGGATATTTCAGCAAAGAAAAACGACCAAGCTCAGCGAACAATGTCTCATGTATTCTCACTCTTCCCATCCATCAGCGCAAAGG
Source organism: Penicillium salamii (assembly GCA_911197225.1). Taxonomy (NCBI): domain Eukaryota; kingdom Fungi; phylum Ascomycota; class Eurotiomycetes; order Eurotiales; family Aspergillaceae; genus Penicillium; species Penicillium salamii. The sequence continues at coordinate 325,369 of CAJVOY010000066.1, forward strand.
CTACGGAAACCTTCTCATCGATTTTTCATATCTTCTCACTCGCATCGAAGGCAAAAATGGGTCTCCTGAGAAGCCGCTTTCTGATATGGGTCTGGTGTCATATCGGAACTACTGGCGACTCATCTTGTCCTACCAACTTCGTGACCTGACTGGCGTGGTCAGCATCGCAGATCTCTCTGATCGCACTGGAATGACAGCAGATGATGTTGTCTCTGCCCTCGAGGGACTTCGAGCTCTGGTTCGGGATCCCATCACCAAGACGTACGCAATTCGTCTCGACCACAAGTACTACGACGAGGTGATCAGTGGCTGGGAAAACAAGGGCTACGTTCAGCTCAACCCAGATGCACTTCTTTGGACGCCTTACATTATGGGCCGCAGCAATCAAACACATTTCGACCGTGCTCCTCTGCATGCTGTCGCTCCTCGTGATGATGCTGATGAAGACGATGATGAGTTGGGAGGAAAAGCGATCGACGCGACTAATGCCCGGTTATTGAATGGCACAGTCGCAAATGCCTTTGCGGATTCTGCTGGTCCGCCTTCCACCACAGCCCTCCAGCCTAATGGCTCTCACCATTCTTCGACAGGCAACTCTGAGCCTCCTGCTTTGCCCAACCCTGCAGCGGGAATACCCCCCTCTCGTTTTGAACTTTGGCCCCCTGTACCTGCCGCGGCGCCTCCCAAGCGCAAACCTGGCCGACCATCCGGCAGCTTCAAACTCAACAACACGTCAATGACCCCCACGGTTCCCCGCCAAAGTGGTCGCGGCACCCCACGAAGACCTTCCGCCTTGGCAGCACTCACCCCTGGTGGGAGCGTTCGGCGGGGGCGCAGCTCCATTCTCACTGAATCACCTGCAGCCGAAGCAATACCAACCCAACCCAATGGAGTCGAATCAAAACAAGACGAGGTTGTCGAAGAAGAAGGTGTGGTTGACGAAATTGCCGAGGACAACAGTCCTGCTCTTGATGAAACAACACAGATGAACGGCAAAGACCCAATCACTACAAGCAGCGATATCGTCCCGGAAGGACCTGTCGAGACTAATGGTGCTGATGCCGCCAATGCTGAACTGGAGCCTTCTGAACCGAAGGCGCCCAAAACCCCTGAGAAAAAAACTAAGAAGCCTTCACGGTCCCCAGATACGGCACTCTCCCGTCGAACCAACGACAATGTGAGGACGCCCCGGTCGGTCACTCGCAAGGCCTTGGTCGAAAAAGTTCATGTTGTCATCCCTGCCGAGACGAGTTCTGCCTCCAAGTCGCCAGGTGATGCAGGCAAGACTATCCCTGCTACAAATGGCATTGATATGGACGAAGATGCAGATGCCGACGCCGACGCCGAATATGACGCCGAATATGAAGTTGACGGGGATGTCGCAATGCAAACATGACAACCCCTTGGGGCTTCACGAGGCGCGAATGGTTTCATTTTCTTCTTTTTTGCCTGCAAAGTCATTTACGCATGTGGACAGGGCGTTAACGAAAATCCTTCGATTGTTTTCTCTTTTCTTTCTCACTCTTGGGAGACTGCATTCTCCCATTGTTTGATTTAATACTCTTCTGGTTTATCCTTCTGTCCGGAGACCATGCTAGGGTTTTCGGATACGGTTGGCGGGCGCTCTCGTGTTGCAGTGCTCGTTGATCCTTTCCTTGTTTACCTACTGACCAGCAATTTTCAAGATGTCATCCAGCAAGGAGCAGGAATGGTGGTGTAAGGCGTTTTCTTTGTCCCCCTCATTGCAGGGTTTTCTATCTAGTCGCGACGAATGAGTACAGTGTCATTGCCAAATTTTATTCTAATGCATGAATTGCTCTGTGTGTCCTATTCAATCTAAATTTGCGTATGGAGTACTCCCGAGGTCCGTACTTAAGTAGCTGGGACGCAGTAGAGACAGGCTCCAGGGCTGCCGTAGACTCTCAAGGTCATAGCGCCTGGCATGTGTATTAAGATAACTAAACGTCACATTCAGCCATTTAACCGCACAGGCGAGGATCTGCAGTCACGAGTACCACGACCTCGGGAGTACGCTGATACTCAAATATATATATGTGTTCGCAGCCTTTTCACGAGATATCATATTCCAACTTTAGAACCTTGGAAAGGTGAAAAGCCCCGGAGCCCGTTCGCACGGAGTAGGCGCCTGGGGACAGAGTATTGGTCAATGCGACCAAAGTTTCGCATGGACCCAGCACCCGTACCTACCTACTTGTAGGCATAAGGGTCAAAACGCTCATCCCGACAACGTGGTTGATCTGCGCACATCTGATGTGTTCTATCAAGGGCTATTCTAAACCTGTAAAACTTTCTCTCACTCAAGGGATTTCTAAGCATGATACTTAAGTATATCTCCGTGCTCTATGAAGACGCCAGGGGGCATAGTATTCGGAGTATTTTCTAATTTTCAGCCTACCCCCTTTAGGAAGGTGAATTACGGAACACGGCGGTATGCGGATAAATATCTGTCCTCGTACTGCGACTTCGAACCAGGCTCATGATTCAAATCAATCGGATAGATCAGATAGATCGGACCAAAATATGAAATCATAAGTCTCACCATGCAGGATAAAAAAAGGGCAACCCATGAAAAACCCCCGATCGACAAAGCCGATCAGCGGACCGGACAGCTGTCAATGAGACCACGGAACCATGGAACGGACCCCAAACCACCACGGAACCAGGCATTTAAGCATAAACATAGTAGCGCCCACCTAAGAGCTTTCGTCCGTGGGTTTACCAGGTGTGCCGCTGTCAGATCAACGTTTGATCCGACTTTCAACCTTGGAATTGCTTGATCTAGTGCCTAGATGGATTCTTATCAAATTTCCCGTGTTTTCTGCATTCACTTTCCCTTTTCCCACCAAGTACTTAAGTACCCTGCTCCCCTTTTTTAGCTTTCTTTTCGTGTTGTACCATACTGTAACCAGTAAGAAGAACGAACCCCCCCGACACTAACCAGGTTTTCGAATTAGGGTTGTGGGTTCGCAGTGCGCTGTACTTTGGGGTAATTTTTCTGAAATTTCGCTTCTTTATGGGCGGCCACTTTAATTTTCCCTCTTTTTTTCGACTTCCACTCTTAACTTTTCATCCTCTTTCCCTCGGTTCCCATCTTCACCAAGGGAATCATACTCCCCACTCGAATAATTCAGGACAGGATCTTGTTCTGGTTGAATCATGACCCGGCCATGACCATGGTTTGTCAAGGAACATGGGCTTCTCCGCCTTGAGCCTTCGCAGGCCGATATTTGACAATTTCTGCCCTGGCGCCGGAGCCGGTTTCCGGAAGTCAAAAAGAAGTGACAGGTCGTGGTCAGCGCTTGGGCTTGTCGCATAATGATGTGCATTTGGGGAACCAAGATCTTTTTCGGGCCTATCATCTGCATTCCCAGGAACTATCGTCCGGACCATGCATGCACTGGACCAGTGCCATTGTTGGGACCCGGACCGGCAAACAAATGCCCGAACCCGTGGGTTTGCGGTGATTCTCCGGTTCCCCCCTTCCCACTGTCCAGATTGGGCCTCGGTTGTTTTTTTTTGTGATTTCTTTTTTTATCTTCTCCCAGAGAACTTACCTTGTCGACCAGCATATTTCAGTGAGAATGCTCTCTAGGCCCACCACCTCTAGCCTCTTGCAGTTGCCTCGTTGGGGGTAGGACTTTTGTTCGGCTAATCAGCGCTTTTGTGATCTCAAAATTGATTCACCCTTGCATATGATCGTCCCTGTTATCATGATGATCGATGTGGAGATGGAACCGATCCGAAGGCACTGTGACAGCGCCTGTCATGAATCGTACCTGCAGCCCTCTGTCACACTGGCGACGACGATCCCGCCACACTCAAGGCTCTATGCATGGGGGCTAGAGTACTCGCAAATGCCAAGAGAGTGTGCGGGATGAACAACGCCAGTGTGTAGGACACAAGTTTGACCCAACCGCGGGGTCCACATATGCACAATCCAGCCCGCCCAATCAACCAAGCCAAAAGTACTGTACGTCGTCAGCCGCAGAAGGGTCGAGTGCGCAACGTAGTCCTAGAACTCCCGATCTTGAATTGTGACGAACGATCTGCACCATGCAGCAAAGGCCCCACCCCAAGACCTTTTCTATTGATTGTTTCTTTTTCCTGGGATGCCCGCTACCCGATTGAGTGCTTGTGGGAATCGCGCCCCAGCCCCATAGCTTGATCGAGGGAGCTCCGTGCGCACAAGCCAACCAGCGTTAACGGTCAACATCCAGTAGCTTGATCGGGATGTCGACCTGCATGGCCCTCGGATAATGTGATACGTCATTCATAAGATGGCCTTGCAGTGGTGCGTTGTTCCCCTCAAAAATCTTTGCTTGTCCACTCTCGACGTCTGCTCTTTCCCAACGTCTTCGACTCCCTTCACACCATGGCCCGATATGTACCGTGTGTCGTTTTGGCTTAAGGTGCACGTTTTGCGCTTTCGGGCTTCGCATCGTGTGAATCTCGTCGTTGCGGATTTCATTGGCTTTTGAGAAGCGCAGTCGTGTGCGAGGAACGACTCGCAAGTGCCGCGTCCCAGAGGGGCTCAAGTCCGATCTCGTGTCATACTATTCTCGTCACGTCGGCGGTTGTCATCCTCGAACAGCGTTGTGAACTGCGGATGAGAAAGGAAACAAACATTTGCCCCGAAAGGTAGACATCCCCCTTTTTGCGCTAGGGCAAGGACATTCCAAGGGTCTGTGGTTCGGGATGACATAAGACAAACACCCGACCATGGTTCTAGTGAGGCGCGGCAGTTATAGCCGCGTGTTGGGGCGAGATGCCGAGAGTATTGCTTCATGCAGCTCCCAGGCATTCCAAAGTCCCAAGTCCCGAGTTCTGACGTACCCAAATTTCTCTAATCTGAATGATGGCTAATCGCTAAGCAGGAATATTGTGGAGACCCCGGACAGCTCGGGATAAGCGATGCGGCTTTTGAATCGTGCATATCCGAATCCACTTTTGACTGGAATGCTTAGACGCCGGACCAGGGCCCGAGTCCACCTGGCGTTTAGACCAGCACCTTTGCGGCAGACAAGAAAAAAACCGGGTCTGATCACCTGCATAGCCGGCGCCATCCAACCTTGAAGGGACAAAGAAACGGGAGCTCAGGTTGGAAAGGCGTACCCGGATCGCCAATTTGCCCCCTCGACCGTGGACAGCTGAACCCTGTCCACTTTTTTTTTTTCCATTTCCGCCATTTTTTTTCCATTTTCCCATTTTCCCATTTCTTCTTTTGGTTTCTCAACGGTCAAAAGTCACACTTGTCCTTATGATCCACCATTGCCCACGGATCCAGAGAGCTATTACCACCGTGGTATATATCCCAAAGGGCTCTTTTCTTTTTTTCTCTTTCTTTTTTTCTTTGAACCCAAAAACAAACCAGAATCTGAAATTATTTTTTAATTATTATTATTAAATCATTTCGGATTCATTAGGTTAGTGGTTGGAGATTTTTTTTTGTGCGGTCAACTCTGCAATCTGATTTGTTGTTGACAGAGAGATTTGGAAGACTGTGATCCAATTGATTTTTTAGCATTTTTCGCTGGAAATTGATTGAAATTTCCCCAAGCCGAGAGTTGCCATCTTTTTCTTCTCGGGGGGATAACAGACCAACCACCAAAAGAAGAAAAGAAACCAAAGAAAAAAAAAAGAAAAGGAAAAAAAAAAAAGCCTCGGAGATCAGAAACAGCTTAAAGTTTTGTCTGGAACCGCGCTCGGTTGGCTCTTGCCGCTTGCAAACTGACGACACCACTCCGTTTTCGTCACTTCTTCCTCTACAACACGACCATCACTCTCTCACTCACCACTTACTGTCTTTCCTTGTCCATGGTTTAATCAGTTCCGGAGAAAAAAAAAAATCATACCCCACTACAGCTTCCCCTCCAGACGACATCGTGACTCGTCCAAGGTATCCTGTCCTTATCTTCTGGTACCAGAGCACTTTCTGCCACAGACCCGTTCTTTCCTTTCTCCTCTCTACTCTGTAAAACCACAGATCACTGCGCCCTGGTCTCTCACTCTCGTCCGAGGATTCTACCCGCTGGTACGCACCTGGAAACTGGGTTCTCTCCACCTTTTCCGCTTCTCTCGTGACTCTTAGGCTTGATGAGTGCATCGACATTCTCAGACGCCTCTCTCTCGCGCGAAGCTCAGAGGTGAGTTCTTACCTCCCCTCTGCTTCCTGCGCCGTAACTCTTACGCCGTAAACCAGGGCCCACTGACAATGTTGAACAACACCAGTTCTGACTTTGACCTGACTATTCGTCAGCAGCCCAATCGGGCCCGCGTGGCGGGGGGCAAAGAAAAAGGTATGTGACTCTGGAGATCGGACATGAGTCGACTCTAACGAGCCACAGAGCGAAAGCCGATCGATCCGCCCCCGATCGTTCAGCTCCGAGTGCGAGAGGAGGGGACTTACCTCGCACAGTAAGTCTGCGTCCCGCTCTAGCTGAAGCTGCAGCTAACTCGCGCAGACACTACTTGCAAAGTCCGTACTATTTCCTGTGCTGCAGTCTCTACGATCCCACAGAGGAGCGTCCTGTACCCGTTGCACCGTCGACCGCATTAGCAGGAACCCTGGTTTCGTCGCTTCACCGGTTGAAGGACGTGGACAACAGCGGTGAGTCTGGACTCCGGAAGCACTGCAGTTTGGTCTACTAACGCCGCGATTCTAGATGGAGGGTTCTTTGTCTTTGGCGATCTCTCAGTGAAACTGGAGGGCGAGTATCGCCTCAAGTTCACCCTCTTCGAGATGCGCAAGTGAGTGACGCACCGTCTAGACAGGCTCGGATGGCAATCAGAAGCTAACGGGTGCAGAGATAATGTCTCCTACTTGAAAACTATAATCTCAGACCGATTCACAGGTAAGGGTTGTACCCGAGAGATGGCAGCGTGGGTTCTGACAAGCTAGCAGTGTCCCCTCCCAAGAGTTTCCCGGGAATGATGGAGTCCACTTTCCTGTCACGCTCATTTGCAGACCAAGGTGTCAAATTGCGCATTCGCAAGGAGCCTCGGACCATGATGTAGGTGTCAAATCTCGAGAGCGACGCGGGGTTCTGCTGCTGACAGTCGCCTAGGAAACGCCCAGCTCCACGACCAGATGAATTCCCTCCGGCAGTTGCTGCCCGGTCACCGGAACGTCAGACAGTACAGATCCCGCCAGCAACTGGGTATGGAGGTTACCCACCAACAACCCGGGATTATTCGTACTACGGTCCGCCACCAGTCAAGCGTCACCGTACCTCGATCGACTATGGTAGGCAGCAAGGTATATATGACGCGGAGAGTCGAATGCCGTATAGCCAGCCCACAACTGCTTTATATCCCGGACAGGCAGGAGCCTACCAACCACCCATGCACTCCTATGCCGGAGGGCAGGTGATGCCTGACTACTCGGTCTGTTTACCACCCACCAGCTCCTCGGATTCCACCACTGACGTGGATCAGATGTACTCGGGAATTCCTCAACCTGGCATCCCACAAGCCACCGGTTTATCCCAGATGCCTGATCCTTCCGGGCAAAGCCGATCTAGCCAACAAGCCGCTGTGGGACAATTGATGGCGATGAACCAGCCTGGGACACCTGTACGACACCCCTCCGCGAACCAGTGAGAGGTAGAAGCTAAGGACTTTGGACCCGAAACAGACCCCGGATTCGACTGGAGCGATGATGGCCCAAGGATACCGGTCCGGGCAGCCCGCTAGTTCTACGGTTCTGCCCCCGTTGCAGCGAAATCGTGACTACCAAAATGGACGTGGATATTTCGACCAAACCCAGACGAACACCCCCATTCTCCCGTCTCAAATGGTCAAAGAAGAAGATCGCTTTGGCTCCGTGGCCGGTCCAACAGCCTATGATCATCCTGGTTTCGCTAATGGAACTCCCCAATAATTTGCTTATTCTCGTTTTATCGTTTTTGTCTGGATAGACTGGGTGGAGTGATTGATTCTCTTATGCTTCATGCTTATGGGTGGCTAAAGTCAGGTTTTATTGTTATTGTTTTTTCTTTCTTTTTTTCTTGTTACAGGCGCTGGCGGACATAAAAGGGTTCTTTGGGGAGAAAAGTGAAGACTATTCTTTAGCCCTTCTTGTACATACTGGCCCTTTCTAAGTTGCTTTGCAGCTCTTTCTTTTAATTGACGAAGTATGAGGAGGAAATGCAGTACTCGATATTCTCAACGTTCCTTCGTTCCTTCGTGTTGATCAGCTTTGTATTGGGAGAAGAGGGGCTTTGCAGCTACACGAGATAGAAGCGGGTCTCCATCTTTGGGCCTTAATGTCTCACCATGCTGCGTTTTAGCGAATATATCGAATTGATCGAATGGATTCCATGATACCAATGCTTTTGCCTATCAGGACCAAAATCCACGTTGGACAATGTACATCGCGTACATCGCGGCTCCGAAGACGATATAAAATCTTGATAACAGCGACGATAATCGATAAGCGATAATCGATAAGCTCCAACCCCTCATCGAATCTTCCACTTCCAAAGCATCACAACAAAGACACCATGGCAGACAAGGCAGTTATAGTGGGCATATCAGGCCCCTCAAGCAGCGGCAAAACAACCCTCGCCCGCCTGCTGCAGCGTATCTTCAACGGCGCAAAGAGCCCATCCGGCAACCTGAACACCTTCATCATCCACGAAGACGACTTCTACTTCCCAGACGACAAGTACATCTCCTTACCGAACCAAATATCCAATTCCCCGGATTCCCCACTAACGAATTCAGAATCCCCTACACAACCACAGCCTCCGGTGAAACAATTCAAGACTGGGACACAGCAGCCGCAATCGACTTACCTTTCCTCAGCCAGGCTTTGCAATACGTTCGCAAAAACGGATGTCTCCCACCGCGTCTGCGCAGCAAAGAAGATCAAAATGACGAGTCTGATTCCGGTGTTCCAGAAGAAGCGGTTCAGGAATTGAGGCGCGTGGTACAAGATCGCTTATCGGGAAGCGGTAGTATTGCGTTCCTGGAAGGATTTTTGCTCTTTGCGCCACCGCAGAAGGACCATGTACTTCGGTCTGTTCATGATGCTATCCAGCTTCATGTTTTCTTACCTGCTGCTTATGGACTTGTTAAGGAGAGGCGGGAAGGGAGGAGTGGGTATGTGACTGTGGGGTCTGCGCCGGTGCACGAAGGGGAAAGGGCCGAGCTGGAAGAGAATGAGGAGATTGATTTGGAAGCTGAGGATGATCGTCCGCCGCAGAACTTTTGGGTTGATCCACCTGGGTATGTAGATGATGTTGTTTGGCCGCGGTATGTGCGGGATCATTCTTGGTTGTTGGTTGGTGAGGATGGTCAAAATGTGGCGACTGGTGGTGATGGTGATGCTGATCTTGTGAGGAGGGCTGGTGATGGAACGAGGGTTCGGACGGACGTTGGGGTTGAGGTTGCTCCTGGGGCTGGGAGTGCTGGAATGGAAGTTGTTCTTAGATGGGCTGTTGACTTGGTTTTGCAGTTCTACATCGATAGTCGGCAATAAATCGCTTGATTATCGTGTGTTGATCAGCTTTATATTGGGAGAAGAGGGACTTTTGCAGCTGCACGAGATAGACACGCGTTCAATAGCACAATCTGGACCTTGGATAGGGTTTGGTTACCAACGATTCCATAATTTTCTGTTTGATAGTTGCTATCTCATATCAATATGGTACAATACCTGGCTACCTTGCTGGCCTCTCTGGAGATTGTCATTCCCCTCCATTACTGCCTCCTTTCCTCAGTGGTCTCCAATAAAGATGCTTGCTACCGCATGCCTGTTTGGCCTCACTCTTCAACGACAGGGCCTTTCCATCCGAGAAAGTAGTCAATGCGGTCCCTCAGCGGCATAGTATCATTGTTTTTGGCGCCAGCGTGTGGCTTTTCGGTGTTCTCAGGCTCCGGCACGATGGTTGACCGAACCTCTTCCTCCTGCATAAAACTGTTATAAATGGGGCTTTCGATGGAATGACTGGTGACATTTGCTTCAGCTTGGTCGAGAATTGTAGGAGTAAACTCTTTGCTGAACGCGAAAGCCGAGTCAGACTGAGTGTAACCATGACTGAGAATGATATAGGACCAATAAGCTGAGGGTAGGGTGGCCAAGAACCAGCACACAAAGAACACGAATTTGACCAGTCTCCACATCGCCTGCGATGGAACAGAGAGAGTACTATCTTGCTTCTTTGGTTCCTCTGGCTTGTTTGGTTCCTCTGGCGTCCTTGGTTGCTTTGGCTCCTCTGGCTTGGTGGTAGCGGGAATAGGCTCTGTGCTCACCGAATGAATGGTAGGCCCAGCAAGAGCTATCGCGGGCAAGCTCTGTAAATCACTCTGTCGGGCGAATCTCTTTGTTCTAGCCAAAGATGGTGCTTTTTTCACACGACTAACGCTCCGAGGAGACCAAGAAGAGGAAGACGCCCAGGGATTCGCAAGAATGTACCGCTCGCGGTCAACAAAGTCAAAATTGTCACGAAGCTTGCGTTCAGCTTCATTCTCAATTGTGCTCTTGATTCGGGGTGTGATCAGGGCCTTCCCTCGAGGGACTCTCATTTCCCATTGCACAGCAAACATTTCCAGTGCAGCAGGCGGACAAGTCAATTCGATGCGGGAGACACCGATTTCTGCATCCGCCGGCGGGTCTAACAACAGGTTGTAGAGGATAGGCTTGCCTGCAATGTCGAAAGATTGCTTCTCGGTGAACTGGCCACTCCATTTGCCATCAGGGCCGCCGTGCACGTACATGCGGAAACTGCACTGCTCACTCCAAAATCTGTGGTTGATGAGATCGACCGAACAAACGGCAGTGTACTCAATTGCGTAACCTGATGAATTCTGAAAGATTTCAGAATGAAGTACCGAGTTGATCTTGTAGTCGTTGATAAAACCGTAGTGCTCAGCGCTGCAGTTGCGAAGTGGAACGATGAGATTCTTGCCTGGTATAAATTGAGCCATTAAGCAATCCTCAACCACGGCGTTCCGCTTGAATGGCAAAGTGCCAAACTCCATCCCCTGGCCAGGATTGGTGCGAAAGTAAAGATAACCCGACTCAGATGAACCGAGCGTGGGCAAGCCCCTCACATCTAACTCCCACCAGTCTGTCGACTTGCCCTTTCTCAAGATAACTTCCATTGTGATACCGATTTGGTACATCTTAGGTTCGATGCCGGGCGGTGTCTTGAAGTAGACAATGCCGTCCTCAAGGACAAGCTCGGGCTCTTGCGGGATGTCACTTTGTTCGGGGAAATGTGGGATGACTGGAGACGCAGTGATTGCAGTGAAATCCCGAGTACTGCTGTTAGGCTCGAAAGACTGTACTGAGCCTTCGTGTTCCTCAGTGCCTTCGGTGTCAACCAGACTCCCGTCGCATACTCGCAAAGATTCAGACCTATCGTCTTGCAAAGCGAGGTTCTCTTCCGTGAGATCAAGCGGACCAAAATTTTCTCCCCCGGGGATGTTGGCATTTTCGCAAATTCCGGTCTTACTAGGAGAAGTCTCAGGGCTGAGAACGGGAGTTTCGTAGTCAGGAAGACTTTCAGGTGTATCACCCCTAGTATCAGTGGCGGTAGAACATCCATCAGGACCGAGTTCTTCGAATCTCACGCTGGGCTTCGCAGCTGACAGCTTAGGCGATGGTTCAGAGGACTGAAGCTTCTCGCAAGACACCCCATTCGTTTCCGTATCGGCAAGCGGCGAAGCGGGGAGATGAATAGAGCTGGGGGTGGGTGTAAGTACAGAATCTGGCGAGCACTCGGTTTGATACACCCCCGAATCCTCCTTTGTATCCAACGCCTTGTGTCGGCTCACACCAAAGTCCTCGTCGGGGGGAATTGAGTCAGGCAATGAAGCACACTTTGCAGATCTCTTGCGAGATTTTGGTGACGTCAGGCTGTCTGATGAGTCGACTTCGGAATACATCTGCGAGATACAGATAGAGGGAACGAAGGTATGCGTATGTGCGGGCTCGGCATTCCTGTGAGGCGTAGGGCTTTCGGCAAAGGCATGGTTTGAACCACGATCATGAACGACAACACCACTTCCGGGCTTCAAGCCATCGGGAACAAGGCCATTTGGATGACGTTTAGTGGGATGCAGGAAAATGTCACCATTGAAGTGAGTCTTTGAGGGTTGGTGTGTTTGGCTAGTCTTCCGGTAGACGAATTGTGATGGGCCCTTGACGACGTTGGGATAGTGCACGTTCAGAACGGGCAGCTTCAGATTTGGAAGACCCCATGCCTGACTTTGTGATCAGCTCTGTGTACCATTCCATTGAAGATGATCTGAAGCCTCTCACTTACATCGATGTTTATGGTGATACTAACAGGCTCTTCTGGGTTCCCGTTCCAGTCGCAAAAGAGGTCCAAATTGCTGAAGACATTTGGAGGGCGTGGGAGATCCATGGCTTGATGATGTGAGAATGTTAAAGCAAAGGAAGCGAAGATGAAAAGGAAGTGAAGATGAAAACCTTGGAAGTCACCCGGGCAGAAGATGGGAGCTAAGATGGGACGAAAAAGGAAGTAGCACTTCGCGAGGAAGGAACGAAGGAACGAAGGAACGTGAATTTTGGTCCTGATAGGCAAAAGTATTGGTATCATGGAATCTATTCGATCTATTCGCTAAAACGCAGCATGGTGAGACATTAAGGCCCAAAGATAGAGACCCGCTTCTCTCTATTTCTCTCCACCCCAACCAAGATCGGCGATGCGGAGTGGTCCTCCCGGGCCTGGGCATCCTCAGCAAAATCAACCCGAGGCCGAACAGGAACAGGAGCCTGAGGGCTGGAGGCCACATGCACAGGCTCAACTGCACCCGGTGGCCCATCATGAACATCAATCAGCTGCGGGTCTGCAGCGAACCCAACTCGAGCACGCTTGGCTACCGACGCTCCAGAACCTGAAGCGGACTCTAGATTTGCACTATCCGAGGAGTCCTGTGGCGTACGCTTTGCAGGAATGCGACGCGCTACCTCTTCATCATCTGGAATAGGTAGTTTATGTCGATCAAAGAACCCAGTCGGGAACTCTAGCCGCGCCATACCAGAACCAGCCTCATCATCCATGGAGAGGAAAGATTCGTTCTGTATGATATCACTCATGGTACTATCATCCAGCGGACCCTTTTCTGCAAGTTGCAATTCCGCCTCAGACATCTCCTTTCGACGACTGAGCATGCGATGCTCGAGAGTATTCTCTAGAACGAGTGTTTCGACATAAACGGGTCTTGTCTGGCCAATACGATGAGCTCGCTTGATGGCCTGGCTCTCAACATTCGGTTTCCAAATCGGACTGATTATGAAAACGCGCGATGCCTGAGCGATATGTAATCCATGCGAAGCCTGGCCGAGATCCATCAACAAGACACGCACTTCCTCTGACTCGCGGAAGATTTTGAGATACTCCGTTCGAAGCTGCGGTTTCAGCGTATTGGCGTAGATGCGGAATTCCACGTTGATGAGCTCCAATCCTTGTGCGGTCCAGTATGCGGTGTTGCTGTCTTCGTAGAAGATGATGATCTTTTCGGACTGGTGGTATTCAAGGACTTTGTCAAGTAAGTATCGTAGCTTGGCTGATGCGGTACCAACCAGCTGAGTTTGCTGGAGTGATGAAGTTTCCGGGAGCGAGCGGAAGAGATTCTTTTCAAACGTCTTTTTGGGAGCTTTGTTACTAGGGGGCTTGGCAGTGTGTGCTAACTGTCTCTGGACCATTGGTGTGTTTGCTGGGTCGGGAGCACCCCTGGCTGGAGCATCGTCGTGATGAGTTAACTCTCCACGAGCTTTGATGCCCGCGCCGGAAAGGCCCTCTGCGGGATCGGGGGAGCGGAGATGCTCCGTCACAAACTCTTGGGCTTTGCAGGCTTGGGAAATTCCCATCAACAACGGATTGTCACATGCGCCGCTTGCAACTGCCCATGAGCTACGGTAATCCTCTGGGAAATTTTGAACAAAGACGCCAAGCTCGTGCAGACTGTTAAATCCCTGCCAATTGGGCGAGTTGATTGCTGTGGTTGCAATGTGGATTCCATCGGCCAAAAGCTTGATGTCTGAGGGATGCATTTTGTCATAGTTGGATTCCATATATCTGCGAGCAAGATCAATGGAATCAGACGCTTGAGTGGAGCCGGCCCACCAAAATCCGGCCTGGCGTATGTTTTCGATGACTTGATTTAAGTGCTTTCTGTTCTTGGAGTTAAACATGTAGTCTGGACCCACGCGCTCGGATGTAATGGCATTAACAGCAAGCGTAAATAGAAACATGTTGATCGATAACTTGTCGTAAAATGTCGGAGTCAGATACGTCACCTTATTGTACAGTTTGGGAAGAGGCTTCTCCCGATCAACCACATCTTTGCGGTGTCTGACGACAAGGCTTTGGAGAGTTGGCCTTAGCGAAGGAGCTTTTCGACGCTTTCCGTCAGCACCTATCGGCTTCATGTAATTTGTCCAGTTGGCAGAGTCGCCTGGGCTCGAACTCGACCAAGGTTTCAAATCAAGGAAGTGAATGACCATTTCCCGCAAGTGGTCTAGGGCTTTTAGCTCATTGTCGACGGCATTTCCCGTCCGTTTTCGCTTTTTCAAAATAGCTTGAGTAGCTTCCTCAGGGGATTCGGTCTCACTGGTGTCTGCTTCCCGAGACGCGAGACTAACCTCGACTCCGTACAACCCAGGCGAAGGAGTTCCTGAGATGACCCAGCGACGCTCGAAGTGTAAGCGTTTCAGCATATCTGTCAGTCTTGTTTTCTGGCTTGAAACATTATGTCCTTCGTCGACAATGACTCTCAGCCAGTGGAGACTGAGAAGTGGCGATTCCTCTTGGACAATTTTGACAGCTTTGCCTCCCTTGGGTTGGATGTGTTTCTTTTCTGGTACTTCTTTTTCAAACCTGTTTCGGGAAAACAGCACGAGATCGAATTCCATCAATTCATCGGCTGTTGGCGTTCGTTCCGAGCTTTCTCGCAAAGTCACAACTCTGAGGCCAGTGGTGTGAGTCGCGATCTCATTCTGCCAATGATCAACCATATTCGGTGGAACAATGACGATCGTGCCGGAGCAAAGCCGGACTTCCTGGGCAGGATCTCGGAGATATGGCGAAGTGCTGTTTCTGCGAGGATTTTTGGTGACATCGGGCGGGATGTTATAGCAGCCGGAATTTTCCCTGCATGCATTGACACAATTGTCGTGAAACTCCCCTTCCCTACTGAGACTGTCGAAAAACATCTTCCAGGGTACAGAAAACCGACCTGCGGTGGCAGCAGCCATCTGCATCAAGGACCCGGTTCGCCTTCTGATGGGGTTTTCATACGTCTGGTACTCAATAGGAATAGCAGGGAAATGGCCGCGAGTAGCGAGAATCACAGCGAGACAAATCAAAGTCTTGCCGCATCCCATGCTCTCCGCTAGAATGCCTGGTGGAAAAGTCAACAAAGTGGCCACATGGAAATTATCTTGAAATGTCAACTAACCTCCACAAGCTTCAGAATACAGCCGCTTTCCTTTCAGAAGCGTGCCTTCAACCTTGTCGTAATAGAAGCTCGTTCCAGTTGGACCTTCCACGGCCTGTAATCTAGGATCAAGCACCATCGCCGGCTGTGCTTCCCTTTGAATCATCGTGGCAGCCGATCTCCTCTGATAGGGATAAAGCGCTGTTTTGAGGCCCAGGACCGGGTAATCTGATTCGTCAAGCAAGGATTCCATCGCCTGTCTAGAAGGAACATTCTTCATGTGTTGCGGAGAAGGATCAGGGCTTTGCAACGTGTTGAAAATGTACCATAGAGATTCATCTTCATCTCCTGGGTTCGATCCCAGGTAGCCAGATTGGGTGGGGTGAGCATCAGACAATCCAGCCCACGCATCAGATGAATGATCGATTTTAGCCATGAGAGCTCTGATCTTAGCTTTCGGTATTGGTTTTGCTTTCTGGGCTGATGCACCTTGCACATCATTTGGCAGAATGAAAACTTGGACGTTATCACTGTAGTCGAGGGGGTTCGTGCGGATCCAGCCATTCTTCTCCAGTACAGCAACTTCCGTCGCAGGATAGTAGCTTGGAGACGTTTCTGACTTACTTAATGACCCGACTGGAACGTAAGGACCCCTGTATCTACCTGATTGGGTTGTGACAGGTATGAATGGCGGCTCAGCTTCCACCTTGTACACGGTGGAGATGGGTGTGCCATCCATTGGAAGCCCCGAAGGTGGATGATCCAAGAGAATTGGATCATTGTTTGGATACAAGTTGACATTTGAACATGACTGCATGGCTTCCAAGGTTCAGGGCAAGTTGCAGAAGTACGGGGGACTTGGGATATTGGCAGAAATGGTGACCGCCTCAAGTGAGGCTCTGCGGTGAATTTTGCCCCGGAAACAATCGTCTGTTTTTTCTCTTTCTTTCTGTCTTTCCAAGGCTTTCTCGTTCTTGTTTATTGTTTCCCTCTTTCTTAGGGTTCCAGAGCTTATTGAATCTCTACAGAATATGAAACATCGTTCAACTTCCAATTCACCAGCCCTTTTGGCTTGTGGAGTCAATCTGACCCACTTTATCACGATCTTCAAAGCGAATGAAGTCTTCTCCCGAGGTCGCCACAATATCCAGGATAATTGACAGGTCGATGATACTTTTCCATCGGGCTTTCTTGTGTGCAGAGCTGATTTTGTTTTATGGGATCCCGAATGCATCAACAACCTTGGACGTTGGCCAGATTATATTGAATTTGAACAGGTCGTATGATATCGGAGTCTACGAGGAGGACTGCGTATTAAATATATCTCCACGAGCCGCAACACCGCGAAATACACAGACCACAACTTTAGAATGCACAACAATGCTGTACTCAAAACTCACGACACCCATACGATATGACCCAAATTTACCAATCTTGCAGACACGTAAGCCCTTGGAAGCTCTAGAGAGACCAAAAGAAAAGCAACCTTGAGATATCTCAACACCACCCATGCATTATTACATTCTATTTCTGTATCTCTACTGCGTCAAGAAATCCTCAATCTCAAAACCCATCCTCTTAAGCGCCTTCTCCTCCAAATCCTTCCCAGCAACCTTCCTCAGCACAACAGTCCTAGCATCCTGTAGCCGGACCTCGACAGCCCCCATCCTCTCAATCTCTTCCTTCCCACTCTCTCTCACATAGACAGTGATATCTGGACCGACACAAGCCCGCCACAGCGAAGCCATCCACTGCCAGTGATCGAGTGGTGCGTACGAATCCCCAATGGGAGTCGCGCAAGCAAAAGCATCGGCAGTGGAAAGCTGGTAGCGCGGAACCAGCGCGACAGGCACAGCATAGTGTGAGGAGACAGAGGCAGCGCTGATCTCCGAGCACTCAGAGGACTGGGCTGGGGAGTGGATGGACAGGGAGGCTGCTTTGGGAACTAGGGAAGTGCGCGGTGAGATGTTTGCAGGGTCCTCGTCTGAATGGTCGATTGAGCCAGCGCGGGAAACGGATTTGACGAAACTGACGATGTCGTCTGAGATGCGGTGCCAGGCTGAGATGATGTTGAGGTAGTCGACTGTTCCGTCTGTCATTTGGCCTTCTTTGCGGGGTTTGATTTCGGGCCCTTCGAAGGTGCGGACGTGGTATTTTGATTCCTTTTTGAGGAGGTTGTCCAGGTAGGTGATTGTTGTTTGGACGAGGGCTGGGTCTTGGCCGTCGATTGCGATTACGGGACCGCGGGATGGTGGGCCTTCGCGGAAGGAGGGGAGGAGAGGAGGTGAGATTCTGGCGAGGACTTTTATCTTGTTCAGGAATGGGATGGTCATGACTGTGGCTTCGATGCTGGTATTGAGGGTTTCTTGTGGGGTTGCGGGTGTCATTTGGGTTGTTTGGAGTGGTGGAAGCTTCAGGCTTGGGTCTGGACTTGGATGGGGGAAAGGTCGTTGGGGTTGGACCATTGGGAGATGGCGAGTTGGCATGTCGGGTCGAACACTCCAAGGAGATATAGGGTGTGGTGTGTTTGGGATCGCGCTGTTGGGACTGCGTTCTCGGTAGGATGGATGCAAAGTTGGCTTGAAGGAACCCTGTGAGACTCTGCGTCGCTTGTTGTCCGGAGGGGATCGACCTCCAGGTTCCTCCCAGTGTCGTTGACGAGACCGAGGGTCGAGTTGGTCCATCTTGGCAGACCTGGAGATATCATTCTCGCGGCCGTGTATACTTCTTGGCATGTTGTTTGGATGGGGCGAGGCTAATTGGAATGGAGCCGATGAACGAGATGCAGAGCCACTGCTTGGGGTGAAGGGGGTCATAGGTGAAGCTGGTGCATTCATCAACCGGCCACCACATCGGTTACAAGTTGATGAGCCAGATGGGTTATGGCCGATGCCCCCGACTGCACTCCGTGCACTGCCATCTCGACCATACCGCCGAGGTTGATATCTATAGTCGGGATATTGCTGCTGATGACGGGCTTTTTCCTCCTGATTATTGTTAGCAGAGCCAGGATGCAAATGCAAGATCAGCTAGAAACCTACTTCTGCAAGTGCCTTCCATTTTCCCTTGTCGTCCTCTGGAAGTGATCTCCACTGTTCTCCAATGATTTTGGAGATCTCAGGATTAGCCAGACCCGGATTATGAGCCACAACCATGGCTTGATAATGTTGCCGATACAGAATGAAAGCTAGAAGCACCACTTAGCACACGTTCTGTAATGCATTGGATAGATCAGATTTGGTCCTGACGACCCAGAGCAAAAGCACAACCAAGAGAAAAAAAGCACTTGCCAAGCTCTGATGACTGTGCGGATGGTATCGACTCACCATTACGAGGCCTGGGGATTTTGGGATCCGGTTGGCAGAGACAGAATTGCATAGCACAGTCCTTCGACTTGACGGGGCCATTAATGCTGGCAGAGGAGGAAGAGGACCGATCGGATCGATCTCGCAGTGGAAGTTCCTTGGTGGAAAGCATGGGCCCCACGGGCTTGGAAGCTCTCTCGGGCACGGTCATCCTGTGGACGCCGGCGCGAGGATCGTAGGCGTCATGCATGGGGACAGATTTTAGGTCATTCATGATCTTGTGATCGAGGATGTTGCTAGTGACTTGAGCAGTCTCATAGCGATGAGCAACGGGGTTAGGAAGCACTCGATCGTAAGACATTTAAATAAGGGAGGGGTGAAAGAGCTCGAAGGCGACCTTTCTCTCAAAGCAGGCGAAACCAAAGTATAATGACGGGGAGACCGAAGTGATAAAGAAAGAGGAGGGGGAAAGACAAAGCAAGGAAATACCAAGCAGGAAACAGATAATAATCGCAATTAAAAAAAAAGGGAAAAGTCAAACAGAGGCGAGTAGAGAGACTGGAGGGGGGTAGAAGGGGGGGAAACAAAGCGAAGTATAGCGTTTGGCGTCCAGAGCCCTAAAGAGGATTTCTTTGTCTTTGGGGTCGGGATCCCTGTCTAGCGGCAGTCTTTGACAATAGCTCTCTGGATTGCTATTCTGACCGAACCAACCGAGAAAAAGAAATTCTACCATACTCCATAATATCAGAATCAGTATCCTAGTAATAATCTAGACATCAACGACACGGTTCCCTTTCTAAGGTGTCAATATAGAGAGGTGGTATACATTGTTAAGGCTGTCCACTGTCCACTGTCCAGTCCACTCCACTCAATACCAATCCACAGACTAAAATCCACAGTGAATCGCAAAAAGCAGGGCCAAGAGGCTAGGGCCATTGTTTTCTTTGTCTCCGGATGCGGCGACCCGCTGGATCGGGCTATCCACCCTGGTCTGTCCACTGCGTATCCGCCACTGTCATTGGGCCGGACGTGGATTCGGTTCCCCGTTAAATTGGGCAAACAAACTGGTGCTTTTTTTTTTGGTCCTTTTTTAGTCTGGGCCTTTGTCTTTGTTAGACCTTTGATTCCAAATAGTGAATTTGATTATCTGTTGACCGAGGTCATGATGAAATAAAAAATAAATCCAAAAATGAAAAAAATCAAGGTGAATATCCTAGTAAGAATACTAGCACCTAAAACAGAGTCATTGGTCTCGGGTAGAGATGCACGTTCCAGTTTTCCCAGTTTGACACTACTACCGTGTCTTTTTTTTCCTCCCTTTTTTTTGAGATCTGTCAAATCAGCTCTAGAGAGACTCCACCTTTCAATGAAAAAAAAAAAAATTTGCTTCCCATTTCCCGATTCTCAAACATGGCCATTACTCCCGCATCAAGGATAGTCGGACATAACCCGTTGGATCGGGTACCGACTGCATCCCTTGCGAGACAAATTGGAACGGCATTGAACCCAAAGTCAGAACAATGTCTAAGCTGCAATGCGGGTGTGGCGTTCTGTCAAAAGATTCCATCGATCCCACGATAGATCTCCCGAGCCCAAAGGTGATGTGCAGTAGGTCCCAGATGCATCTCGTTCCTGGCCCGGTCAGTATGGAGTAAACCAGGCATCCCAGGCCGTCGATCACTTACCAGAATAAATACGTCTCCGGCTGCTCACACTGTGTCTTCTCTTTTGACATCATGACCTGGAATCCACTCGCAACGCAAGGCTCCATGACGTTCATCCACCCGTCCAAATTCTGCCCTAGCCCGCTCTCCTCTTCGATTCCTGCCGCGTAAAGCTGGTAATCGCGGATGCGATCCATCACAAATCCATTTGTGTCGAATAGATAGATTGTTCCATGGGCCCACTTTGTCGCCGCCTCCCGTAGCTTCAGGTTCCAATCTCCCAACAGCCGGACTGCATCCTTGGATGGCTCTGCCGAGTCAAATCCCGGGAGGAAAGTCACGTCAACCGTCTGCGTCAGAATCACCTTTAACTCTGACGTGCTCCAACGCGCCGACAGATCGTCCAGGTGTTCCATGATTCGTGCAATGCGACGCTCGACCGACTGGCGTGCTGTGTCGTAGTCCTTGCCAATCAAGCTCCAAAGGTCCCACACGCCAAACGACACCACGAAAATGGTGTGATTCTGTCGGTACCGTGATGCTTCCTCGGAAAGATCCAAGCTTGATTCTGCCGCTAGCCATTGTTCGAGCTGGGATTCAAAGTCTGCAAGACGTGTTTGCGAGAGCCGTCCGAGAAGATCGAGTTCGTGGTTGTCGACAACGGCGCCGAGGTTCCTGCCGCGGAGTGGACTTGCGGTCTGCGCCAGGTTCTCTTGGTGACAGGACATCTGATACCCAGTTAATCTGGTTTTGCGCCCACTGGGGGCCGACTTACCATCGAACAAAGCCAATCGGTCCATATAGGACCCTGTGAATTCGCCGTTGAGTTTGAGTTATCACTCCATGAATCTCCAAAGACCACCAATCGCTGATCAAATGTGCTGGTTACTTGGAACTGGCCTACAGGCAGAGGCAAGATATCCGACAATCGTCGTGAGGTTAAGAACCATGCCGATGTCAGGATCGTGCCCACTGCAAGTGCACACAGCACGTAAAACCGATTGAACATGCGGACCATGGCGAATGGCGCAGAAGAGCCCTCAGGCGGAGAGGTTGCCCTTGTTCAAGCCTGGTTTTTTTCAAGTCATATATCTGTCGTTGGATGCGTTCAAAATCGCCACAACTGCCTCGACAGCAATTCAAAGGTATACTCCAACTTCACGCAACAGGTCAAAATGTGACAAAATGTTCAAATTCGGCGAGTCGAAGAAGAAACAAGCACGCAGAGATCGCCCGGAGATTACGACGATATCTCCACTCCGACCTCGGGATGGATACCGGTAAACTCGGATGGGTCTAGAAGGGGCAGAGAGACACGAGGACGCTCCGAATTGCGAATACGAAGTGATCACAATGGGGAAAATTGAAACGGAGCAAAACGACCTTGGAAGATAGGAACCCCTAGCAGATGTCGGACAACATAAGACTTTGCACTACAGACCGGCCGCGTGGCTCGGGCAGAGCCGAGTCGCCTTGCAGGCGAAATTGGCAAATCATCGCGTGCGCTTGGGGCTTATTTGGACTTCCGCCCATTCAGCGTACGAGGATACGAGGATACGAGTACGTGTGCCTATATTATACTCCGCGGTTAGATTGGCTTTCCATTCGCAATAGACAGGTTCAGGAATACCCAACCCTGCCATGTTGTCTTGTCTGTCTTAGTTTATCACAGGCTTTCTCGTCCAAATCTTGACGCTGAACCAGCTGATTTATTGGATATTCCCCGAGGATATCAGATGAGTGTTTTTTAGAGCCCAATGCAGCAATCTATACGACACCCATGACGCCAAGACATTGTATACCCCAGATCCACAAGTATAGTAGTATGGCGATGATCAGCGAAGGCTATTAAAGTTACCCACGTCTAATCTGTTGAGAGCAAAAACATACCCTATCAATAAATCACTCGGTCCTCCCGAGGTCGGCAAGCACTGCTCAAGACCTGATTCGCCATTTTGCGATTGCTGTGTGGTTATACGGAGTACTCTGGGTGATTCTAGATCTAAAACGTACCCTGTCAATTCAGAAGTGCTTTACTCGGTAATGCCGAAACAATCGAAAGACAGTCCAGTTGAGAAATTATGAGAGGTCCAGAAGTCCAGACCAGGTCCCGAGACATTCTTCAGGTCTTAAACACGGTCGGCCATGTTCAAAAGCTGCCCTACGAGTCTTGGATTCCCCGCACCTCTAAATGAAGATTGTGTTAGTTCCAAAGCGGGTGTGACCCTGAGCGTTTGATGGTCAAAGGATGTGTCGGGTGTGATTGTCCACAAGAGATTTGTACGAATGTACGAATGTAAATGATCCGAAATAAAAAGAAAGTCTCCGTCTGGATTTCAATTTGAATTAGACCTCCATGGCACGAAGTCCCGATAGACATCTCGCATCATGCCTGCGGGATCTTGCATAAAGCCGTCACAGCTGACGAATGAGGAAATGGGAGGAGAGGAAAAGGAAGGACGAAAAATCGATAGGCTGGGGAGGAATTTGTCACATGACCTCACATGACCGCAGGATTTTAGCCCTACTCCACGTGACTTGACCCAAAATCCACACGTGACGCGCCCACAATCGCTCGCTAAGCCGGCGAACTAAAAAAATCCACACTACAGATCCCTTCGACGACAACCTCACCCGTCGACAACATCAGCGCTACCGTCTTGACCGCGCCGCCTCCGTCAAGATGAAGCTTAACGTTTCCTACCCGGCCAATGGGTCGCAGAAGATCATCGAGGTCGACGATGAGCGCAAGCTCCGTCCCTTCATGGAAAAGCGCATGGGCACCGAAGTCAGCACTCCCCCTTCATCGTCTCCAGACACCGAACACAACTCGACCATGATCACCCGCACACGAATATATGAACGACTGGCTAATTGGAATTTGTTTCTCAGGTTGCCGGTGACGCTCTCGGCGACGAGTTCAAGGGTTACATCTTCAAGATTACCGGTGGTAACGACAAGCAGGGTACGCACACAACCCCTCCATCTCCAATGTCCCTTTGTGATATTGGAGAGCGGCATTTAATGAGAACAACGATGCTAACGATTTCATAGGTTTCCCCATGAAGCAGGGTGGTACGTACAGAGCCCACAATATTCGGGATTAATTTTTTTTTGGACAAAAAAACATCCCAACTCCAAACGACAATATACTCATCGCAATAACAGTTCTCCTCCCCACCCGTACCCGTCTGCTCCTCGCCGACGGCCACAGCTGCTACCGCCCCCGCCGCACCGGTGAGCGCAAGCGCAAGTCCGTCCGTGGTGCCATCACCGGTCTGGACCTTGCCGTTCTCGCTCTCTCCATCGTCAAGCAGGGCGAGGGCGAGCTCCCCGGTCTCACCGACACCGTCGTTCCCAAGCGTCTCGGCCCCAAGCGTGCCACCAAGATCCGTCGCTTCTTCGGTCTCGACAAGAAGGACGACGTCCGCAAGTTCGTCATCCGCCGTACCGTCACCAAGGAGGGCAAGCAAGACTACACCAAGGCCCCCAAGATCCAGCGTCTGGTTACCCCCCAGCGCCTCCAGCGCAAGCGCCAGCGCGTTGCCATCAAGCGCCGCCGTGCTGAGTCTGCTCGTGACGCTGCGTAAGAATTCCCCTCATCTCTGTGTGTGTTATGGAATTGGAAACTGACTTGTCTATAGTAACGACTACGCTAAGCTCCTTGCCAACCGTGTCCACGAGGAGAAGGCCAAGCGTGATGAGCTCCGCAAGCGGAGAGCTTCCTCCATGCGGAAGTAAACTTCCAGACCCGCGGTTTTATGATTTCGTTCTGCGGCGATGGGGTTTAATGGAGGAGCTTCACGTCTTTGGGATGATTTGAGGGGAATTTCACAAAAAAAGAATTCGATCACCCCATGGGCGCGGAGGACACATTTCTGATAAAAAGAAAAGGGAACAACAAAAGAGACGGGGAACAGGTTTCAAAACGTACTAAGCAGGCTGAATGATTGATACTCCCTTGTGTTCGACGGTGATTTCGGGGGCCCAAGGGAGTCGTGATGCATATCTGTGTTGAACCTACCTTTTTTGTCCCTTTTTTTTTGAATGGAGTGCATGCAAATTTCAATATTCAGTTCTGTCAATCTTCATTGCTGTAGACTGTCTAGTGTCAGTAGATTCTACCCCGGCATCCCAGCTCAGCCCAGCGCGACCCCGAGTCACATCTCATATCCACTCTCGAAACTATGAAGTCACTGCCCACAACGGTGCTTCTCCATATAGTACGGAGTACTCCGTCTGCAGAGGGCTAGTTCTATGAGACTATATGCCCTTATCCCCCACTCCATATCACGTGGATCTACAATTGACACTATGTGCCTTGCATATGTGTGTGAAAATGACCTCGCGGTCTTCAATAAGATATTCTATCTAGCATCTGCATAGCAAAGTAGCACTTGAGAATAGGCATACAGTGCACTTCAAACCCAAATCTTCCAGCGAAGTCATCGTCTCGTCGACTTTCAAGGCTCCCAACAATAATAAAACACCCGGGGACTAACATCCTCGTCCGGCTAATCAAAAAAAAAAAAAAAAAAAAAAAAAAAAATCCTATTTTTGTTTTTCATCTTTTTGGTTTTTATTTCCCTCGCTGGCATGTAAAGAAAAAAACAAATATAACCT